>CM047747.1:31784912-32127856 GCA_026225825.1 Pistacia integerrima | reverse complement strand
CCAAATGCTATTGACATACAATACCATTTCATTAGGCAAAAGGTGGAGGAAAAATTGGTGTTGTTAGAGAAGGTTGATACACTTGTCAACGCTGCAGATTTTCTGACCAAAGCAGAGAGCTTAGCAAAGTTTATATGGTGTGTTGATGAGGTAGGCCTTCATTGTGTGAAGTTCTTGCCAAGTGGGAGATTGCTAGAGTTGTCGACCACTTCAACAATTAGGGGTCCAATAGACGCATTCAGGGGTCCAGTTGAAAGATTTCTCTAAGTAATTAACTTCTAATTGGGTTTGGGCTTAGGAAAAATGATCCTTGAATACTAGGTTTTACTCTTTAAACTTAGTATATAAACCTATTTTTCTCTTGTATGAGTGTGATGACAAATTGCATCCATTGTAACGAGAGAGATGAGGTAATGTTTCAATAATATTGACTCTGCTAGACGTAGCCTGTTAATTAGGTAAACTAGGGATAAATCATGCGTATTATTCTTTCTCTTTACTAGTTTGTTATTTGTGTATGTTTACTATTTTGATTTCGTATTAATCTATATTGTTTCAAGACCAATATACTTACAATTCCTACAATCGAGATAAATTTTCAACGAAAGCAGGCAATATACCAGTGAAGTAATTTTGATCTAGTTTTGTGCAAAATAATACAATGTTTGTTGATTTGACATTGATAAAGATTGAAGTTTAAATAAATCAAGGCTGGAAAATAAATGGGAAAATCCATACAAAAATTAGAAAACCAGCTAACAGAAATGAATGTGAATTATCAAGAATTTTGAATAAAGATTTATTTGTTAAATCAACATCCAGTAAACAAACAAATATTAAGCAAAGGCCAGGGCTAATTTTTGAAATTCTCCAATTCTTTTTATAAATTTCCTTATTAGCTTTATTGCAAGATTTATTTTATTTCTCGTGTAATAACTTTATTAAAAACTATTCGAGGTTTTTGATAATCCTAAGAGGTATATTATACTTTTCAGTAACATTTGATATATTTCGTATTAAACGACTTCACAGGGATAAATAAAACAAAACCCTCCTATTCTATCATCATTTTCATCTTTAATTAAATTTCAATCAGTATCGTATTTCATCTTCACCAATGTATTTTGTTCTTCAAAATCTTCACGTCAAAATATTCATATATACATTATTTTCATAAAAGAGAAGACTTTTCATCCACATTTTAATTAGCAATTGATAATAACAGTTGAATTATATATATATATATATATATATATATATATATATATATATATATATATATATATATATATATATATATATATATATATAAGTCAACTGTTATTATCGATTTAAATACATAAAACGACCTTTCAACCACAAAGCAGACAAGTTGGACTTTATTATTGGACTTAATGTTATAATTGTTATAATCTTAGTGGTATAAGTGTACTGGGTTAAAGAAGACAAAATGCTGAGAAAGCACAGTCGAAAGGAAGCTGTAAAACTTCTATTCTTTTCATTTCATTGTAGTCAAAATTAAGGGGAGGGGGCCTTTTTATAGCCAACACCCACCCCCTTCCCCTTCACCATCTCAAAGTTAAAGCGATGGATGGCCATATCACAATACTCCCCTTTGCACATTCACCTCTTACAGATAATTGTATTTAACCTAATTAAAGAAAAACCTAATGGGAAAAAAAACTTAATTAAAGAAATTCAACTCTATTGTACCGTGAAATTGAAAGTGCTTTATACTACCTCATTAAAAACCTTGTCAAGAAATCTCAGTGGGACAAAACTTGGTCAAGGAAAAAAGAGTAAAGTGCACATATGTCTAGTACAACAAACAATACACTAACTTGCATGTCGCATACCGATGTTATATACTAACTTTTCAAATGTTGATGTCGGTAAAGCCTTAGTAAATAAATCTGTAAGATTATCATTAGAGAGTATTTGTTTGACATCAATCTCTCGATTTTGTTGGAGTTCGTGAGTGTAAAAGAACTTCGGTAAAATATGCTTGGTTTAGTATCTTATGATGTATCCTCCCCTGACTTGAGCAGTACATGCTGCATTGTCTTCATTTATAATTATGGGAGCATCTAAGGTACGTGGCAATTTTCATGTACTTTCAATATGATGGAATGATAGATCTTAACCATACGCATTCTTGGCTAGCTTCATGAAGCGCAAGAATCTAGGAGTGGTTGGAGGAAGTAGCAACCAATGTCTGTTTTGTAAAACGCCATGATATTGTAGTACCATTATGAGTGAAAAAATATCTCGTCTGCAAGCGGGCTTTGTAAGGATCAGAAAGGTACCCAACATTTGTATAGCCAACTAATTTAGGATCATTAATAGATTTCCTTGGATAAAATAATTCCAAATCTTTTGTTCCACTGAGGTAATGAAGACATGTTTGATCTCATTCCAATGTCGGCGAGTTGGTGTAGAGTTAAATCTTGCTAATAGATTCACTGCAAATGCTATGTCTGATCTTGTACATTGTGTCAAATATAATAATGTACCTATTGCATTTAGATACGGTACTTTAGGACCAGGTATCTTTTCGTCGTCTTCTTTAGGACGAAATGAATCCTTTTTAGGATCAAGAGATCGAACTACCATTGGGGTACTTAAGGGGTGAGATTTATCCATATTAAATCGCTTTAGGATATTTTTAGTATAATTTGATTAATGGAGCAAAATTCCATCTGAACATTAATGCTCGATCTATAGGCCGAGACAATACTTTGTTTTCCCTAGATCTTTCAATTTAAATTCTCTTTTTAAGTACTTTGCAACTTTTGTGATCTCTTTAAGAGTTTCTATTAAGTTCATGTCATCGACATATAATGCCACAATTGCAAATCTTGATTTTGACCCTTTAATAAAGACACACAGGCATACAAGATCATTGATGTATCCTTCCTTAATCAGATATTCACTAAGATGATTATACCATATTCGTCCTAATAGTTTCAACCCATATAATGATCTTTGCAATTTTATTAAATACATGTTCCTTTCAGGGAATTTCATATAGATATTAATATCCAGTGTCCTATACAAATACGCAGTGGCAACGTCCATGAGGCGCATATCAAGTCCTTCTGAGATTGATAAACTAATTAAGTATCGAAATGTCATAGCATCCATCATTGTTGAATACGTATCATCAAAGTCAATTCGGGTCTCTGCAGGAAACCTTGAGCCACTAGTCTAGCCTTATACCTAGCAATCTCATTTTTCTCATTTCATTTCCTTGTGAATACCTATTTGTATCCTACAAGTTTCACATTTTCAGGTGTTTGGACTATAGGTCCAAATACATTACGCTTTACTAGGGAGGTTAATTCTGCTTGGATTGCCTCTTCCCATTTTGGCCAATCATGTCTCTTTCAACATTCACCAACAAAATGTGGCCCAAACTTATCATTCATAATTTCAGTAGCTACTGCATATGAGAATATGTTATCGACAATAGTTGTCTTATGATGCCACTTTTCTCTAGAGTGAGCATAGTTTATAGAAATTTCTTCATTTATATGTTCTTGTATTCATTCAAAGATTTCTTCCTCTTTTGGGGTTTGTGTCCTTTTAGGGACTATTAACTCTTCTAGAGTTAGTTTAGAAGATGTGGAATTGTCAATTATTCTAGTATTGTCAATGTTGGAACCTATTTGATTATGTGCCTCTTGTTTCCTAGGAACAGTATCCTTGGCTCCAACAGACCTCCTATGCTTCTGGGGTGTAACAGATGAATCGATCGCTGCCCATATGGATTGTTCATTGGTAACATCAATCCCTGCTAGTGTATTGGTGGCAAGAATGTATGATCTCGTTATTTTTGTTGCATCTGTAAATGCATCAGACATTTGGTTGGCAATATTTTGCAAATGAGTTATTTTTTTCACTTCAATTTCAAATTGAGATGTGTGAGGATCTAAATGAGACATAGAATTTACTTTCCAAGAAATTTTAGGCCTTACTTCAGGAGGCTTTACCTTTCCCCCTAAAGGAGGAAATATTGTCTCATCAAAATGGCAATTCACAAAATGTGCAGTAAACACATCAGCCGTTAAGGGCTCAAGATATCTTATGTTTGATGGTGAGTCGTCATAGCCAACATATATTCCCAAACAACGTTGGGGTCCCATTTTGGTGCGTTGAGGGTGTGCAATTGGAACTTGCACAGCACAACAAAAAGTTCTTAAATGGGATATATTAGGTTAATGTCCAAATACAACCTCTATTGGAGAGTATTGATGATATGTAGTGGGTCTTAGGCAAATTAATGTCGTAGCATGTAAAACAGCATGAGCCCAGATGGCAGAAGTCGGGTAATTGCGTACGTAATAGTAAAGTTCATGCAATTAGTTGGATACGCTTTATAAATGACTTTTCCATATCGTTCTGGGTATGTACATGTGGGACTAGGTGCTCAACATCAATTCCCATTGTTGTACAATAGTCATCAAATGTCTTTGAGGTAAACTCACCAAAATTATCTAGACGGATTGCTTTAATTGGGTAATCTGGAAAGTGTGCCCATAATCCAATAATTTGTGCCAGCAATCTGGCAAATGCAACATTACGGGTAGATAATAGACAAACATGTGACCATCGTGCCAATGCGTCAATCAGTACCATAAAGTAGCGAAAAGATCCACTTGGCGGATGAATAAGTCCACATATGTCCCCATGAATTCTTTGTAAAAGTGATGGGGTGTTCTAGACCAACTTTAGTGATGGATGCCTTAAGTGCCAATTTGCCGTGTGAGTAAGCAATACAAGCACTCTCATTAGGTGATAAAATCTTCAGGTTCTTTAATGGGTGACCATGTGAGTTTTCTATGATTCTACGCATCATAGTAGATCTTGGGTGACCAAGACAGTCGTGCCAAGTCTTAAAAAAGTTTTAGGATTAGTGAACTTTTAGTTTATAACTACACAGACTTCAACATTCTTTATGAATGTATAATATACCCCTGATGAAAAAAAGCAGGGAGTTTCTTTAGTATATGCTTCTGGCATGAAATATTAGCAATAATGCATAGAAACTCTCCATCCTTTTCACTTAAAGTTTCAATGTGGTATCCATTGAGTCGTATATCTTTGAAACTAAGCAAATATCTTCTAGATTTGCTAGAATATAAAGCATCATTGATACTTAATTTAGTTTCGCTTGGTAACAAGAGTGTTGCTCTTCTAGAGCCCTCAATTATGTTTATAGACCCTAATATTTTCTATCTCGAAGGATGGTGTGCGTCGTTGCACTGTCTACTATACAAATGTCTTTATCATTATTGGATATCGATGTTTCATTTTTGAATTTCATCCTTTAAAGAATTTTTTTTTTTTTGACATTAGCGAGGATGTTTACATAACTTAAGGAGGAATAAACAAGGAAAAAAAATATTCATTTAACATATATAGTTTCAAAAAACATGACAAAAGTTACATAAATTGTGGAAATCACAAGCATTTTCATAACTACTCTAATATTCCATATCAGCATCTCCAAAGAAATCTGAGACATTTAAGACTAGTCGGATCAGAATTATCAATATGATTTGACTCAGGGGCATTAGTTAGATTTGTTTCTATCTTTTTGTTCTTAATCGATGCTTGATACAATTCCATCAAGTGCTTGGGTGTACGATAGGTATGTGACCAGTGGCCATTTCCTCCACATCTATAGCACTTGTTTTCATTATTCTTGTTCTCTGAGTGGCTTCTTTCATTTTTTTGATTCAGTTTTGCTCCACTTCAGGTGGTGCGACTAAAATTTCTTGTTATGACCACCTTTTGATCGATAGTTATTTCGCCCATGACCTCAACCTAGACCTCGCACATGCCCACGATTATTACTGCTAGTTGTTGTCACTTCGGGGAACTGTTGGGAACCAGTGGGGCGAGTCATTATTTTGCTCAGCCACAAGTAAACAAGAAATTAATTCAGAATATTTCTTAAAGTTACGTTCCCATATTGTTGCCGCAAGAGCATATTGGAGGCTGGAAAGTGGAGAATGGTTTTTCCAACATATCTTCTTTAGTATTTTCACTCCACATAGTCTTAATTTAGAGACAATCCCAAATAAAGCAGAATTATATTCACTAACAAATTTATAGTCCTGTAGACGTAAATGAGTCCAATCATATTGAGTTATTAGGAGTATTACTGATTTGTTATGTTCAAATCTCTCCTTCAAATTAGTCCACAATTGGAGTGGATCTTTTATATCCTTATACTTAACCCGTAGCCCTTCTTGGATATGATGTCGAAGGAAAATAGTAGCCTTTGATTTGTCGTGCAAGGACGTCATGTTTCCTTCCTTAATGACTTCACCCAATTTCATAGATTCCACATGGAGAGTAGTGTCTAAGGCCCATTCATCATAGTTTTTTCCATCTAGTTTCAGGGCCTCATATTGGAGCTTCACAAGGTTCGACATTTTCGAGAACTATTCATTAATAAGAGTAATGTAATTAGTTCCGCATCTTTTGGATGCATGTCATGGGATGCATTTAGGCATCCAAAACTAACAAATGAAATATAAAATGTGATAATTGTAAAGAATTGATAAATAAAATGACAATTATAAATAGATCCATCCATGAAGGCTTTATTTAGCAATAATAAATAGCTCCAGCCATAAATGTGATATTTAACAATAATAAATAGATCTAGCCATGAAGACAGTATTTAAAAATAATAAATAGATACAGCCATGAAGGTAGTATATATTTAGCAATAATAAATAGATTCGACCATAGAGACGGAGTTTGACAATAATAAATAGATCCGACCGTAAAGGCGGAATTTAGTAGTAATAAATATATCTGACTATAGAGGCAAAATTTAACAATAATAAATAAATCCGACCATAAAGGTAGAATTTAATAATAATGAATAAATCCGACCATACAAGTGGAAATAGAGTTTAAAGAACACATGTGGGATTGAAAATACATGGAATTTAATGCTAATAAATAAATTTAGCTATAAAAGCAGAAACAGTGATTAAATAATATTTGTAGGGTTGAAAATATGTACTTTCAGTAAGTGTACACCATTACACTTATTAAACTTTTCGTACTGATAACGTGTTATAATCTTAGTGGTATAAGTGTAATAGATTAACAAAAACAAAATGCTAAGAAAGTAAAGTCGAAAGGGAGCTGTAAAACTTCTAAAAATGAAGGGGAGGGGGCCTTTTATAGCCAACGACCCCTCCCCCCATTCACCGCTTTTAAAGTTAAGGCGGTGGATAGCCAATCACAACAAATATAATTATATATGCATTTTTTTAAAGCAAAATTTCCAATGTTTGATGTTTATATTAAATTTTATATGCTGTTTACTATTGTCAATAAATACTTAGCAAATCAAAGAATTAACATTTGTCAACGGCGTTGTTTACAAGTTTTTGGAAAAATTTTGCACAGCAGCCGAGTGAAGATCTTTGGGCTGTTGATGTGGGACCTTAATTTGATGCGACTCAAAACTTGATTAGGACTTTCAATTAAAATGTAATTTTTATTTTAAAAGCAGGTAAAATCGATTAATATTTAACACAAAAGTATTAATACTTTTTCAAAATATTAAGGCCCCGTTTGGATTAGGTTTTTGGGAATACTACTTTTAGTATTTTCAAAAAAGTTAAACACTAAAATACTCATAATATTATTCAATATTATTCAACTTTTTTTAAACCCCCTAAATTTGTTAATTTAATTAAATACCTTTAAATATTTTTTTAAAAATTGCAAAAACACCCCAGTAATCCACATTTACCAGATTTCGGCCACCAATGCCAGAAAATGGCCGGAATCTAGTAGGATGACGCAACCTAATGCAATCCTTGGTAGTACATGATCCGGCCTTTTGCGGAGAAATCTTTAAGTAACTAGTCGATGCGATAACCAACAAGCATAAAGCGTGACCATCGTAGCGTCGATGGCGATGACCAACAAGCGATATGTTGACCATCAACGACAACCATTTGTTGGCCGTCATTGACGAGAAAATACGGCGGAGATCGGCCAGTCAATGGCCGAGATCTGGCGAGTAGATCTAGCCTTTCTTTGGACGCGATCCACCGTGGATCTGGCCAAAAAAGGTCATATCGGCACACGCATCCGGACAAGATCCAGCCTGTCATGCACCGAGCACAGATCATCGGCCACACTTCTAGGCAAAGGGTGGCTAGCTGTCTGTATTTGAGGGTGGGTTGGGGGTGTTTTTGTTAACTTTTAATGTTTTATTATAGGGGTGTTTTGTAAACAAACAAACATAGGGGGTATTTATTAATTTATAAATCTTACATCGTAATACCTGCCAAATTCAACCTTTTTTTTAACTTTTTTCAAAATACTTTTCCGAAAAAAGCAAAAATGTGAACCAAACGGAGCCTAAATATCTTTAACATTATTGAAAGAGCCAAGCACTTTTTCCCACCCAAATTATGGTTTAATCACACTTTCGCACTCGTAGACTTTTAAAATACCACTTTGTTATCCAAATTTATATTTTGATGGTGAACAGAGAACAAATTTTATCTAAACTATTAGGGCTTTTGAAGAGGGGAGGCCAATGAGTCGTTTAGTGGTGAAAAGTTGGATTTTGGTGGTTGAGATCAAGTAGAATTTGACTTGGGAGGGATAATTGTATAAATCCTAATCGCTCAATTATCAGTGATTGGCGGGATTGATATGAATAAGGTTTGAAGGGTTTTTGTAAGTGAATATCAAAAAAGAGAATGGTGGTAATGTCGAGTCGCAATGATATTAGAATCATAAACGAAATATAAGTTTAGGTAATAAAATGATATTTTAAATGTTGGTGGATAGGAAAGCTGTCATTAAGCCATTATTTTGGTGGGAAAAGTTGGTAACTCTTGTTGAAAACATATTTAAGCTTATTAAATTTTTTTTTGTTAATACGCTAACAACCTGATATATAATACTTTGTGATAACTGCGACTGTATTTAACTTTGTAATAGGATTATATGATATTTTATTATAAAGTAATGTATCATTAACTCAACTAGAAACTATTAAGTTCAATTTAACTCTCTTTCCCTTTGAATGTATAAATTCCAACCTTGGAGGCTTGGACTTAATATCTTATGCAGGATTAAGTTATTAACGTTTATTAACATTTTTAAACATTAAAAATACAAAAATTTAATTAAATATTTTCACATCGAAGAATGTAAAATTTGATAAACGAAAGTCGGATTGAATAATAATAATAATAACTTCAACTAAATCTTTGTAACATATCATGGTATGAAATAATTTAATGTCTTCTGCTTTTCAAAAAAAAAAAAAAAAGTATAATTGTTCTATTCTCACTCGATTTATTTCAGTAAAGGACATATTCGCAAGAAAGAAATAATTGCATTTGTTAAGTACAATTATTTCACTCAAAGGCTTCAACTTATATAAATACAGCTTTGAAAACTTCCCAATTATTACAAGTCTTATGGTTTGCACTTTGCAGCTGAAAATGTGCCAACATATATAAATTATGACTTCTTTTCACCTCCCATCTGTAATTTTGTCACTGAACTGAGTGACATCTACTGGGGAATGAAATGGATCAACTCCATGGCTAAGAAAAGTTGCGTTGTTGGATTCACTTTTCTGCTTGCCGGAGCTGTTTCCAGATGAAGATGCAACACTATCTTCATTATTCAGAAAGTCACTTGTTATGTCTTTAAAATCCCAGTCAGTCAGGTAACTTGGCTTTGAAGTAACAGTTCCCACTTCTATGTCTCCAGTAAGCATGGCCACAACTCTTGACATGGGTGGCCGCAATATAGGTGATGCTTGAGTGCACAAAAGACCTACTCCTATTATTCGAAGAGCTTCGCTTTTGTTAAACTCGGTTAATGTGGGATCTACAAGCGCCAAGCTTTGGTTATTTTCATGAAGATTCCATGCCTGTAATGATATTTCACAAGGATAAACAAATGAGTTTGTTTAACTAGTACATATTTGAAAGCAAAGAAAATTACAGAAAACAGAATTCAAGTTTACTACTTCCTTTACCCATTCAAGAAGATAAATCCTTCCAGTATCCAAGCTATTGTCAGAGTTTGCTCTTCCACTGATAATCTCCAAAGCAACAACACCAAAACTGAATACATCAGCCTTTTCTGTTAGGTGTCCACGCATAGCATATTCGGGAGCCAGATAGCCGCTGAGGGTAAATATACATTTTACATGATTAGGCCTACACCAAGTGCTTATTTATTCCTTTTCAATGCACTAAGAAAGAATGTTAGTTGAGAAATGGTTGATGGAGCTTACATGGTGCCTGCAACTCTAGTGCTAATGTGAGTTTTCTTGTCATCATACAGTTTTGCCAATCCGAAATATGATATCTTGGGACAGAGTTCTGCATCAAGTAAGATATTACTTGCTTTGACATCTCGATGTACAATCTTTGGTCTTGATTCTTCATGAAGATAAGCTAGTCCTCTTGCAGTTCCCATGCATACACTAAATCGAGTCGGCCAATCGAGATGCAACTCTCTATTTCCTGCCAAAATGGTAGCTTCATTAATCAGAAACCTGAAAGAGTTATACTATCTATTGAATTAAAAAGTTCAGGATTCTGGTAAAATATATCCCTAGGAGAATTTTGGAGCTTATTAATATTTTGCTTCTTCTAAGTGGTTTTGCATGATTTTCATTCTCATACCAAACAATACTTGATCAAGGCTTTTGTTTTCAAGATACTCATAAACAAGCAGGCGCCTCATTCCTTCGATGCAACAACCATACAATTTCACTAAGATTTCGATGTTGCACTGCAGAGATGATAGCAATCTCATTTATAAATTGATTTTTCCCTTGGTTAGATCCAACTGAAAGTAGCTTCACAGCTATTACTCTCCCATCAGAAAGTGTACCCTGTAAAGTACCACAATTATTAACATAAGACTAACAACTGCCCCTCGTTTGGTAGAAATCCAATAGCTAAGATCCCCTTGTTAACTTGTTACCTTGTAAACAGGTCCAAATCCTCCCTCTCCTAGCTTATGTGAAGCATCGAAGTCTTTTGTTGCAGATCTCAACTCAGCATAACTGAACGTGTTTCCTTTAGGACCTACTGCTTGTAGCACTGCACATTCGAAAAAAAAGGTTACTATACATATGATAGAACAAAAATCACAGTACTTTTTTTAAGTGCCAAGACAACCTTACAATGGGCACAAGTGAACTATGTAGCAATGCTATTTATTTTTACATCCTCTATGGTGCTCTTACCATCCTCATCATCATCATCTTTTTTCCTTCTCATGTAAAATGCTATAAATATCAGTATCAAGCTGACAATTCCAAGAGGGACTGCAATACCAACGATCAGCCCTGTCTGGTTCTTCTTTTGTAGAGTATTGGGGGGTTTACCACTGACAGTTGGTATGAAATCTGAGTAGTAAAATTCAGTTAAAAGTATCATAAAAGAAAGATTATCACTTTTATTACAAATCATTTTAAATGAAGGATTAAAAGGAATTGCAAGTTCTACCTGGAACAACTCTAAGAGCCGAAATTGATGGTCCAAAATCACCTTGTACAGGTATGCAGCAGGTACCTTTACCAGCCCAAAATAGGTGAATTTCAAGATGGTTCTCAGTCACATTAGCATTGAAATCCCTTGTAACTGCTCTGTTAACACCATTTGCCTCCTTTGATATGTCAAAATCCTTCCGTTGGAGAGTTCCCTGGTGGATCCATGACAGGAGATAGAATTCATATATCTTAATCAAAAATAGAATATCAAAAATAGAATCTGTGTATAATTAGGGTATGAATCACATGATCTCCAAATTCAAATTTTCGAGTACAGGTTTACCTGGATATAGATATCAAAAACACGCCTTCCAAGACTTTGCCACCTTTGTGTGCTTGGATCCTCAATAGCTGTTTCTGCAAATAACAGGCTTACATTATAGAGTCCATTCTGAAGACCAAGGCCATAGTATCTAAGTGATCCAGGGGATAGCCTTGAAGTCTGATAAAGCTCTGGAGCTCGGGTGCCAATCACTTGTGCTTGAGTAGTTCCCACATAGGTTGGATTTTCGTTCTCGCTAAACAAACCTACATTACTAACTGCCCATTTTTCTTTACTGGCAACATTAAATGAAGCTGCACCGAGGGATGAGTTTTCAGTCTCATAGACTACTTTTTCCGCTGTCATCTCTGCACCCCCACACTTGATTGCAAAATTTGCATCTGCAAATGCAAAGATAAAAAGAACAAATCACATTCTTTCAACTAAGTTATGGAGTTTTAGTTCAACAACACATCAAGTAATTTTAACGATGAAATATTCTCCAGCACAAGCTGATACAGCTCACAGAACATTTATGAAACACATAGAGATTGTAAAGGTGCTATCAACTTCACACTCATTCTGTCACATGAACAAGAGCTTTGTTAAAGCTTTTTCATAGCCAAGATGGCTCGAAAAGGCTACCGGTATAATTTGATTCTTGTTCCAATTGGTTAATTACCATCTTTTTATCAATTACCATCCATAATCAAATTGGTTAATGGCAGAAAGTGGCAATGGAAATTGTCTAGAACCAGTAAAAGCAACCAACTTAAACTCATTTTGTTTCTCTGTCGATACAATAACATAAAGCTAGCCTCACCTCTAGCTCTTTCTGAATCCTCTTGCATTATAGTATCAATAAACAACTCTTTTCTAATTTAACAAGCCAGCACAATACATTACAGAATTTGATTTGAGCATCAGAAATAAAGCAGCTTACAGAGAGGTGGATTCCGATTGCACAGGAAGTTCCTCTGAAGACAGTTCAATCCAGGGAAAATACTAGCAAGGCACAGAGGACATTTTTTGCTTAGACAAGCACCCTTTTAACAAAATACAATTCTGATATTCTATATATCTTAAAAAGATCTATAGCTAACCTGGTGTTTGAGCTGTCAAATGTGAAGTTGTTGGCCACTAGATTCCTACACAATTCAATGAATGATCAAATTATATTTCAAAGTTTGAAGCAGATCTGTCAGTAGAGTGTCAACTAAGTTAACAAAGACATTAGAATGAACAGTGCTTTTTAAGGTATCCAAAATAGTTTTCCAAGTGCATCATGCTAATAGATTTTACATTAGTTCTTTTGAGTGCCAAGAAAGAAAAGAAACTAAACTAGGCCTCAGACAGCCGTAAGCGTTGGGCCGTAAAGAATAGTGTTCAGTAGGTTCTCATACTACTTCTCTCTTGCATTGATTCTTTCATATAACCATCTCAGGTGATAAATTAAAGAAACAAGGGAAAAAAGTTGTATAGCTCAACAACGCCAAAGCTCAAAGGTAAAGTGTGAAATCGAGAAAATGAAAAAGAACAAAGAAATCCAAAATACATAGATTTAAGGGACATACAACTGCAAATCTGAAGTCACCCACGAGGGAAAAGTTCCGGATAGATAATTGTATGATAAATCTCTGCAAGAAAGAATTAAATTTCATTTTGTTGAAATTTGGGCTTATGTGACAGCAGAACCGAATGACAATAGCCAACATATTTTGTGCATGCAACAAAGTATTTTGGAACCAAGGCTTACATATTTAGAAGATTTTCACTTTTTTGGTTCAGGGGAGGGATCCTGAGAGACTATTGTTTCCAAGAAACCTGGCAATTGAAAATGTATGGAAGAGAAGTAAGCTATATGGAAGTACATATATGAAATGAAAGGCACAAGGCTTAGACCAAAATTTAATATAACAATCAAACTTAAAGTACTCAAGTTCTTGAATTGATGAAGAGAAGTTTCAAGGAATTTACAAGTAAGTAAGAGAACTGATATTGAATAAAGCACTTGGGATTTGTCCAGATAAGTTGTTAAAACTTAAATCCCTGCAGGAAAAGAAAAAAAAGATGAACTTTTTCTGAAGAAGATATATTAGTAGTGGCTAAGAGGTATAATTGTTAGTATTAATTAACTCACAGAGTCTGTAAGCTCTGGTATTCTCCAACGTCAGATGGAATAAGACCATTGATTAAAGCATTTCTCAGGGATCTGTAAGAGTTAATAAAAGTCTGATCATTGTCAATATGAATAGCTTGAAAAAGAAATCAGGAATGGAGTATGTGTAAACTTACAAGTCGGTTAATTTTTTCATACTTCTGATGAAATCAAGAGAAGAGCTGACATTGTATATGTAACTGATTCTCCTACACAATCAATTTAAACATCTCTGATATCAGTCTTCTTTCCAAAAATCGAGGGAGAAAGTAAGATGGAAGCATTGATACAGAAAATGTACTCACAAGGATGTCAATAAGGTCAAGTTAGCAAAACTGGATGGTATAGGACCTTCAAAAGAGTTCCCTTGAAATCTCCTGCACAAACATTTGACAGAATTTATCAACAAAACATTCAGAAACTTTAAGATTAGGTAACAGGAGTTTTTCATGGCTTACAATGATGTAAGCTTGGTCCAGTTTCCGATGAAGTCGGGTATTGTCCCTGTAAAAGGATTATCCGATGCCCACCTGAAATTTAACAGTAGTTTTTCATAGCTTAGAAAATTCCATAAAGATAGAGTTTATGTAGAGACGATTCCCCTTACATTGTGTGAACATTTTGCAGACTAGCAAAAGACAAGGGAATTTCACCACCCACGCCACTACTATCCATGTAACTGTTGGGTTCATCAAAACAAAAAATTTCTAAATTTCATTAGACATGAATCTCAGATGTGAAATTTATAGCTGTAAAAAAAACAGTTTTAAGTGATCAACAAATCAGAATGTTAGAACCTACATTTGCTCAAGTTTGACTAAGTTACCAAGTTCTGGAGGCAGTGTTCCGTTGAAATTATTGGAACCAATAGCCCTGCATGACGTACATTTCGTTAGATGATTTTTTTCAAAAACCTGAAGATAGAGCAGAGAGTTCATAAATCTTACAGCAAAGTTAACTCCTTAAGATTTCCAAGCTCCTTGGGGATGGACCCGTAAAACGCGTTGATGCCAACTGATCTAAACATAATTGAACCAAGAAACAAGAATTAGCAAAATAATCCAAAGCCATTTAACCAAAGAAAATATAATCTATGTAACATACATGTGCAAGAACAAAACATGAATTGTGGTGAGTACAATATAGTACTTACAATGTCTGCAATCGAGACAAGTTTCCAATGAAACCAGGCAATGTACCAGTGAAGTAATTTTGATCAAGTTTCCTGCAAAATAATTCAATGTTTGTTGATTTGACATCCATTAAAGATTAAAGGTTTAAACAAATCAAAGGCTGGAAATAAGTGGAAAATCCATACAAAAATGTCAAGTATCGCAAAGTCACTAGCTCTTCTGGGATCACCCCGTTTTTGTTCAGTGCATACACTCTCCTGGGAAAAAAAATATTTAGCCATTAGTGTGTTACGGGGTATATATATACAGAGAGAGAGAGAGCTCCATTTTTTGTTTTATAAGTACAATTCCAGAATTATTATGAAATAAATTTAACGTAATTTAAGGGGGATGAATACGTACAATTGAGTGATATGGCAAGTTGAATTACTGTCATAGGAGCAATCACATTTGATAGCAGGATTATTATCTGGGTCCTCAAATTCAGTCCCATTTACAGCACTTCCAGTACAAGGATCTCCGGTTAAGTTCCACAATCCTTCCACTGCTTGTGTATCCCATTGTTGAAATATTGAGTTCAATGCTCTTACTGATTAGCATTGCCACCAAAAAAGAAAAGATTATACTTGTACAAGTGAATGTGAGCTTATAAATTGGAAGAATTCTGAAAATGCTGAGCAGATTTAACTTTTGGTATCAATCCAAATATAAATCACTAGTTTTTGAATTGAGACAAGTTTTGTTGCAAAATAATCCAAGTGTTGCAATTTACTTTACACTTGGGTGTACAGAAATTAACCAAAGACTCCAAACTTGAAACAATTATATCCTACCTTAAGATTACAAATAATTGACAATAAACGCAACAAACACACAGAATCAACACTCCAGAGGTGATGATGACAATTTCACTGTGTGAAGAAGAATAACTGTTACAATATATACACTCCTAACAATAGTCAAGTATATAAATTTTATCCAATCTCAAGTCAAATTCAGTCTTAGAGATTTATCTTGTATAAGTCACTTAATCCCAACCCAAATTCAATTTTATCTTGTACAACAGCACAAACCATTGTCTGTGCAAATATGAGTTGCCAAGTCTCTTTACACTTCAGTTTTTAAGACCTCACTCTATAAACAAAAACAAAGAAATAAAGGGCTTGTTCTGGATATGAACTTGTTTTTAAAAATTTTATAAAATGGAGAAAAAACTGAAGAAAAAGTGAGAAGAGGACAAAGGGAGTTCAAGGAAAAGACAAACAGCACTCATATAAGACAAACTTTTGAGGGTTCCGTTAGTTTTGTTATTTTGGATAAGATTTTGAGAATAATATTGGGTAGTTGAATAAGGTGAGTATTATGAGATAAAATTTAAAAATCAACAAAAAAACCCCCTATGTTTGCTAATTTAACTAAACACCCCAATATATAAAAATTTTGTAAAATGACAAAAACACCCCCACCCACCCACCCACAGATCGCATTCTACCACCATCGTCTAATATGGCTCAAAAATGGCTATGACGACGATCGGTTGGTTCTGGCCGATCAGACGCCGATATGGAGATTTTCATCCACCATCCATCGGATTTGGTCGAAAAATGCCGTATTTACGATACTGATCCGTCGCCGATGTCGCAAAAGGTTAGATTTGGCCGTCAGCGATAGCCAAGATTTGGCTACTGTTGATCGTCAACGACGGCAAGATCCACTGTAGATCCGACCAAAAAGGCCGATCGACGGTTAATTCTCCGGCCATTTCCTCGGTCGCTATACGCTAGACACATTCCAACAACCACTGACTCTGAATAGTATTTTTCAAATAATAAAACAAACAAGTATTTTGGGAATATGGATAGGAATAACAAAACAAACGGACCCTGAACTTTCCTAAATGTTTAATTTTCATCTTTTTTTCCTATATGTTCAAAAACATTAGAAGTACGTTTGGTTCATTAAATTTTGGATAAGATTTTGATTTAATAATTATTTGGGTTATTGGATAGGGGAGTATTACGAGGTTTTAAACTTTAAAAATTTATTTTGAAAAAGCCCTTAGGGTTTACTTAATTTAATTAAAGAAAACCCTAATATTTATTAAAATGAAAAAAATACCCTCACCACATGCGTGTTTTCGTATTCGCCACCACCAACCGAAAATATAAAATTTATAAAAGAAATTTCGTTACGACCAAATGATTAAAGGCTATTTTGTGTTTAATGATTAATTAGCCAAATTTTAGTCAATCTAGAACATTTTTAATTGGAACGTAAAATATGTTTCTTCTTTTCAGGTTTTATTATCTCCAGAATCGCGTAAAATATGTTTGGCGTATGTTTCTTGGTTTTGGTTTCAAAAAACAAAGAAAGCAAATTTTGTTACTGAGGCGTAAGAATGAAAAATGCAGACCCATGATTTTTATCTAGAAAGGGCAATGTAGAATCAAATAAATTAAAAATAAAAATATCAAATCATATCTATGTATAATGTTAAAATATAGTTATTTTTTTCATTAGAATTGCACAAAATTCGTTATCCATTTGGTCAAGGATATAAATAATGTTCTATGATCATTAGGGTAGATTATTTAATAAGATAGATTTTAGTCATAATCTTGACATATAATTAATGTTCTATAAACCATACCGAACCGGTCGGTTGGATCAGTTTGACCATTGACTAGCATCCTCTTTGGTCCGAATTTCCTAATTTTACTGTTCACTAAAATCCCTAATCTTATTGTCGATGAACGAGGGGCTACCAAGTGCCAAGATTAGAAGGGTTTTGTAGAGTGGAAGGCCTGTGGTTTAAGAGGGTGGTGTCGATTGAATTTTGGACGCTGGAATTAGTTGGAATTTGGTCAAAAAAATCAACCCAATACACAAGTCATGACCGACAAATAGGGGGTTACCAAGTGCTAGGGTTAGATGAGTTTTATAGAGTGGAGGCTAGTGGTTTAGGTAGTGGTGTTGGATTGAATTTTTTATACCAGAATAAGCCGGAATTTGGCTAACAAATCAACCAAATCGCAACGGTGTTTGCGAATCACGACCGACAAACGAGGGGCTACCAAGTTCTGAGGTTAGAGGGTTTTTGTAGAGCGGAGGCTAATGGTTTAGGTGGTGGTGTCGGATTAAATTTTGGTTGCTAGAATAAGCTGAAATTTGGCGGGAAAAGTCAAAACCCAAACAAATCGTAGGGGTGTATTTGTTAAATTTCAAACCTATAAGGATTGAAATGTATATTTCAAGGGTGTACCACCAATTTAACTGGTCTAACCAATCAAACTAGAACCGGGCCCTTGACCAATCAAACCATGAACCGGGCCAAGGCCCGGTCTAGTTTCCAAAACATTGCATATAATTGAAGTTTAGTCTATTAGGATAAAATAATAATAAAAGCATATTTTATTAACATTTATTAACAGCTATTATAATATGCAAAAGGGCTAATTACAAGAAACCCCTAAATGTTTTGCCTACGTTGAAACTCCCATTGTTTTAAAAAATGTAACCCTAGCTCCCATTCCATTAAAAATCATGAAAAATAACTTGCTAACATAGAAAATGACATGTTTGCCCTTCTAGCCCTAAAACCTCCCTTGAACCCTCTTAACTCTAAAACCTAACAACTTCACCCCCATCCCTAACAATTTAAAGGCCTTTTGCTTTAATGATGTTGGCCAAAGCTAAAATTGGCATTATGAAGTAACTAAAGTAATGGGTGAGGCTAGATCAACCTTGCACAGTGCTTCTTCGTCAATGTGCGATGCCAGATCTAGCCATTTGTGGCATAGAGAAAGCAACGAGGTCGAATCTTGCCTCATAAAGCTACTAGTGGAAGAAATAAGTGAAGTTGAGTTTTGGGATAAGGGTAAAAGGAAGAAAAAAAAATTAGGGTTTCGGTAGAAAATTGAAAAGTCTAAAATGCCCTCTTAAATTTTGACAACATCAACTATTCCTCGATATCAATTAACTTTATTAGGAAAAAAACAAAAAAAATGGAGGCTAGGGTTGCTTTAGAAAACAGAAAAGTCTGAAATGCTTTCTTAAACTTTGACAATATCATCTATTCTTCAATTTCAATTACCTTTATCAAAAAAATAGAGTGGAGGCTAGGGTCGCAAATTTTAAACTAATGGAGGTTCACTAATGGTGGACCTAACAAAACGTGTAATTACTTGTGGGTGGACCTAATATAGGGTATGAATCTGAAAATTTGGACCCTTCTTTCGGACCTGTACCCAGCATGACCCGTTTCTTTTGCGGGTGAGCCGGGTATATCCGCTGGTACTCGTAAAACATTAAAAAAAAAAAAAAAAACCCCTAATTCCTAAAATTTATTCTCCAACTTTCTTCTTCTTCTTTTTGCACCAGATCTGCCTTGTCCCTATCTGGTCCATGTTGGTACGCCTCGGAACGTTATTTGCTCGTTGTGTGCCGCTCGTTGGGAGGTCTCACTTCCCCTTTGGCTAGCGTCACATAATGCCGATCCGTTTTCTAGTCGCGCTGCGCGCGATAGATCGCGAGTGATGCAATCGATCATGGGTGCTATCAAGCCTTCCTATTGTGTCAAGATGACCCCGCACGAGCCTCGTGCCTTTGCCTTTTCCCTGGTGTGTTGCCGCCGCCCTGATCCAGCCGCCATTAACGACGAAGTGCGTTGTCTTCATCGCGAAATTTCACGACTTTCCCACTGTCCAAACACGTCACCTAGTTAGTCTTTGATGTGGGTTGTCCCTTGCTTGTTTGTGGTGGTGTTGTGATGCCTAATGGCTATTGTGGCCATCGTAGGACTCTTGCGGCGGACTTAGGGTTATGTGTTGAATTGGAATGAATTTGTGAAGTTGGTTGTGGGGGTGTGATTGTAGCAAATGAAAAATGTCGTGAGTACTTACAGGTCCACCATCGCCGGAGTAGGATAGGTACGGTCCAATATTTTTCACTCATCAGTTCTTTTGGCCTTTACCTGTTGGACCCAACCCGTACCCATCCGGTCTACCCGTTTTGTCAAGTAGTCTAAGAGTAATACTACATATATATCATTTTTATACTATATTTCTTATACAATATTATGTGACAAAATAAGTTTGACTAATTTAAAATTAAAATTAAACTTTTACCCAATCATATCTTATCACATAATATTGTATAAAAATGATATATATGTAGTATTATTCATAGTTTAAACATATAAAGCTTTTCCTTAACAATAATACTAATTTCACTTAATCCTAGTTTGTGATTAGCTTAATTAGATGATATTATTATTAAATAGGTGAAATATATGTAAACTGACAAATTATAAATTATTCAGTTGATATTAGTCAAAGAAAGTTAATAAAAGTACCAGTGAAAGTTAATAAAAAGTGCCAGGATTGTAGCGTTATTCTTAATATGAAAAAAAAAAAATCATCACTAAAATGGATATATTATTTAAATTGACTTCTGGAAAATAAGACAAAGTCTCAATGGTTTTAAAACTTGAGTTTCTCATAAAAATATTAGAGTTGATGTGACTGATGGGCCTCAATTCCAGTGGAGGAGATCACACATTCATTCCAACGTTATCTTAATTTGGTGGCCGACAACGATTGGAAACTTGACAGCAGATTTATAATAACAACAACAACAATAATAATAATAACAAATAAAGCCTCCATTAAAGGATTAATGACTTAACATCGGCTTAAAAGGCCTCTGAATTTTGTATTTTGCTTATTGTCTTACTCTTCCTCTACATGTTAATAACTTTTTCGTCTACATGTTAATAACTTTATAACATTTATACGATTATATTTACAAACTTAATATATTATTTTCATTTTGAAGGATTGGACTATTTCATAATATCTTATGCAATCTTACCATTAACTTGACTTACAAGGGTTATTGATTTAGTTGCAGTGTTAAATAAACCACGTTTATTAACTATTAGCGGTAGTTAATGGTTTATTACTGTAGATAAATGTAAAAATCAATTAGTCAATTTTTTTTTACATCGTACTTTATCTTTTAATGTTTATTATTTCTGATAAAGCAAAGTTCATATTTTCAAAAAAATGTGAAGAATATATGCATTAATTTGAGAATTTTGTTAAAACATATATAAGTTTCAATATAATAGCATCCATAATGATATGAAACAATTAATGACTTTTTGTTTTCAGAAAAAAAAAAAAAAGTATAATCATTCTAATTTCACTCAACTTATTTCATTAAATGAATTCTCAAGAATAAAGAAAAAAAATGATAAATCAAGAGGATTTGTTAAATGATAAATCAAGAATCATTTCTTAAAAAGGGTTAAAAAAAAGAAAAAAATCATATAATAATTTCAATATTGTCGATCCAATATAATCCGTGGATATAAACATTTATTTATTGTTTTTTAGTTCATAATTTACTCTACATAAACACACACACAAGACTAATTTGCAAAATAATAATAAATATGCATATAGATATATATTGAAACACAGAGAGAGAGAGAGTACGTACCTTCACTAGGGTCAGTCGTAGTAGTATTTTGAGCACAGGATTTCTGGATTATATGGAAAATTATAAAGAAGCAAATACAGAAATAGAGGGAAAATCCTGAAGAAGAAGAAGAAGAAGAAAGGGAGCTCATCTTCATTTACAAGAGAGAGAATGTGTCTCAGTCGCCATCTTCAAAGAGAAAATTCTTAGATATGCATATTTTTGAGTTATGAAAATTCAGACTTTGTTTAATAGCATTGATGGACACTAAACTGAAAAGTTCTTAGACTTGTAGGTGAGGACCTAATATTCTTCAGTGGAGTCCAATACTACTACTAATTGACGTTGGCATCCCTTTCAAACTCCAAAGTATAATAGGACTTATTATGTTGTGGGGCTATCCTTGTATACTGACAACGTTAGACCATAAATTTGAACCATCATACTAGATTTGAAGAGTGCACATTGTATAGGTCAAAAATCATGTTGGACCTTATCAGATCCACTTATGAATTAGTCACTACACAATTTAGTGTCATAACCCAATTTCGATTGGATCCACACTTAAATCTATCTTGTGAAAAGACCATCCAATGAGATGACCCATTTCATAAAAAGATTCATTATATGGGTCGACCTATTTTACAAGTTGGTCCACAACCACGAGTCAACCCACTCTACGAGCTAGGGCTACTTGACGAATTGGACCACTTGACGATCAAGGTCACCCTACGAGTCATCCCACATAGCTTTTATTAGACTTCCTCCATCTCTTTATTGACATTCATAGGGCATAAAAAAATAGAGAGAACGATATTTTCCCACCCACGGTTTGGTGAAACGACACTTATCCACCCGTCAAGTTTCAAAATGATACTTTCTTACCTTTCGTCAGGTTCTGTTAATGTTTTTAGTTAATATTTGACTAAAAAGACGAAAATACCATCAAATAGTTTATTTCTTAATTAGTTTATTATAAATTAAAATTTAGTTAAGTCAAAGTCTTTACTCTCGATTATTTATTAGTTCAAATGTAAATATATATTTTTTCCCTTGTTTATTTAATTAATTAAGAATATTGATTTTCTGTGTTAATTAGTAAAAATGAAAAACATTATATTATGAAAAACATTATAAATTTAGTAGATTATTGAATAATAGTGATGAGATATTGATGACATTATAAATAAATAAATATTAAGGTCTTTTAACTTTAAACAACCCCACAGCATTACTCTTAACTTTTTAGGTTAGGTTAATTATTATTATTATTATTTTAAATTTTTTAATATTTGATTTTTTGGCTAATTAAAAAATAATAAAAAATTTATGAAGTCAAATATTTAAAGGTATTTTCGTCTTTTCAGTAAAATATTAATGGAAAACATAACAGAACCTAATAAAGGGTGGAAAAAGTGTTATTTTGAAACTTGAAGGGTGGGAAAGTGTTGTTTCGCCATACCTGGGTTGGGAAAATGTCGCTCTCCAAAAAAAATATATAAATAGATTTATTTTCAATTCAACTCTTATTATCGACTTAAATAGCATAAAATGACGTTTCAACCACAAAGCAGACAAGTTGGATTTTATTATTCGGACAAGGAAAAGAAAGTGCACAATTATTTTTGCTTTTCGAGACAGAAGAAATTCCAAATTCTGTGTAATGAAAAAGACCACCACACTTAATGTAATTATTAATTATTCCAATTAGATATAATATAAGGATTATTAATTGATTATTCTAGTTCTATGTCAAAGAATTTATCAAAGTAATTCGAATAAATCTTTACACCCTGTTGATCTATTAGACCCATGATGTAAAAGATATGAGTCAGGCAACGATGCATATATCATTTATATGAATTTATTTATTAAATAATTATATATACATTTATTTTTAAGTGAAAATTTTAATATGATTGACCATATTTTTTTTCTAAAATTTATATGTTGTTTACTATTGTCAGTAAATATTAAAAGATACATACTTACGTATTAACTCTAGTTTTAAATAAGAAAAAGAAAATATTAATTTACAATTTAATTAGTAAATGACAACTTTAATCCACCTAAAACTTTTCTTAAATTTTATTTTAAAAAAAAAAATCATTAAAGAGTTTTCGAATCATAAGACTAAATCAAAGGATTACAATTATTCAAAGGTGTCGTTAAAGTAATTGGAAAAAGTTTACACAGCAGCCAAATAAAAATCTTTGTGTATGATGTGGTTAATGGACCATACATTAACCCCTATGTTTCGTCAGTTTGGTGGCCGACGATGAATTCAAACTTGATTAGGACTTTTAATTATAATTAGTGTTTATTTTATATACAGTAACATCCATTAATATTAAATACATCTACAATTATTAGAAAGTATTATATATTTCTTTAAAATTATTAAAAATATATTTAAGAATACAAAAAATATAATTTATAAAAATGTCAAAAACCCAAAATACCATATATATATATATATATATATATATATATATATATATATATATATATATATATATATATATATATATATTTTAATAAATGTGGGTATATTTAAGTTTTAATTAATATTAGAGGGATATATGAAACAAACATTTATAAAAATAATAAAATAAAATATTCAACTAGAAACGTATAAAACTATCTTAGCTTTGCCTTTCAACTCTCTTACTTTGAATGTATAAATTCCAATCTTGGAGGGTTGGACTATTTCTTAATATCTTATTCAGTATTCTATTAGCGGTCTTAGCATGTAACTGACTTATTAGAATGTTTATTAACACTTTTAAGCACTATAATACAGAGTTTTAATTAAATTTTTTTAGCATTGAAAAGTATAAAATTTGATTAACAAAAGTCGGATTTAAAAAAAAAAATGTAAACATCTACATTTAATAATTTTGTTAAAACAATAATTTTAATAATGATAATATAAGCAAAGGATTATTCTAACCAATTTGTACTCTATTCCAATATTATCTAATATATATGCCGTGAGATTATATTTTGTGTTGTGAGAAAAAATAACTTCAACTAAATCTTACTAACATATCATGAATGAAACAATTAATTGCTTTTTATTTTCCAAAAAATAAGTATAATTGTTCCATATATTATCACTCAATTTACTTGTGGAAATTATTTTCAAAGAAAGAAAGAAAGAAAAAGAAATGCATGTTTTACTGTTAAGTATAATTGTTTCGCTCAAAAGCTTCAACTTTTATTATTAAATTCTCTATCATAAACTCTTTCATGTAAAATGGAAAATGAATTGATAAACCAAACCCGAGATATTTTCAAATATGATTTCGTAAAATTTTTAATGGGTGAATTGAGAGTGAATTAAGAATCTTATTTAATAGGACTCGTTAAACTTTAAATCGAGGGTCATTTCTTGAGAATGATTCGAATAACACTACAAACTGAAAAAGGAAATAACAAAAAAAAAAGAGATTTTTTTTTTTTTTTTTTTCTGGTAATGATTTATTTTATATTATCGATCCAATAGGTCAATTAATAAATTCATGTAGATAGTGAAACAGATAGAGTAAAATATGTAAGAATTGAGAGAAGAGCTCCGATACTATGTCAGAATTAATAGGACAAGAAAGACAATTGAAGAGAGTCAGAATATAATAGAAAGATACTTTGAGAGGGCAAGAGAAACAATTGAAATGGTCAGAGTACGCCTGAGAGATATTTGAGAGGAATTCAATTTAATTGTATTGAATTGTGTAAGTATTTTGTCAACTTATATTCTTAGTGTGGTAACACTAGGTTTGTGTGAGCATTTCATTTTTGCTTAATGCACAATCATTTTCATGTGTACCATGTGAGCACCTCAAGGTCTGTGTGATCACTCATCTGGTAGATATTTACCATACAACACATATTGCATTCTGGTTTCATTAAACTGATTTTATTCTTTGTTGAGACATTTGTTGTGGTCCATGGACACATGGCATTATATAAAATAGTGTGCAGGAAAAGTTGTTTTGCCTTGTCATTATTTGTAGAATCTTTTCCTAAAAAGGCAAAACAATTCCCCCTTTATCCATTTTTTTGGTTTCCCACCTTTTTGTGCATGAATTATATATATTCATCTTTTTTCCTTTTTATTTCTGTAAGGAAGCCCGATTGTGCCTTTGAAATTCTTTGATTATAGTTGAGGTACTTTTGTTTTAGTCTAAGGTTTCCCTTTTGCTTAGGTAGGCTTAAAATACCTTTATCTTTCTTCCTCTTCGGAGATTGTTTGGAATGTGGTTCCATTGTTGTTGCTTGGTGGAGTTCAAGCTGGTGAAGCCAGAGTTGATTTTTGGTGTTGAACCTTGAGAGGAGCTCAAGGGTGACTAGGAGGTCTTGTGAAGAGGAGCTAGCTATGGTGGCTTGATGTTTAACCAAAGTTGAGAAGATGGAAGTGTTGACAAAAACAGGGAGTGATTTTGCAACTTGTGCTTATCTTTTGCTTTGTATTTGAACACATAAGTTTCATATAATGGATTGCTTCTTTCTGGAGTTAGTCCCATGGATGTAGGCAAGTTGCCGAACTATGTAAAAACGAATGTGTTCTTTGTTTGCTTTTATGGATGAATTACATATGTTGAACAAATCAATACGCACAAAATGAACAAGCAAACCCATTCCGCTTAAGTTTTAATAACTTGGTAATTGTTTAAAACTTTCATTTGGTATTAGAGCATGTTCTGAAGAGTTATTTTAGTTGATCTTTTCTTGTTGATTGTGTTTCAATCGCATTTTTGTATTTGTTTTCTTCCTGGTATTTTTTTGATGTTTTCAAATAGATTTGTTTGCTACAGACCTTGTGACCACTTTGGTCTTGTGTTGCCACATCTGTGTTGAGCATTTTGACTATGACCACCTCTATGTGTGTGACGTGACCGCTGTCTTGCATGTTTGCCTATGACAACTTCAGTCCTATGTGACAACACCAACTGTTTTATTTACCATGAGTTTTTTTAGTGAAGGAGGGTCAACCAATAGACCGCCCTTATTGGGGGTAACCAACTATGCTTTTTGGAGACCTAGGATGCCTGCCTTTTTAAAATCCATTGATGAGAGGGCTTGGAATGCTTATACTGTTGGTTGGAAAGAACTTAAAATTGATGAAGCAAGTGGGAGCAAAGGAAAAGCCATTGATCAATAGACCAAGGCTGAGTTAGAAAAGTCTAATTTTAACTCAAAAGGCTTTCATGCCAATTTTAATGCTGTTAGTATAAATCAAATGAAAAATATTATTAACTATGAAACATCAAAGGATGCATGGGATAGACCCCCAAATAAAAAATAAAGGAATAGATATTGTGAAAAGACTAGTGTTAGAAGAATAATAATTGACTATGAAAATCTTGTTATGCATGATGATGAATCAATTTCTAATTTTCATGGCTGTTTGTGTGATGTTACAAATGAATGTTTTGCTTTGGGTAAAATCTATTTTGACGCTAAACTTGTTAGGAAAGCGTTGTGCTCTTTGCCCAAAAGATTCATGTCCAAGGCAACCTCTATTGAAGAATATCGTGATCTCGATGAGATGCAACTGGATAAACTGATTGACGCTTTGTAAACCTTCAAGCTAAACCTAAAAAGATAGGAGAAGTAATCAAGTAAAGGCCTTGCCCTGAAACATGAGGTAATATCTAAATCTCATGTTAATGTTGATACTAGTGACATTAGAGATGATGAATGTGCCTTGCTTACAAAAAAACTTTGCAAAATTTTTGAAAAAGAAAATGAGAAAGCCAAATGTGGCCAAAAAGGGAAAACAAACTTTTGAGAAAAAGTTTTTTGACCAATCCGATTAAGGTGTCTTTTCAAAAAGTTTTTCAAGAGGAAATGAAAAGAATAGCAAAGGTTTCAAATGCTTTGAGTGCGAGGGATACGATCATATCCAATCTGAGTATGCAAATACTCTTAAAAAAAGGGTAAAGTCATGGTTGCCACCCTTAGTGAGAGTGACGACAGTGAGAGTGGGGGTGATGATTCTAATAAGGATGAATTTTTTTTTGGCCTTTTTGGCTCACCAAGAGGACAATGATAGTGTGTCCTTGGATGACTCATGTGATGTCTACAAAGAGTAACAAGAGGCTTATGACAAGATGTATGAGTCATGGTTAAAGGCTATCAAGAAGATTAAATTGAATTTGAAAAATGCATCTTGTTAGAAGATAAGAAAATTTTGAATTATAAGTTGAAAGCCTTATTTTTTTATTTGTCCAACAAAGAACTGTTGTTAAACCAAGCTTTAAATGAACTAACTGAGGCCAAGGCCATTGTTGAAAGGTTAAATGTCGGGTTAATAAAAACTTGATGAAGTTCTTAGCCAAGGGAAGATTTTTTGTGATAAATCGGGTTTAGGTTTTTCTTCTCGTGCGAGCACCTCCAAACCTGTGTGACCACTTTCATCAAAGCGAGCATCCCAAACCTGGAGTGACCACTTTCATCAAAGCGAGCACCTCCAAACCTGGTGTGACCACCTTCATAAATACTTCTAAATCAAATCCAAAAGCTATTGCTGCCACTTGTGATCAGTCCTTGAAGGTAAAAAGGTTCACTCCAATTTGTCATTTTTTGTCAAAAGAAAGGTCTCATTAGACCAAATTGCTTTAAACTCATTTCTTATTTGAAAAGATGCATTGAAAATCATGAATTTGGTTCACAGTCACCACATCGATCCCTTGGGTCACTATGGAGATGGCAAAAGAGGTAAGATTTTTGGAAAATGCTCAATTGTCATTCTTGGCTTCCTAATACTGAATGATGTGTTTTATGTTGAAGGACTTAAAAGCTAATTTTATTAGTATTAGTCAAATATGTGACAAGGATTGTATTGTGCAATTTTCAAAGAATATGTGTCAAGTCTTGAATGGTGATGGTACTTCTTTGCTTGAAGGAAAGAAATCTAGTGATAATTGCCATTTGTATCCAACAAAGTTTCTTGTTTAATCTCAAAAACAAATTGTGTGGATCTATGGCATAAGAAGCTTGGACATGAATTTCAAAGATCTTGTGAAACTTTCCAAGAAAGATGCTATCAAAGGTCTTTACCCAAACTTGAGTTTCCCAAAGGTAAAGTGTGTGGGTCATGCCAACAAGGTAAGCAAACTAAGAGCTCTCACAAAACTCTATCTCAATTTACTACCTCTAATGTTTTAGAACTTCTCCATATGGATCTAATGGGTCCTATGCAAACTGAAAGTTTAGGAGGGAAGATATATGTTTATGTTTGTGTTGATAACTATTCTAGATACTCATGGGTTGATTTTTTGAGAGAAAAGTATAATGCATTTGAAGCTTTTCGATGTTGATAAACCAATATTTGTCCTAGTATTTTGTTATGGTTTTAGCTGTTATTTGTGTGTTTTACGTTAAGAATATGTTACTTTGAGGTGGTTTCTAACATTTCGAAGGTACATGAGCTTTTGGAATGCATTTGGAAGAAATCGTACAAAATGGGTCGAGAATCGGAGCTGAAACGAGGAAGTTATGGTGCTTTGAAGATGAGATTCGAATCCTGAAATTTTCTTGAATTGTGAACGTGCTTCAATATTTTTTATCACAACTTGAGTTGTGGAACTCAAAATTGGATGACTCTTGTGGCGTTGGAAAGCTGATTTAGAGAGCTACAATTCTTGTGTTGATGACTTTGTCTAATTCTGAAAATATAGGGTGTATTAGAGGAATACCACCGCAGCGACCATTTTGGTTGCCACGACAAGCGTGTTTTGGGAATTCAAACTTGAAGCCAATTGAATATTGCCACAACGACCATTTTTGTCATCACAGCTAGTGTCTAGGACCCTTAAGTGTACAAATTTTTGTTAGTTTTACCCAATTTATTATTTTGTTTTATTCCCTATCACACCCTTAAAAACCCTAGGCTACAAATACATACTTTTAACACAAGAGAGGTAGACTTGTGTGGATTTTTGGATGCTCTTTTATGTTTTTGAGAGTGTGTCTTTAGTGTGAGAAAATTGTGAGTTTTCAACAAGGGGGAGAAGGAAGAGGATCAATCTATTTTAATTCCTAGGGCTCCGTTTGGTTCAAAATTTGGGGGTTTTGGGAAACGTTTTTTGAAAAAAGTTAAAAAAAAGTTGAATTGGGCGGGTATTACGATGTAGAATTTATAAATTAATAAAATATCCCATATATTTATTTTTTTACAAAATACCCCCTATAATAAAACATTAAAAGTTAACAAAAATACCCCTAACCCACCCTCAAACACCCCCAGTCGGCCACCACCACCGGAGGTGGCTGGAATCGTCTTATGGGCGCATGACCGGCTGGATCTTGCCGGTCATGCACTGATATGGCTTTTTCCGGGGCCAGATCTACGGCCATATCTGGCCGTCAACCGCCAGATCTGGCCGTAGATGCTTTCAACGATGGCCAACAAACGGTCGTCGTTGATGGTCAATCAACGACCTGCTTTGCCTTTGGCCGTCGTGGAGCCGACTGACGGCGGCGATCTTTGGCCTTAGATCTGGCCTTTTTCGGCCAGATCCACCGTGGATCTGGCCGGAAAAGGCTAGATCGACGCACTACCGGCCATATTCAGCCGGTAGTGTCCATCCTACCAGATTCCGGCCATTTTCCGGTGGTGGTGGCTGGAATCGTAAATGTGGATTATTGGGGTGTTTTTATAATTTTAAAAAAAATATTTAGGGGTATTTAATTAAATTATCAAATTTAAGGGGTTTAAAAAAAGTTGAATAATATTGGGAGTAGTATTCCCAAAAATCTGAGTTTTTGGGTATTTTACTGTTTAACTTTTTTGGGAATACTAAAAGTAGTATTCCCAAAACTGAAACAAACGCAGCCTAGGTGATTTCTTTTTAGTTACATCTTATTTTGCAATATGATTAGTTTTTTTCATTGAATTCATTGGTTTGAGTTTGATTATGAGCGACTAAATATATTATGGGAGTTTAGTTTAACTATCATGATTGTATTGGGTATTTGGTGATTTGTTTTATGAAAGTTTTAGATTGTTTCTTGTTTAATTGTTCTTCATGATCTTAATTATAATTTGTTGAGTGGCCAACTACTTTTTATAATTAAAATTGAGAATTAGGGTTCTAGTGATCATCTTGCCTTAATTGAGCTCTATTAAGCAAGAGTTCAAATTGAATACATGATCATTGTTTTGATTTGGATGGTTGTGTGATTTCCTTGTATAGATTACAATTAATTAGTTAACAACTTGATCATAGAAGTTAATTAGTTAATTATAAATGGAGAATAAATATGATCATTGGAATTCTCTATGGCTTAGTGGAAAAATCAACAATCTGAACTTAGGATTTAGTTGTTTTATTTGCCAAATATTCCAATACATGATTAAGAAGTTAGCTAAATTCCCACTATCCCTCTCATTGATTTAATTCACATTCAACAGATTGCATTCGTTAATTTTAATTAATTTATAGTTTTATTTTAGATTAATTTCATTAATCTTTTGGTTAGAGTGTTTATGTAACAACTGCTGTATACCAGTAAAATGCATGCATGATAATAATAGAAAATGAGCCCAAATCTTTACTTTTTATGATAAATAATAAGTCTGTTATACACAAAGAGCATTATTTACAAAACGCCACTTAAAAAGACAAAAATAGGGGAAACAGTGTAGCTATTGCTCCTTGCTTGCCGACGTCCCTCCGACTGCATCAACACCTAGATCCTGCATCCACAAAGGAAAATAATGGGGTGAGCACAAAATAATGCTCAGTAAGTAAACCCTCTATTTGTCTATCCCCGTATTTATTTCTCTTAATTCTTTCCTCACACTTCCTTTCTATTGTTTCCTACTAAACGTCATGGCCTCATCTTACCGGAGGTACGGCCGGATGGTGCTCACACAGCACCATCTCACTTTTCATGACTGTCGGGTGGAGTTCACACAGCACCAACCCGCTCTTAGTGACTACCGAGTGGGGATCACAAAGCACTTACCCGGTTGTCATAACCATCGGGTAGAGACCACAAAGCACCTACCCGTCTCTCATGACTTTCGGGTGACGATCACAAAGCATCAACCCATTTCTAATAACTATCGGGTGACGATCACAAAGCATCAACCCGTTTCTGATAACTATCGGGTGACGATCACAAAGCATCAACCCGTTTCTGATAACTATCGGGTAACGATCACAAAGCATCAACCCCGTTTCTAATACTCTTCTCATTCTCTCTACCCTTATAGTAGTTGCATTCACAAAGTTCTTTACTCATAGAGCAAGTGCCTACACAAAGTTTTCTACTCTTTCTTAAGTCATTTCTCAATGCACAATTAATGTCTATGGATGGTTCATCTCCACTAATGCACTTATGAAATGCCAACATGCAATGTTGCAAGAATTAAGGTTCACTACTCATACTCAAACCTCTGTTAGGCATTTCATCAAAAAACTCAAGTGCATAATAAAATTCTACTATAACAATAATTCTATGTCTTTCTCTAACCATCCAAAATGGGAGAAAACTCCCTCACATAGCCATAATTCCTACCAAAGAATAACACTTCCAAAAAGGATTTCTCAATATCCTTCAATTCCATCTCAAACTACCTTTCCAACCCACATCTCACTTCTTATACTTGAAATGTATGAACAATCACAAAGCAATAATAATCTCCATTTAAGACTCAATAACATAGCATATAACATGTATATAACATACATCCATAATTGCTATTAAAACCCTAATCAAGAAAATTCTCAAATCTCACTTGGGTTGGGATTTACTTACTTTGTGATGGAGAGATCTCACTAGCACTTCCTTTCTCTTGGTTTGCTTGATTTTTCTCTACCCTTAAACAATTCAACCAAAGGCCCTCAATATTCAAATACACTCAAATTTCACAAAACTTCACATCCAAAGCAAGAATCCTTACCTTAGGATGCCTTACATTGCTTTCCTACCCCAAATCACTCCAAAAGCCCTCTTAAAAACCTTGAACAAATGAAAGAGAAATTGAGAGGAAGTAAGAAAGGAGAGTGGCGATGGAGAAGAAGAATGAAGGGTTTGCAATGACTTAATTCCTTTTAACACACTTTATGCACAAGCCTTCCCATTTTGCCCTTACTATTCCTTAGGAACTCCATCTATATCCTTTGATTTATTACAAACACACCCCCATATTAACATATTCTCCATGAAAAATCCTTTCAATTTACTCCCCACTTTTCCTACTAATTAGGGGTAGAATGGTCAAATTGCCCTTAGGGAAGAAAATATCTAAAACTTAACAAACATTTTGGTTGGCACGTCGCCGCGGCGAGGAAGCTTCTGCGCCATGGCGAAACTGTCCAGCAGCTTCCCCGTGGCTTCAACACCTCTTCGCCGCGGCGAAGATTATTCTTCGCCCCAGCGAAGCTTGAAACACTAAACTTCTTCTATTTTCAACCAATTTCAAGGCAAGTGTTCAACATATCACTCAAAGGCCAACCAAACAATAATACTAATGAATCAACTCAAAAAGAGCAAAAGAAGAAGCATTAACTACGTACCTCAAGTGGGGCGTTACAGTTTACGAGTTAATTAATTATTTAGTTTAGTTGTTAAAGAAAATAAATTAAGAATTTAAACCACTGCAATTCCACGAGAGATTGACCTTAGGAGTTTACTTATTGCTAGCTATTAATGATTCGTGCGCTTGCGAGTATTAAGTTTGCACATCAAGTTTTTGGTGCCATTACCCGGGAATTGGTGATTAAATTCTATCTTTGTTTTCTTTGTCTTGTTAGATTTTGTTCTTTGTTTTTGTTTTATTTTGTTTTGCTTTATTTGATTTTTTCTTGGTTTTTGTTTCTGGTATATGCAAGGTTGAAGATCCTTAGGAGGAAACCTCACACCACCAATTGATAATATTCATAGGATAAGGGAGAATTTGCAGAAGTTAGTTGAAGAATATCCCGAGGATATCTTTAAAGAAGAGCCATTACATTCCGAGGATGAAAAGGAAAGCTTTGAAGAAACAGAAAGCATGGAGCCAGCAGGGAACCAAAGGATGATGAAGGAATATGCAAGGCTAATCATTGGGATCGCCACATCTTGCATACAATTGGGGGAAGCAGCAAGGAATTATGAGTTGAAAAATATCCATTATAGCATGTTGCCTTCCTTCTACGGAGTTCCTAATGAAGACCCTTTGACATTCATAAGATAAGAGATCTTTATGCCACCGTGCAAACTTTTCCATTGCAAGGATTTAATGATGATCAATTGAGGATGAGATGTTTTCCCTATACCTTGAAGGATAGAGCTAAAGCTTGGTTTATGACTCTTCAACCTGGTTCATTGACTACATAGGAGGCAATTTACAATAAATTCATGGGCAAATTTTACTCTCATTAAACGACCACTAACTTGAGGACTAAGATCACAATGTTTTCTCAAATGGAAGAAGAGCCTTTTTATGAGGCATGGGACAGATTTAAGTTGCTTCTCATCCAATGTCCTCACCATCATTAACCGCTTCAATTACAAAATTAGTTTTTCTATGATGGTTTGACATAACAATGTCAATATATGGTGGACAACGCTGCTAGTGGAGCAATGGGCGAGAAAACTGTTGTAGAAACAATTGAGTTATACGAGATGTTGGGTGCTAATTTTCAACAAAAGAGCGTGAGAGGAAGAGGAGTTGGAGTACATGAATTAAGCTTTGACAATGAGATGGCTATGCAACTTGCTGCATTGACTAAGCAAGTCAAACTTCTGAATACCAAAAATATAACGAATACTGAGGTATGTGGAGTTTGTGGTGTTTTAGGGCATGGTGCTAACACTTGTTCTTTGTCTTATAACTCTTATGCAAGGGAATGAACAAGAACAAGCCAATTTGACTGAATCTTACCAACCTAAGCCTAGGAATGATCCTTATTCAAACACTTATAACCCTGAGTGGAGAAATCATCTTAAATTCTCTTGGAAGACTAATAATAATCCTACCTTTACCTAAAACCCAAGGCCTATTCAATTTTGAAACCAAGCCATACCACCTAACCAACCTAGAAATCCAACCTTGGAAGAAAGCTCGAATGCCTTTATTCAAGTTATTAGAGGAAATCAGGAGAGAAATAATCAAAGGCTGGGTTCTTTAGAAGCATCTATGAGGAGGGTAGAAATGCAAGTTGGGCAACTTGCGAGTCAACTACAAGGACATCAACAAGGAAAGTTGTCGAGTCAACCCGAGCAAGTGAAGGCTATTATAGTCCTTTAAAGTGGTAAGATTTTAAATAAAGATGTTGAAAATAAAAATTCTAATGACTTACCACATGATGCAGAAAATTGGGATGAGGAGTGTGATAGAAAAGAAAATCCTAAGGAAGTGCAAGAAAAAGGATGTTCAATTGTCTAAGCCAATCAACAAGGTGAAGGAACAAAGGATTTCTCCTCACCAACACTCCATAAGGTGACGGAGCCTTATAGACCTCAAATTCCTTATCCAAATAGACTAATGGACAATAAATAGGATAAGCAATATTCTAAAATTTTTTATATGCTTTCTAAAGTTAGCATTAACTTGCCTCTTTTGGATGTTATCAGGAATATGCCTTCCTATGTAAATTTTTTCAAGGAACTCAACACCAAAAAGAGGAGATATGAGAAGAACGAGAAAGTCATGGTTTCAGAAGTTGCTAGTGTGGTGCTCCAACAAAACTTGCCTCCTAAATTGAAAGATCTTGGAAGTTTCAACATAAACATCACCATGGGAGACAAGAAAATCACGAAAGCTTTCCTATACTTGGGAGCGAGTATCAATCTCATGCTTTACTCAATATACTTGTAACTAGGTCTGGGGGAGCTTAAGCCAACAACTATGACCCTTTAACTTGCGGATAGATCAATCAAATACCCAAAGGGGATAGTTGAGGATTTGTTGGTGCAAGTCAATAAGCTGATTGTTCTTGTCGACTTTGTGGTTTTGGAGATGGAAGAAGTACCTTCAAAGGACAAGGAGCATACAATTTTGCTTAGTGGAACCATTCATGGTGATAACCAAGACAATCATAGATATCCATAAAAGGGAAGTTAACCATGGCAGTCTTGGGAGAGACTATCAAATTTAAAGTGTTTGGTTCTCTACCTATTCCTTCTACTTCTACTTATGATGTGTGCTCTTTTATTGATTTTTTGGACTCACCTGTTTATGACACTTATTCGCAGGACATGATAGAAGATAAGCTTGAATAACACTTGATAGGGTAGAGGAAACACTTGATGAGGAAACTAAGGGATTCCATGAGATACTAGATAGAGCAATTCATGTTTTACCACAAGAAAAGTCCAATAAATCCTTAGAGTTGCCAAAATCCCCAATACGGATGGACTCCTTGAATACGCAAGGAGAAACGTCTTGCCAAGACGTTAAGGAAAGCGCTTGGCAGGAGGGAACCCAACTATATTTGGTAGTTTCTTTCTTTTTTCTTCTTATTTGGGATTTTTAGGTTTTAGTTTTTTTTTTTTTTTTTTTTTGCTTATTTATCTATTCCCTTTAAATGCTTTTCTAAACAGATGTTTTCTTTGCAAACATTGAGGACAATGTTTAGTTTAGGTTTGGGGGTCCAAAAAAAAAAAAAAATGTTTTTGAAAATTTGATTTTTGGTTGGTAACTAGATCTTTTATGCAATTTGTGTTTATTTTGTTAGCATTTTCAAAAGTTTGACTTGTAAATTGATACATACTCATGTTCCATAGACCATGCTCTTGATATTGAAGTTGAGATGAACTTAGAATTAACGATTAAGAAACAAATAGTGGAGAATACCTTGTGAGTTCTTTGAGCCATGAGCATTTTGATTGAGAGAGCTAGTTTTCTTGAGCCTCTTAAAAACTTTTTCAAATTTGTACTTACATTGAGGACGGTCTCATTAGGCATTTATACTGGGTAGCTCTGAGTTGGAAGGACGTTGAGAGATGATGTTAGGCTATGCATGCTTTCCCCTATTAAAAGCCTTAATCCACACCTTTTTTTGTGTGCCAATTACCACTTTTGAAGCCAAACACTTAGCCTTTTCTTTCATCACCTACATCAATCCTTACCCATTCAACCCACTTTTAAGCCATATCTTATAGCTTGAGAATGCCAAAGTGATGAGACAAGTTAAGAAGGCTAAACTCCGTATCGAAAATATGGTGAGTACCAAGGAAATGTTTGTTGTAAAAAAAAAAAAAAAAAAAAAGGGAGACGAATTGAAAAAAAAAGCATAGCATCCTGGTCAACAAAACGAATTCAATGAGGAGAGCTTGCCTTTCAATTACAAAGAAAAGGAAGCTTTGGTATGTTTCAAGCTCTAGTTTTTCCATACCTTTCTTTCTTAACCCCAACCGAGCCTTACGTTACAACCGTAATAAAAACCTGATTGATCTTTTGGGAAATCTTTCTTGGAGGTAAGGAATGTATATGTCTATTCCTTGTACTTGGTTCTTTTCATGAGACTTATTTTGTGAATACATGAGCATTTATTGATTATACCAATACTCATATGCGAGAATATATTTGTTATTCTTTGTCTATATAACTTCTACTCGCATATGTTTGATGAGTGCGTAAGTCTAGGATCGGTGCGATATAATGAGTGCATTTTGTAAGATTTAACATTGAAGCGAATTCCTATTCTTTAAGTTTGGGGGAGATCGAGATGGCTATGTTTTGAGCATTGGAATATGGTAGTGTGGTGTGTATTAAATTTGCATAATCTGCTTTGTTGTGCTAAGATTTTGAATACAATTGTATGAATGTATTTAGTTGCTAATTACAGTGTACTTTAAGATTTGAGGTTTTAAGATTTGACAGCTAAAAATATTGAGTTTTTCTTTCTTTCTTTCTTTGTTTTTTTGCTCAAGGACTAGCAAAATCTAGGTTTGGGGGAATTTTATGAGCCAATATTTATCCTAGTATTTTGTTATGTTTTTAGCTGTTATTTGTGTGTTTTACCTTAAGAATATGTTAATTTGTGGTTTTAACATTTCGAAAAAAACATGAGCTTTTGGAATGCATTTGGAAGAAATCATGCAAAAATGGGTCGAGAATCAGAGTTGAAACGAGGAAGTTATGGTGCTTTGAAGATGAGATTCGAATCCTGGAATTTTCTTGAATTTGGAACGTGCTTCAGTATTTTGATCATAACTTGAGTTGTGGAACTCGGAATTGGATGATTCTTGTGGCGTTGGAAATCCGATTCAGAGAGCTACAATTCTTGTGTTTATGACTTTGTCTAGTTCTGAAGATATAGGGTGAATTGGAAGAATATCACCGCAGCGACAATTTTGGTTGCCGCGACGAGCGTGTTTTGGGAATTCAAACGTGAAGTAAATTGAATATCGCCGCAACAACCATTTTTTTCATTGCAGCTAGCGTCCAGGACCCTTAAGTGTGCAAATTTTTGTTAGTTTTATCGGATATATTATTTTGTTTTATTCCCAATCATACCTTTAAAAACCTAGGCTATAAATACATACTTTTAACACAAGAGAGGCAGACTTGTGTGGATTTTTGGATGCTCTTTTACGTTTTTGAGAGTTTCTTTAGTGTGAGAAAATTGTGAGTTTTCAACAAGGGGAGAAGGAAGAGGATCCATCTATTTTAATTCCTAGGTGATTTCTTTTTAGTTACATCTTCTTTTGCAATATGATTAGTTTTTCATTCATTGAATTCATTGGTTTGAGTTTGATTATGAGCGACTAAATATATTGTGGAAGTTTAGTTTGACTATCATGATTGTATTGGGTATTTGGTGATTTGTTTTATGAAAGTTTTAGATTGTTTCTTGTTTAATTGTTCTTCATGATCTTAATTACAATTTGTTGACTGGCCAACTACTTTTTATAATTAAAATTGAGAATTAGGGTTCTAGTGATCATCTTGCCTTAATTGAGCTCTATTAAGCAAGAGTTCAAATTGAATACATGATCATTGTTTTGATTTGGATGGTTGTGTGATTTCCTTGTATAGATTACAATTAATTAGTTAACAACTTGATCATAGAAGTTAATTAGTTAATTATAAATGGAGAATAAACATGATTATTGGAATTCTCTATGGCTTAATGGAAAAATCAACAATCTGAACTTAGGATTTAGTTATTTTATTTGCCAAATATTCCAATACATGATTGAGAAGTTAGCTAAATTCCCATCATTACTCTCATTGATTTAGTTCACATTCAATAGATTGCATTCGTTAATTTTAATTAATTTACAGTTTTATTTTAGATTAATTTCATCAATCTTTTGGTTAGAGTGTTTAGGAGTTAATTAATTGTTTTGTTTAGTTGTTAAAGAAAATAAATTAAGAATTTAGACCACCACAATTCTGCGAGAGATCGACCTTGGGAGTATACTTATAGCTAGCTATTAGTGATATGTGCGCTTGTGAGTATTAAATTTGCACATCAAATGTCTTGTCAAAAGGTTGCAAGTGGAACAAAACTGTTGTGTGAAGAAAGTGGTGAGGATAAGAGGTGGTCACGATAGAGAGTTTGAAAATTCTGATTTCTCTAACTTTTGTGAAATGCAGGGTATTTAGCATGAATTTTCTGCCCTAAGACATCTCAACATAATAGTGTAGTGGAGAGGAAGAATATGTTAGGAAACGATCATCAATGACAGTGGAAAACAAAATTATTTACATGATAGATAGTTCCTTAGAACCCAAAATCAGGGCACAAAAATTACAGTTTATGCAAAAATAAGAATCTGCAGATTTTATTTTAGAGTTTAAGAAATCATATGCAAGTTTGGAGGCTCCTCCAAGTTTGTCTCTAAACGGATTTCACTATCAACCCAAGTGTAGGATCGAACCAATGTAGTCCACACGATGATAACTCTAACGAACTAAGGAGAGATTTACTAGATCCTCTTTAGTCTTTAAGAACCAAGAAGAAATCAAAGTGTATTTGATTTTTAGCAAAAAGCAAAACTGGCGTGAGAGTGTTCAAGGGGCTGGAATTTTTCCTTTCAATGATTGAATAAGACTATTTAAAAAATATTTCACAAAGTGTCCACTTATATAGTGCACACTTTACCCTATTCCATCATGGAATGGGCTTGGGCTCCAACCCAAACACCCCTTGTATCCAAACATCCCCTTTTAGATATTTTTAATTTTAATTTATCATTATCTCAATTAAACTCAATTAATATATATTTATAATATAGATTAATATTTAACAATAATGATAATCTATTTAAATATATGCGAACACATATTTAAACGTAATGTCACTTATTTAATTTTAATATCAAATTAAATAAGGCTACGACCTCAGCAAATTTAATTGCACTATAAAATTACCAAAATACCCTTTTGCCTAAAAAGACGAAAACACCCTTCTTCTAAACTGGTTCTTAAATTATCTTCTATGTGCGTGACCCATAGGCTCCTCATCAAACCGGTAGTGTATAGTATCACGATTAACACCAATTAATCGTTTTACTACACACAGACCAAGATTGGCCCCTAGCAAGGCATCATGGCCACCCGATAGATTTGGATTCAACGAAGCAGCTACCTATCAATGATATGGTTACCGTACAATCTAATCCTTTCATCAAACGTTATCTCGACGAGACCGAGACATTGAAATAGTGTCAACCTTGGTTACTTTTGATATGTATGTGTTCAGTTACTGGACCAATGACTTGAATAATAATCTGGATAGAGCAACAACTCAATCCCACTGTAGCCACAGTTTTTAGTGTCATTGCCATTTACTGAATTGCGCCATGAGATAACTTCTCCCGTACGCGGGAGTGATGAATCCTCTATCGATCCACCATAGTCTTGATACACTCGTTGATGTAGCCAATCACTATCATATTGATAGCTCTAAATAGAACTGCATTAGCCTAGTGTCAAACTGCACCAATTGGTGCACAAGGTGCTCTAGTGATCTCAAGTCTAAGGATCACATGTACCACCATTCGTTAGAGGATTTGTTCTATAGACACTAGGGTTACCATCCATATGGAATCCTCTAGTGGGTCAGTCCAGTGAACTTGCCTACCGCAAGCACTCATGTGTTGCACCAGGTTGTCACCAAACAACCTTGACAAGTGAGATCAGGTACTGCCTTTCGACAGAGTCATTCAACACTATGATAGTCTTACCGTATTGTTTGTGCCCTTACTTCAGAACAATATTGAGGCTACAAACGTTTCTAGAATGGCCACCATATGTGCTCATAGGGTTCTCACTATCAAGATTTGAAATACTTGATACCCTCATCACGGTTCTACCATTCTAAGGACATATATCAATTCATACAATGATGATTTAGGCGATATAGAATAAATTGTCTTCTATTTATCAATGAACATTATTACAAAGAGTCAATTCTACAATAATTGATTGGCTCCAGGGCACCTACTCTAACATAATAAAGTTTTTCAAGAGATGGCAAAAGTTATGTTAAATGCAAAGAAGCTACCAACAAGACTATGGGTTGAGGCAATTAGCACTGCATGCTACATTTCCAACAGAGTTTTCCAAAGGAAAGGTATATCTCAAATTCCATATGAGTTGTGGAAAGGTAAGAAGAAAAAATTGTCATATTTCCATGTCCTTAGTTGCAAGTGCTATGTCTTGAATGATAGAGATTATTTAGGGAAATTTGATGCTAAGAGTGATAAAGGTGTGTTTCTTGGGTATTCATTAAACAATAAGGCATATAGATCTTTAACATGAGAACTGAACATATTATTGAGTCATTTAATGTGATTTTCTCTGATTCAAAAGATTACTTATAGATCTCATAGGAAGATGAAATTGATGATATGATTGCCACTGTTGAGGTGACCACAAAGTAAGATGATGTGCCCACTCTGACTCCTTTTGGAACTCAAACTCAAGCTGAGGTGACCACTCTCCAACACTTGATGTGAGCACCACTGCTACTCAATAGGGATAAGTTTTTTATAGACAAGGACTTGAATTAGTTGTAGATTTGTTCGATGAGATCACTTAGAGAAGGACTCCTAAAACCAAAGAACCACCCTCTTTGGATCAAGGAAGCTCATTCACTATCCATTGTGATTGGAAATCCCAAAGAGGTAATGGTAACTAGAAGAAAAAGGTTGAGTGAAATAAATAACTTATGTTATGTTTCTCTTTTAGAACCAAAGAACGCAAAACAAGCTCTAGATGATGATTGCTAGATTGCTGCAATGCATGAGGAGCTTGAACAGTTTGAAAGAAACAATGTGCGAAGCTTGGTTCCTCGACTTAAAGGTATAAATGTTATAGGAACCAAGTGGATCTTCAAAAACAAGTTTGATGAATGTGGAAACATTATAAAAAACAAGGCTAGACTTGTTGTACAAGGGTATACTCAAGTGTGGCCAAATTAGAGTCCATCAGAATAATATTAGCTGTTGCATGCTGTCTAAGGCTTAAACTCTACCAAATGGATGTGAAAAGTGCCTTCTTGAATGGCATGCTGACGGAAAAAGTATATGTGGAGCAGCCTGCTTATTTTCAAGATCCCCACAAGCCAGACCATGTGTTCAAATTGAAGAAAGCATTATATGGCCTAAAACAGGCCCCAAGAGCATGGTATGAAAGGCTTACCTCTTTTCTCCCTGATCACAACTAAAAGAGAGGTAATGCTGATAAGACTATTTTCATTAAGCATGCTAATCGTGAGTTTTTATGTGCACAAATATATGTTGATGACATTATATTTGGTTCCACTTCTCACACAAAATTGAAAATTTTCATTGCTTTAATGAAAAATGAGTTTGAAATGAGCATGGTAGGTGAATTGTACATGTTCATAGGACTTCAGATTAAACAATTTGATAATATTATGCTTTTTCTCACAATCAAAATATGCTAAGAACATGCTTAAGAGGTTCAATCTTGAAACTACAAAACATGCCAAAACACCTATGAGTTCTACCCTTAAGCTATCCAAAGATGAAAATGGAAATAAGGTAGATAACAAACTGTTTAATTAGAAGCATGATAAAGAGCCTTTTGTATTTAACTGCAAGTAGGTCTGTCTTGTGTTTCAGTGTATGTGTTTGTGCCAGATTTCAAGCTAATCCTACTGAACTTCATCTAACAGTTGTGAAGAGAATCATGAAATATGTCTCAGGCACATATGACTTTGGATTGTGGTTTGTATATGATACTAATCCTACCTTGGTTGGTTATAGTGATGCAGGTTGGGTTGGAAGCTTGGATGATAGGAAGAGTACATCTATGGGTGTTTCCATCTTGGCAACAACCTAGTGACTTGGTCCAGCAAGAAGCAGAACTCCGTTTCACTCTCAACTATTGAGGCAGAGAACATTGCTACTGGAAGCTGCTGTACATAGGTTTTGTGGATCAAACAAATGTTGTGTGATTATGGATTTGATCAAGAATATGTTACTTTTTTCTATGATAATACTAGTGCAATCAATATCTCTAAGAATCTAGTTCAACACTCTAGGACTAAGCACATTGAAATTAGGCATCACTTTATTAGAGATTTAGTTGAAGAGAGAGTCATCACACTTGCACAAGTAAACACAAACTTTCAACTTGCTGACCTATTTACAAAGGCATTGGGCTTTCAAACATTTGTGAATTTGAGGAAGTCCATTAGACTAATTCAACTTGAATAAAGTTTCTGTCTTTGTTTTGAATAAATTTTAAGAGAAAAAAATTCCTTGTTTTATAGTTGCAAGTGTACTTGATCTGTGTTGTAACATGAGAACAATTTCTATCTTGTGAAAAATACATTGTGAGTGATATGGCCACCTTGATTTTTTCATTCCTCAAAGTATAATGACTTTCTTTCATCATTGAGTTTATATTCTTGACTTTTGTCACCATGTGAAAGAGCTACCTTGCTTGTAGTGTGAAAGTCATGCTTGAGTAATTTTCTAGGATGTAGAAACCCCTATGTCCTTGGAAGATCTACCATTTAGAGGGCCACCTCCTTGCAAGTGTAAAAGCTACACTTGGTTACTTTTGAGAGATTTTGGCCCAATGCAATTCTATAGCAATGAAAAGGAAATTCAAAAGTTTGAATTTATGCTTAAAGGAATAAAAATAAATGACAAAAGGCATGAGGAAAGGGGGAGTTTGTTTGTTTTCAAATTGACCAATGTGTCATTTCCCCCCCTTGAGGACACTTCAACACAAATGACAAAGAATGCTTGCTATCTTACTCATGTGTGTTCAAAGGAATGACTGCTTTGGTTGATGAAATTTTTTGTGTAGAGATTCTCCTTATGCATCTCTATCAAGTTGGTGAAATGAATTGAATGCTTTCCATATAGATCTTTATATCTTGCTCGTTTAAATCTTGTGAATTTGTGAAATTGACCTCATGATTACTTTTTCTTATTTTATTTTTGTTTCAAAAAAAAAAAATTGAATAAGTGTTTTGGTTTGTTGCCTTTGTGTCAATGTCACCACCTTGAGAGTCAGTGTTATGTCATGCTTGCTATTTGCTTGCATCGCCCTTTGACTATACTGACTTAAAGCCTTAATATTAACACCTTATTCTTGCTTGATTCACTGTGTCCACCTAAGTTTTGACAATTAGCACACTATGCTCAATTGGTTTGAATTGTTAATATTATTCTCATGTGATCACACTAAGTTACCTTGTGACCACCTTGTTTTTAAGAGACAACTCAAGCTAAAACCTTGATTTTTTTCAAGGGTTTTTCTTTATAAGGTCAGCACTTCGTGTCTATCTTCACTTTGAAGCAATATTATGCCACTCAAAGCTTATTTTCTCTAAATTCTCTGCGAATTTTCATCCTGTACATCTTAACCTTCATGTGTTTGGGTTTATAGAGCATTAAGAAGCTTTCGTTGCTGACATCAGGAATGCAACAGAATCAAAGAAGAGGGCAAATAAGAGTCAGATGGATGACCAACCTGATCCATCAAAGTCCTCATCTGAGAAGACTCCATCACCCTTTGTCTCACCCATTGCTGAGCAACCATCTTTTGACAAACCATTGATTTAATAGGTTAAGCGCGAGAAGAAGAATTCTCCTTTCAAAACCAAATTGTTAAAGAAGATGTCCAAATCTCCAAAACAGAAGAAGAAAAAGGCAAAGTTTGTTGCCACTGAACCAATGGAGTTGGGTAAACGTCTAATTTTTAACACTTCTTTTGCTAAATCCATGTTTAATAAGTTCATTGTTCATAGACCCATTTTGTGTGAATCCCATGTCCAACTTGATGACTTTCCAGAAATCCAGTCCATTGTGATTGATAGACAATGGCAAAAATCAGTTGAGTATTCTTCACTTCCCTATCTAGCTATTGTCTAGGAATTTTATTCGAATTTTAGGAATGATATTGATAAAGTTAGTTTGAATAAAAATCAAATCTATGTTAAAGGGCATTGGATATATTTTATAGTTGAAGTGATTAGGTCTTTTCTTAATCTACCTCTTGTAGAGAATCCTGATGATTTGACCATAAGTTCTGAGCATTTTAACCAATTAGTCATAGACCTTAGTGGTGGGTCTGTAATGAAATGGCTTGAGAGTGGCCACATTCCATCTAATGTGCTGACCACATTTTATAAGATTCTTTTCAAGATAACCTTGACCAACTGGTCTCCATCGCTTCACAACTCATCTGTGAGGCTTGAAAAGGCTCAGTTGATTCATGGGATAGCAAATAAGAAGCAGATTGATTTGGGGACGCTAATTTACAATAGCATCAAAACCACTTCCACCTTTTCCCTTCCTGATTCATAGGATTGTAGAATCCTATCACCCTAAGAAGTAGCTAGAAGATACCCACTTGAAAATCAGGTTCGTTACAGCCAAGACTTTCAAATCTTCAACCATAGCCCATGCTTAGATGTTCCTTCATCCTCAAATGCTACCTTTGGCAAAGCTAACTCTTGCCATTCCAAAAATTTTGCACTTTTGCAAGGTCTTGACAGCAAAATGGATGAGAAATTCATTCAGCTCTCTGATCAAATGACACAAATTCACTCCACTTTTCATGCAAGAGTGGATGTTTCAGAAGATATGGTAAGAAGATCTAGGTTGACTTGTTGTCATCCACAACAACTGCACCTTCATCTACTAATCCAGTTTAGGAGGAACCACCAACTGATGCTAAAAAAGATGTAACTAAAGCTACAACTGATCAAGAAGAGGCTAACCGAACTGCTGCAACTAATCAAGAAGAGGTTGACCAAACTACTGCAACTGATCTAGAAGAAGCTAACAAAGCTACTATGCATGATCGTGAAGAGGCTGCCTAAGCTGCTGCTATTCTAGTTGATGTTCAAGACACTGGTATACAGAAGAAGAACAATAGAACCCTTTGGACACTCAAGCTGCTAATGATTCTCCTATAATTATTGTGTCCACTCAACCAAAGAGATTGAAAACCCATGCAGGAAAGAAGAAACTTCCCTCAAGAAGATTAAAAAGACATCATAACTTATAAACAAAGAGGGGGAGTAGTTTACTGATGATGACCTGAAGTGATGAACTGAAAAGAAAACTGATGATGCTATTGCATTTTTTTTTTTTTTTTTTTTTTTTTTTAATGTTTACTTACTTGCAATTTTTTTTTCTTTATGATTGGTTTGATGTTTAGATTGAACATTTGTTGCATTTTTTTGCTAAGCATTTTTTACTGCATTTGCTATGTTGTTTCCTTCTTGTGAAGTGAACCAATCAGTCATTTTCTTATACTTAGCTGGTTTTTGATCTGATTTGACATTGATTGATTGGGTTTTGAATTGAACTACCCTTTTGATAATTCATTAGTAATCACATGATATGATTTGGTATAGTTACTCAGGGGGAGTATACTAATTGAGGGGGAGTTTTTCAATTCAATTTTAATCTTGCAAAACTTATCTCTATGTCTTGATGATTATGTCCTTATGAGATATGTTTATATGTTATATTAATTCTTTTCTCTTGTTGACAATTTGTTTATGTGTTGAGATAGGTTTACTGATGAAAAGATTGTGCTTGGTTCATAAGTTTGACAAAGGGGGAAGATTGTAAGTATTTTGTCAACTTATGTTCTTCATGTGGTAACACTATGTTTCTGTGAGCATATCATTTTTTTTATTAATACACAATCATTTTCATACCTATCGTGAGAGCACCTTAGAGTCTATGTGATCAATTATCTGGCAGATATTTATTATACAACACGTATTGCATTCTGATTTCATTAAACTGATTTTATTATTTGTTGAGATATTTGTTGTGGTCTATGGACACATGGCATTATATAAAATAGTGTGCTGGAAAAGTTGTTTTGCCTTGTCATTATCTTTTAGAATCTTTTCCTAAAAAGGCAAAACAATTCCCCGTTTATCTGCTTTTTTGGTCCCTCACCTTTTTGTAGATGAATTATATATATTCATCTTTTTCCTTTTTATCTCTATAAGGAAGCCCGATTGTGCCTCTGAAATTCTCTGATTATTGTTGGGGCACTTTTGTTTTTGTCTAAGGTTTCCCTTATGCTTAGGTATGCTTAAAAAACTGTTATCTTTCTTCCTCTTTGGAGATTGTTTGAAACGTGGTTCCATTGTTGCTACTTGGTGGAGTTCAAGCTAGTGGAGCTGGAGTTGATCTTTGGTGTTGAACTATGAGAGGAGCTTAAGGGTGACCAGGAGGTCTTGTGAAGAGGAGCTAGCTATGGTGGCTTGACGGTCAACCAAAGTTGAGAACATTGAAGTGTTGACAAAAACAGGGAGTGATTTTGCAACTTGTGCTTATCTTTTGCTTTGTATTTGAACACATAAGTTTTACATATATAGTGGATTCCTTCTTTCTGGATTTGGTCCCATGAATATAGGTAAGTTTCCAAACCATATAAAAATGAATGTGTTCTTTATTTGCTTTCATGGATGATTTACATATGTTGAACAAATCAATACGCAAAAAGTGAACAAGCAAACCCATTCCGCTTAAGTTTTAATAACTTGGTAATTGTTTAAAACTTTCAAATTGTCTTGAGTTGTTGTGAATTGTATGTGAATACATGACCTATTTATACAAAAGTGTGATAGCTATGTAAGGATAGAAAATATTACAATAATGATGCAATCTCTACAATAAAGGAAATAGAATAATATCTAAAATATAATAGGAATGAGAATAATGTCACATATTCTCATTCCATATTCACATGTCAACACTCCCTTTCAAGCTTGTGGTTTTATAAGTCATAATCTTCAAGTTGCGTAGTAGATGCAAATGTTGTCTACCATTAGATGCGGGATAACTAGTACCCGAGGAGGAAGGAACAACAAGAGTTGCTGGGAAAGATGTTGGACAACAACTCAATAACCCATGATAGTAGTAAGTGCTGAAAATCATTTAATATGCACTAGGAAATTCCCAAGAAGCACTGGAGGGGTCACAAATAGTCCTATTTAAAACCTAGCCTCCTTAGCATTTATCGTCTTGTTGATAGAATTTTCCTAGATATGCATATGTGATATATCCATATAAATAGCTACTCATTGTCCTAAACCTAGATACTCTTATACCATGTTAGAATTGAAAGAGGAGCTTTGATACTATGTCAAAATTGAGTGGGCAAGAGAGGCAATTGAAGAGAGCCGAAGTATGCCCAAGAGATATCTTTGAGAGGGCAACAAAAACAATTGAAATGGTCAGAGTATGCCCGAGAGATATTTGAGAGGGATTCAATTTAATTGTATTGAGGTGTTGAGAATTGAATGTGAATACACAACATATTTATACAAAAGTATGATAGCTATGTAAGAATAGAAAATATTACAATAATGATGCAATTTCTGCAATAAATGAAATAGAATAATATCTAAAATACAATAGGAATGATAATAGTGTCACATATACTCATTCCATATTTGCATGTCAACAAAATATAAAAAACAATCAAAGAGAGAAAGAATACCTTCACTAGGGTCAGTAGTAGCAGTAGCATTTTGGCACTAGATTTCTGGATTATAAGGAAAATCATAAAGAAGCAAATACAAAAAAGTAGGAAAATCCTAAAGAAGAAGATGAAAAAAGTAGCTTCATTTTGGAGCTAATATTACCAGAGAAGGAGAATGTATCTCAATTCCAGTTATGCTGAAAAATAAGAGAGGGACTGAACTAGGTTAAAAGTAAATGAATAGTATAAAAATTAGGAACCCATTTGGTTAAATCTCAAAACTAATTTTATATTATTCTATATATAAATTTGATTGATGCCAATAAGATGATGATTTCGGGTGTAGTTTATATAGCTTGACATAGGCACGCATTGAACGAACGCCCGTGATAAAATTGCAAACTAGGATCGATACAAACACTTCCTTAATATCATCATATATATATATATATATATATATATATATATATATATATATATATATATATATATATATATATATTAAAACTTCTCTATATTAATACTCTATATAAGAATAACTTTCATATGGTCATACAAAATTTTGGTCCCAACTTGGGCCAGTTATAAATAAACCTGTAACGCCCCACTTGAGGTACGCAGTTATTGTTTCTTCTTTTTGCTCTTATTTGAGTTGGGTTCTTGGTAATATTGGTTGGTTGACCTTTGATTGAGTGTTATGTTGAATACTTGCCCTGAAATTGGTTGAAAATAGAAGAAGTTTAATGTTTTAGTCTTCGCCAGGGCGAAGAAGAATCTTCGCTGCGGCGAAGAGGTGTTGAAGCCATGGGGAAGGCTGCGACAGCTGCGCGGCGAGCCGACCAAAATGTTGTTAAGTTTTAGATATTTTCTTCCCTAGGGGCAATTTGACCATTCTACCCCTAATTAGCAGGAAAAGTGGGGAGTAAATTGAAAGGATTTTTCATGGAGAATATGTTGCTGTGGGGGTGTGTTTGTAATGAATCAAAGGATATAGATAGAATTCCCAAAGAAGAGTAAGGGCAAAATGGGAAGGCTTGTGTATAAATTTCATTAAAAGGAATTAAGACATTTCAAAAACCTTCATTCTTCTTCTCCATCGCCACTCTCCTCTCTTGCTTCCTCTCAATTTCTCTTTCTTTTGTTCAATGAGTTTTGAAGGGCTTTTGGAGTGATTAAGGGTAGAAAATCAATCTAAGGCATCCTAAGGTAAGGATTCTTGCTTTGGTTTTGAAGCTTTGTGAGTTTTGAATATATTTGATTATTGAGGGTTTTTGTTCATTTGTTTAAGAGTAGAGAAAAAGTCAAGCTTATCAAGTGAAAGGAAGAGCTAGTGAAATCTCTCCATAACAAGGTAAGTAAATCCCAACCCAAGTTGAGATTTGAGAATTTTCTTGATTAGGGTTTTGATAGCAATGATGTATGTATGTGATATACATGTTGTATGCCATGTTATTGAGGCTTAAATAGAGATTTCTAGTGCTTTGGGGTTGTTTATACATTGCAAGTATAAGAAATGACAAGTGGGTTGGAAAGGTAGTTTGAGATTGAATTAAAGGATATCGAGAAATCCTTTTTGGAAGTGTCTTTCTTTGGCAGGAATTGTGGCTATGTGAAGGGGTTTCTCCCCATTTTGGATGGTTAGAGAAAGATTTAGAATTATTGTTATAGTAGAGTTTTATTATGCACTTGAGTTGTTTGATGAAATGCCTAATAGAGGTTTGAGTATGAGTAGTGAACCTTAATTCTTGCAACATTGCATGTTGGCATTTCATAAGTGCATTAGTGGAGATGAACCATCCATAAGCATTAATTGTGCATTGAGAAGTGACCTAAGAAAGAGTAGGAAACTTTGTGTATGCACTTACTCTATGAGTAGAGAACTTGGTGGATGCAATTACTCTAAGGGTAGAGAGAATGAGAAGTGCTAGAATAGAGTGAATGAGAAGAGTATTAGAAATGGGTTGATGCTTTGTGATCATCACCCGACAGTTATGAGAATCGGGTGGATGCTTTGTGATCATCACTCGACTAGCCATTAGAAATGGGTCGATGCTATGTGATCATCACCCGATAAGTAGTAGAAACGGGTGGATGCTTTGTGATCATCACCCGGTTAGTTAGTAGAAAGGGGTTGATGCTTTGTGATCATCACCCGACATTTATTAGAAGTGGGTTGATGCTTTGTGATCATCACCCGACAGTGATTAGGAACGGGTTAATGCTTGGTGATCGTTACCCGAAAGTAATGAGGAACGGGTAGGTGCTATGTAGTCTCCACCCGATAGCTACAAAAACCGGGTAGGTGCTTTGTGATCTCCACTCGGTAGTCACTAGGATAGGGTTGGTGCTATGTGAACTCCACCCGACAGTCATGAAGAGTGGGATGGTGCTATGTGGACGCCATCCGGCCGTACCTCCGGTAAGATGAGGGCATGACGTTTAGTAGGAAACAACAGAAAGTGTGAGGAAAGAATTAAGAGTAATACATACGGGGATAGACAGATAAAGGGCTTTACTTACTGAGCATTATTTTGTGCTTACCCTGTTATTTTCCTTTGTGGATGCAGGATCTAGGTGATGATGCAGTCGGAGGGGCGTCGGCAAGCGAGGAGCAATAGCTACACTGTTTCCCCTGTTTTGTCTTTTAAAATGGCATTTTTGTAAATGACGTTCTTTGTGTATAAAAGACATATGACTTATAATGAAAAGAAAGTTTTTGGGCCCAATTTTCTATCGTTATTATGCATGTATTGTATTAGTTTACAGTAGTTGTTACAAAACCACATTGTAATAAATTATCATTTTTATAGGTCTTATCTTAGGGAACTTGCCTCCACATAGTAATAATTATTTGTATATTGCAAAAAATATAGAATTTAAATTTAGAGAAAAACATTAAAGAGAATGCAAAATTTTAGATTTTTAAGATGACTTTTGATGCGTGTTTACTACAACATGCAAAACTACCAAGTGCACTAGTCGTTCAAGTAATAGAGTGATGGGTAGGATATCGTTCCCACGAGGACTGGTAGCAAAGCACTAAGTTTCCTGACGTTAACAAGTTGAAGCAACCGAAAATCTTGGATTTGTGGGAGCAATTTGTAATTAAACGAAAACAAAATAAAATTTAACAAAGAATTAATTCTTAAAAAGGGAAGCAAATGAAACACAGAAATTCAATTTAAGTAAAACGGGTAGGGTTTTGACTTCGTTTGGATTAATTATGGGTTAAACCTAAGAATTACACTATTTTCACATTCAAGTGCAATGGTTGTAAATCGGATTCATTACTATGATAACATACCCTCTCGGGCTATGTTTTCCTATTCATCCTTATTAACATTCCGCACCCAACAAATTGAAGGTTAATAATTCTAAATCATGAAGCACAAGAATCCTAATTGATTTCATTAATTCTTGAATCTATCTCTAGCATCCAATACTATAATGGTTATTACCCATGAAGCTTAACATGAATTATTTCTCAATCTCATCATGTTCATCACATAAAACAATTAATTTCAGAGTAACACACAACCACAACTTATTCACATGGAAATAGCACAATCACCTACTCAACCCATTTCAAATCCAAACTACAATCAAAACCCTAACCCATAGAAGATTAGTTCATAGCTAAATTAACAGAACAAAAACGGAAAATAAAAGTAAACAGAATAAACATAATGAAACTGAGATGAAAGAATAGAAATCTCCCCAAAAGATGAATCCTCCAGCCAAAATCTGAACCTTCTCTTTAACAATCCGAAAAACTCAAGCTTTTTCTCTAAGAAAAATGTAGAAGACGGCTAAACCTAACAGCTGGGGGCCCTAGTAAAAAGTTTTTGTTTTTCTTTTATACCTAGTCCTAAAAACCTAGTCAAAACACGCACACTAAACTGTGCGTTTACAAAACTGAAAACTTTGAATTTCACCGCGGCGAAGAATGAAAAATCCCAATTCGAATCTGCCTAACTTCGCCGCGGCGAAGACAATTTCTTCGCCGGGGCGAAGCTCCTTGAAAAGTTCTGAAATTTACAGAACTGCCACTCTGCTTGCCTCTTCGTCCGATTCTTCGATTTTCGACTCTCCACCTTGGAAACAAGCTTCATCGTGCGTTGTCCTACTCCGGAACTCTCCTATCTTCTGAAATCCTTCAATTCTGAGTCAAAACTCTCAAATTTTGTCTTTATTCGCTAAAAGAGTCCATTTTAACCTGAAACACGAAAATTAGAGAATTACGCACTAATTCAGGTAAAAATGCACTAGGAAGTACCTAAAATCCGACAAAAAGATCAAATAAAAACTGTATAATTTACGGATTATCAACTACCCCCAAACTAAAGAGATGCTCGTCCCCGAGCATACAGTACAAAAATAACGAAAACCAAGACAATAACCAAAAACAAAAATATGAAAACATGCACATAACCAGAAAAACCAAGATAAAACGAATTTAAATGCTACAACAAATTGCCTAGAAATTGCACATGTCTCACAAATTGTTGAAAAATTATTGTCAGGAAATGTTCGACATTCCAAGAAGTTATAAGCTACATCGACTGTCTTCCTCAATCGGTCCACCAAATAGGTAATCCCCACATCAATCCACATTCCAATTTCCCGGATTGTTTTATGCAAAAATTGTAAAGTTTATCAAATGGTGGCAGACTCCATAAGCCTAAATATCGAAATACTCTCCACTAATGAGGACTAAACACAGATGAGAATCAGAAGGTCTTTAAAGGCTTGTAATGTTAGGCTCGGGTCATGGGCTCCAATAAAGGATAGGAAACAAAGTAAGAGAACTCGGTTGTCCTAAAGCAAAACTCAAATCACACCGAAACCCACACTTCCTCAACACCAATTGACATGTCTACTCATTCACAGTCTTCATACGCGTATTCTTACTTTTGGAAACCATAAATACAGGGGAGACTTGTTTAAGGTGTACGTGGCATTGTTAAACCCGAGGTCGCCAAATACTGCTAGACAGTTTTTAAGGCGGGTTCTCGGTTTCAGTGTATACCCTTAAACTAGGCTGCATTGTGTTCGACAAAGTTGTTATTTTTTTTTTTTTGATAGAAATAAACACAACACTAGGATTGAATTGAGGTGACTACCTCCTTTGTTTTAATTCTTTTCTCTCAACTCCCACATCATTCTTTTTGATCTCTTCTTCATTTTTCTTCTCTTAACCCCCAAACTAATCTTTTGCTCAATTGTACACTCTTTTCGTTCTCGGTTTTGCACTAAGACCGAATTCTCCTAAAGGTATGGTAAAGTGTTTAGGGTAAAGGAATTTACAAATCTGTTGTTTTCTAAGAAAAATAAAGCAAAGTTCCAATGGCTCAAATGGGTGACTAGTGACAATTTCAATCATGGGTTGGCTAGAAAGGCTCAAACGTTCCAAAAATTGCCTAAATCATCTCCTCAACCATGTCTAATCCTAGAATTTCGCCTCAAACATTTCTCAACTAGGTTCTAGAATCCACCAACATTATCAAGACTTTGCCTAATCGCATAAAATGAATCTAAGCATGCTGAAACAATTGAAAATCGTGGTTGAACCACTCAACAAACCTCAATCAAAATCCAGTCAATAAACGTAAACTTGAAGCAATGCTTAACATTTCTCAACAATAAAAATTCAACAATCTTATTCTCATCATTGATTTATACAACTCATCATCGGCAAAACAGAACAACTGAAAGAAAAATGCAACACAAAAATACGTTTTATTTATTTATTTATTTTTATTATTATTATTATTATTATTATTTTTTCAATTTTAAGGCGTACGCGGCGTTGTTAAACCCGAAGTCGCCAAATACTGCTAGGCAGTTTTTAAGGCGCATTCGGTTTCCAGCCAATATACCCTTAAAATAGATTTTAGCTTTTACGATTTAAGGCGACGCGTTGTTAAACCCGTAACCAAATCGCTAGGCGTTTTAAGGCGATTCTTGGTTTCCAGCCAATATACCCTTAAACTCAAAATCTATTCCCTACCCCCAAACTCAATATGACATTGTCCCCAATGTTCCATCATGTACAAGTCAGGAATAGAGCACAAAATAACAAAAGAAAAACTAAAGAACAAAATAAAGGTACGAGAATGCTCCCTTTATAAGTCATGAATTGTGGCTCCACAATGTGCACCCGTGCTCGGATTCTTCATCATCCAAGTTCTGTCAAAACAAAAATTGTGGTGTCCTTCATGTTAGAACGAATTCGCAACTAATATTGAAAGTATTACAACCTAATCTCGCCCTTTAACAACTGCTAACTAAAAACATTAACTAACAAATAACCGAATAAACAAAATCCAAAACCAAAATAAAAAAAATGAGTTTTAGTTTCAACTGGACAAGAAAATTAAATGGAAGCAATTAAACCAAACACAAACAGGTGCTCGGGTTCAGTCTTGTTCTTCCTCTGATTCCTCTTCTTCCTCTGATTCCGGCCAATCATCTGAGTTCCAGTCAACCCAATGATACGCGAAAGTGTCAACCTTCAGTTCCTTGAAGCTGTCTGTCAGCAATTCATGAATGCTCTGTGTCCGCTCCATCATCCAATCCTGTCTTCTCTTCATGTATTTCATCATGCTCATCATTTCTTGCATCATCTCTTTTTGTGAACTGTGGAGCTGGATGATGTGGCCGTGCTCGTTCTCTGCCTCTTTGCCCCCGCTCTTGGTTGGGCAGCTTCCGTTCGGTCAAGGTGTTTCTTGAAATAGTCGGCATCTAGAGTCGGAGCTGGATTAATACGCGGCTCATCATCTTGAACCTTGACTCCTGCTTTCGGACACATGGCTGTGATGAGATGCGGGAAACAGTAACTTGATCGCCCCTTTTGGGATGCTACCCTGACACTGTTAAAAATGATGTCTCCCACATCCATACTCTTTCCTGTGGCAATAGAGTAGAGCAATTCCGCCTTCTCCTGAGTCACTGTGCTGTAGTGCGTCTCCGGCATTAGTTTAGCACAGATAAAGTACTGCCACAGCCGAGCCATTGGTGTCAACTGTGTTCCTTTGAGCGTCTTTTTCTGTTTTTTAGACACTTCCCATGCTGTCCCAGGTTTTGCTATGACCGGCAAGATAATATCATGGTCATAGCCTGATCTTTTGAACTTCACAAACTCATCCGCTGTAATAAGAATTGCGGGCAAGTTATAGAATTTGTTGATTTCTATTGCTGAGAATGGCACATCCTCCCCTCGCACAAACACAATCCCATCCTGACTCTCGGGGAAGTTGGCATAGAATTCTCTTACCAACGGTTCTACACCCGGTATCTCAGGAGCACTCATGAACATGTTCCAACGTCTACCCCTACTCCATTCCACAGATTGTGGTGTCAGTTATCACGCCTGAGGGGATGAAACCCTTATCCTTTTCTTTGATCACGTCCTCATAACGTTGACGGGCGGCCTCGTTTACAAAACGTTTGTCAACGTTCTTCCCCTTGCCCGTATGCTTAATTTTCGGAGCCATTGATTTTCTGAAATTCAATCCAAACTGTTAAACACAAGGAATTTCCCCTGTAAAAACATAACCATGTCCAACCCTGCAAAAACAATCCCACATTTCCAAAAATTTGCAATTCAACCCCCAAACTACAATTTTTATACTTTAAGGTGTACGCGGCGTTGTTATACCAGATGTTGCCAAGTACTGCCAGGCAGTTTTTAAGGCGGGTTCTGGTTTCCAGCCAATATACCCTTAAAGGAAATTCCACATCACAATTTTAAAACAATCCACACTTCTAAAAATTTGCAATTCCACCCCCAAACTACGATTTTTCAATTCAACACAAACACTCCAAATAATCAACAACTACACTTCTAACAATCAATTGGCATACAAACTTCTCAACATGAATTACATCACAACTCAACAAACCCAAGATATCTCAAGTTAAAAGTTCACATAATTTCTAGATCTACGAATATAGACTAAAAATCTTCCAAAATAAAGCTTTGGGTTTTCGAAATCTTACCAATATGAAGTCGTTTGCACCACCAATTGACCCAGAAACGATCCAAACAAGAAAACCCCAAATTTTTGATCCAAAAATTTTCGTGAAATTTTTGTGAAAATTGTTGTTGAACTGGGTTGATTTGGTGTTTAGGAATGTTGTGGAGTGATTATTTTGGTTGGAAAAGCAAAATAGAAGTGAAAGATTGAAAGAGGGAAAATTTGCTCTCAACTCAAGATGCAAGGCGGCGTGAAAAATGAAAGAAGAAAAGTTGATATTTATAGAAAAGGCTCTTCGCCGCGGCGAAGTTCATCGCGCATAAACCCTAAAAATTTCCCAGGTTTCGCCGCGGCGAAGAAACTTCTTCGCCCCGGCGAAATTTATCATTCATGAACCCTAAAACATTCCCAGGTTTCGCCTAGGCGAAGAAAATTTCTTCGCCGGGGCGAAACATTCCCGAGAGCACAAGGCAAGCAATTGCCACTGGCCTGAAGAAATATTCTTCGCCGCGGCGAGATGCCTTAGCCAAATTTCACAAATTTATTCCTTTTCTTCGCCGCGGCGAAGACAATTACTTCGCCTCGGCGAAATCGTCCAGGAGCTAACCTGGTTTCTTCATGTCTCTTCGCCGCGGCGAAGAAAATTCTTCTCCCGGCGAAGTCTGGAAAATTTCCATACCTTCCTTTGGCTTTAGACTTCACCTGAAACACCTGAAACAATAAAAAACATCAAATTTTATACATACTCATAATGAAATAAGAAGAATTCAGACAACAAAAATTTAAAATCAAAAAGTTAAAAACGCTTGGGTTGCCTCCCAAGAAGCGCTTGTTTATAGTCGGAAGCTTGACTCTTTCCATCCTTTAGGTTGGGATATCCAGCCGGATTGGGATGAACTTGCAACTCATCACCCCCTCAACGTATGGCTTCAACCTTTGTCCATTAACCGTGAAAGTGCCCTTTTCCTCATGTGTGACTTCCACTGCTCCGGATGCATGTATCCTCGTTATAGTGAAGCGGTCGGACCATCTAGACTTAAGTTTTCCGGGAAAAGCCTAAGTCTAGAGTTGAACAACAACACTTTCGCCCAACTTCAAAAACCTTTACCCGGATGTGCTTGTCGTGCCACCTTTTTGTTTTCTCTTTATAATTAGGGCATTTTCATATGCTTCCAGACGAAACTCATCCAGCTCGTTCAAAGTCAGCATTCTCTCCTCTCCCGCGGCTTTTAAATCCATGTTCAACTACTTGACGGCCCAATACGCCTTATGTTCAAGTTCCACCGGCAAGTGGCATGCTTTCCCATACACCAATCGAACGGAGACATACCAATTGGGGTTTTGAATGCAAGCGATAAGCCCATAAAGCATCGTCCGCTTCCGTGACCAATCCTTCCTCGAGGCATTGACTGGGGGCTTTCTAAAATCCCTTTCAGTTCTCTATTTGACAGTTCTACTTGCCCGCTCGTTTGTGGATGATAGGGTGTTGCCACTCTATGTGTCACTCCATACTTACTCAGCAATGCATCCATTTGCCTATTGCAAAAATGCGTTCCTCCATCACTAATAATTGCTCGTGGTACTCCAAACCTTGAGAAAATATTCTTCCTCACAAAATTAATCACCACTCTAGCATCATTAGTTGGTAATGCAATTGCCTCAACCCATTTCGACACATAGTCCACAGCTACCAATATAAACGTGTTCCTATAGGAACTTGGGAAAGGACCCATGAAATCAATCCCCCAAACGTAAAAAATTTCAACCACCAGGATGTTGTTCAACGGCATCTCATCTCTTTTTGAAATACTCCCCATCCGTTGACATTGGTCACACTCCTGGATCATCTGGAAGGAATCCTTAAAGAGGGTTGGCCTATAAAACCCAGATTGCAGCACCTTCGCTGCTGTTCTAGCTCCCCCGAAATGGCCACCTACTTCCTTCTCATGACAATGCCTTAAAATGCTCTCTATTTCTTCCTCCGGGACACATCTCCGTATCATTTGGTCAAGATAGTGTCAGACAGGGAATGGCTCTTCCCAAAAATAGTATTTTTAAATCGAGAAAAATTTTCTCTTCTGTTGAAATGTCATACCACTTGGGAGCACCCTTGATGATAGGTAATTTGCAAAGTCCGCATACCATGGTGCTTCTTCCACTCTCATCCGGAAATGTTTCTGAAATTGGCATTTCCACCTCATCTCCCTTGATTGGTCTCGATTCTTGACAAATGATCGCCTACTACATTTTTCGACCCCTTTTTGTCTCGAATCTCCAACTCAAACTCTTGAAGTAGTAGAATCCATCTTATCAACCGAGGCTTTGCTTCTTGCTTTGCCAGTAGGTGTCTGAGTGCTGAATGGTCTGTGTACACGATCACCTTCGCACCTAATAAATAAGAACGAAACTTGTCAAAAGCAAACACCACAGCCAATAATTCTTTTTCAGTGGTGGTGTAATTCAGTTGTGCATCAACGAGTGTCTTGCTAGCATACTGAATTACATGCAACACTTTATTTTTTCTTTGACCTAATACTACCCCTAAAGCAAAGTCACTAGCATCACACATTAGTTCAAATGGCAGTCCCCAATCGAGGCGCAATAATGGGTGCAGAAACTAGCAATTTTTTTAAAGCTAAGAAAGCATGCATGCAATCATCATCAAAATCAAAAACAACATCTTTATTCAATAGATTGCAAAGGGGTTTAGAGATCTTAGAAAAATCCTTTATGAAGCGTCGATAAAACCCCGCATGCCCCAAGAAGCTTCAGTGCTTTGACATTTGATGGCGGTGGTAGCTTCTCAATTACTTCTGTCTTCGCCCGATCAACTTCAATCCCATCCTTGGAAATTCTATGCCCGAGCACAATTCCCTCTTGGACCATGAAGTGACATTTCTCCCAATTCAGCACCAAATTCGTTTCCTTGCATCGCTGCAAAACAAGAGACAAATTTGTTAGACAATTGTCAAATGATGACCCAAAAACTGAGAAGTCATCCATGAAGACTTCTATGAATCTTTCCACCATGTCTCCAAAGATTGACATCATGCATCTTTGGAACGTTGCTGGTGCATTGCATAACCCAAATGGCATTCTTCGGTAGGCAAAGGTGCCGTAAGGGCAAGTGAAGGTCGTTTTCTCTTGATCCTCCGGAGCGATGGCAATTTGGTTATATCCCTGAATAGCCATCCAGGAAACAAGAATATGCATGTCCTGCCAACCTCTCCAACATTTGATCGATAAAGGGCAATGGAAAATGATCCTTCCTTGTCGCCTCGTTCAGTTTACGGTAATCAATGCATACTCTCTAACCCGTTACCGTCCTTGTTGGAATCAACTCATTACTTTCATTCTTCACAATGGTAATCCCTCCTTTCTTTGGAACAACTTGTACCGGGCTCACCCATGGACTATCGAAAATCGGATAGATGATCCCCGCATCTAAAAGTTTCACCACCTCCTTTCTCACTACTTCCTTCATTGAAGGATTCAATCTCCGTTGTGGTTGTACCCTCGGCTTAAAGTCATCTTCCATGAGAATCTTATGCATGCAAAATGAGGGTGAGATACCTCTAATGTCCGTAATGGTCCATCCAATCGCCAGTCTATGTTCTCTTAGCACTCTAATCAACTTCTCTTCCTCTAAGGCACTCAAATCTGCACTAATAATCACCGGAAAAGTATCTGAATCTCCAAGATAGACATATTTGAGGTGAGGTGGTAAAGGTTTCAGTTCAAGCTTTGGAGCTTCTTTATTATTTTCCTTTGCCTTCTCTTTGTCAAAGTCAAATTCCTCAAATTCTGCATCTTGACTCTCCTCAATTGGTTGGAGTGCTTCTAACATTCTAGCACAATAGTTCCTTGCTGATTCTTCAACCTCTACTGTTTTCGATTTTGCTATACACGCTTCTAGAGGCAATTCTGGGCTGTTTTCTTCCATGGACTCCACAATGAGTTCATCCACCACATCCACACTAAAACATGAATCTGCTTCCGACGGAAACTTCATTGCGTCAAACACATTAAAAGTTACTGTTTCATCTTGAACCCTTAACAGCAACTTTCCTTCTTGCACGTCAATCAGTGCTCTCCCCGTGGCCAAGAATGGTCGGCCTAAAATGAGAGGAATCTCCTTATCCTCTTCCATGTCCAGCACTACAAAGTCCGCTGGAAAAATAATCTTCCCCACCTTCACTAATACATCCTCAACTATCTCCCTCGGGTGCTTTATCGACCGATCCGCCAGTTGCAACGACATTGTCGTTGGCTTCACTTCACCAATCCCTAATCTCCTGAAAACAGAAAAGGGCATCAAATTTATACTAGCTCCTAAATCACAAAGCACACGATCAAAAGTAATATCCCCTATAACACAAGGAATAGTAAAACTCCCCTGGATCTTTGAGCTTCGGAGGGGTAGTTTCTTACGGAGGATTGCACTACACTCTTAAGTTAGCATCACGAGCATCACCGCTTTCCTCATCTTCTAACCTCCTCTTGTTCGAAAGTATCTCCTTTGAGGAACTTCGCATAACTCGGCATTTCTTTGTATTGCATCTGCAAAAGGAATGTTAATATGCAATTTTTTAAAGATTTCTATGAATTTCGAAAATTGCTTATCCTGATTCTTCTTCTTCAATCTCTGAGGAAAAGGTACGGGTGGAGTGTGATGAGCTAATTCTGGTGGTATCTCGGGGAATGGCAATTTCTCCTTTTTCTTTTGCTTTTCATCCTCTTTCTTGTTCTCTTCCCCTACGGCTCCTGAATTCTCTTCACAATCAATCCCTTCATCCATTCTTTCTTCAAACTCTTCCTTTCCGGGTTGCTCTCCTTCTTTCGTAGGCTGGCCTACTTCTTCTAAAACTGTCCCACTTCTCAAAATGATGGCATTTGCTTGTTCACGTGGGTTGGTCACTGTGTTAGTAAGGTAGAGAACCCCTGTGGTCTATCATTCACTTCTCGGCCAATTGGCCCATCGTACCTCAAGATTCCGAATGGACGCCCTTGGTTTCTAAAGTTTGTCCTCATCTCATTCATGAACCCACGTAGACTCTTGCATGAATTTACCGAACAAATCCTCCAACTTGACACTCTTGGATCACCCGGTTGATTGGTCACCCCTGGTGGGTTATTTGGAACTTGCCTCTGGTTCCATTAGTTACCCTGTTGGTTTTGATTTCCCCAAGCCAGATTCGAATGATGTCTCCACCCTGGGTTGTATGTGTTGGAGAATGGATTGTTCAGCTGTCTTTGATTTCCTGCCAAGTAATTTACTTGCTCCGTTGATGAAGACGACGGTGCAAATGTGTTTCCGACTTGGCACTCGCTGCTCACATGATTTCCTGCACAAAAATCACATGTTAATTGAGGTGCTTGTATAGAATTTACCTGCATAGTTCCCAATCAGCTTTTTGGAGGGCAGAGTTCGGCCTGAGATGGTCAGAAAGCATCCACTTCATGAAGACCCGAAGATTTCCTCGTAGTTACTCTCTCATTCGGTCTTTGATAGTTGTTGCTTGCCAAAACCTCAAGCAACTCATAAGCCTCTTCAGGTGTCTTATTCTGCAAAGCTCCTCCTGACGCTGCATCCACCATGGTTTGCACGTTACCCATCAACCCATTATAAAATGTTTGGACTTGAAGCCAAACAGGCAAACCATGATGTGGGCACTTCCTCATCAATTCCTTGTATCTCTCCCAAGCCTCGTACAACGACTCTGCGTCATCTTGTAGAAATGATGTGATATCATTTCTCAACTTCGCTGACTTCGCTGGAGGAAAGAACTTGGTCAAGAATTTTTGTGCCAGATCATTCCATGTTGTTATCGTGCCCGGTGGTAATGCCATTAACCACCCCTTTGCTTTATCTCCCAATGAGAATGGGAATAAACGCAGCCTAATAGCATCATCCGACACTCCATTCGACTTGAAGGTGTCGCAAATTTCCAGGAAATTTGCAATGTGCTGATTTGGATCCTCCTTCAAATCACCGTTAAATCTTACCGACTGCTGGATCATCTGGATGATTGCCGGCTTGATCTCGAAGTTGTTAGCTTGTACTGTAGGTCTCGTAATACTTGACCCACTTCCGTTCACTGTGGGAACTAAAAATTCCCTCAGTGTCCTATTTTCTGGTTCAGCCATTTCAACTACAACTTCTTCCGTTTCTGCAGTAAGTGTATCTCTTTCTCTTCTCTCTCTGTTTAGTCTTCGTACAGTCCTCTCAAGCTCAAGGTCAACAGGTACCACTGGTTGACGTCTTGCTCTTCGCATAAACTGAATGAACACAAGTGAAAGAAAAGTGAAATCACAAAAATAACAAAAATTAAAAACAAAAGTAAAACTTCAATCTAGTTAAACTCTAGGAAAAACTTAATGTTAACTTAAAAACAGTCCCCGGCAACGGCGCCAAAAACTTGATGCGTGTTTACTACAACATGCAAAACTACCAAGTGCACTAGTCGTTCAAGTAATAGAGTGATGGGTAGGATATCGTTCCCACGAGGACTGGTAGCAAAGCACTAAGTTTCCTGAAGTTAACAAGTTGAAGCAACCGAAAATCTTGGATTTGTGGGAGCAATTTGTAATTAAACGAAAACAAAATAAAATTTAACAAAGAATTAATTCTTAAAAAAGGAAGCAAATGAAACACAGAAATTCAATTTAAGTAAAACGGGTAGGGTTTTGACTTCGTTTGGATTAATTATGGGTTAAACCTAAGAATTACACTATTTTCACATTCAAGTGCAATGGTTGTAAATCGGATTCATTACTATGATAACATACCCTCTCGGGCTATGTTTTCCTATTCATCCTTATTAACATTCCGCACCCAACAAATTGAAGGTTAATAATTCTAAATCATGAAGCACAAGAATCCTAATTGATTTCATTAATTCTTGAATCTATCTCTAGCATCCAATACTATAATGGTTATTACCCATGAAGCTTAACATGAATTATTTCTCAATCTCATCATGTTCATCACATAAAACAATTAATTTCAGAGTAACACACAACCACAACTTATTCACATGGAAATAGCACAATCACCTACTCCACCCATTTCAAATCCAAACTACAATCAAAACCCTAACCCATAGAAGATTAGTTCATAGCTAAATTAACAGAACAAAAACGGAAAATAAAAGTAAACAGAATAAACATAATGAAACTGAGATGAAAGAATAGAAATCTCCCCAAAAGATGAATCCTCCAGTCAAAATCTGAACCTTCTCTTTAACAATCCGAAAAACTCAAGCTTTTTCTCTAAGAAAAATGTAGAACGGCTAAACCTAACATGGGGGCCACCCTGGTAAAAAGTTTTTGTTTTTCTTTTATACCTAGTCCTAAAAACCCAGTCAAAACACGCACACCCAAAACTGTGCGTTTACAAAACTGAAAACTTTGAATTTCGCCGCGGCGAAGAATGAAAAATCCCAATTCGAATCTGCCTTAACTCGCGGCGAAGACAATTTCTTCGCGGGCGAAGCTCCTTGAAAAGTTCTGAAATTTACGTAAGCGCCACTCGCTTGCCTCTTCGTCCGATTCTTCGATTTTCGACTCTCCACCTTGGAAACAAGCTTCATCGTGCGTTGTCCTACTCCGGAACTCTCCTATCTTCTGAAATCCTTCAATTTTGAGTCAAAACTCTCAAATTTTGTCTTTATTCGCTAAAAGAGTCCATTTTAACCTGAAACACGAAAATTAGAGAATTACGCACTAATTCAGGTAAAAATGCACTAGGAAGTACCTGAAATCCGACAAAAAGATCAAATAAAAACTGTATAATTTATGGATTATCAACTTTTCATATTCCTAACACTATATAAATATATATACTAATTTTTTGAAGCTATGTTCTTCTCTTTTATCAATGTCTATACTTTGGATTTGACATGCTCTGTTAATTAATTATTAATGTATTACATACTTTACCTCCATACCACTTGCAATAAGGATAACTAAGTCAAAACAACTTGAAACTTGCAACTTGGCGCCAAAAACTTGCAGCTTCACCCAACGAACTCTTCTTCATATTTCTAGCAAAATATCATTAACTTCAACATTCATCCTTCATATTTTTGCTAGAAACACCAAGTTTGAATCTTATCTCTTCAAACTTGGATTTGTTCAATGCTTTAGTTATTATGTCAGCGACTTGTTCTTTACTTTTGCAGAGTATCAGCCCAATTTCCTTGCTCTGCTCAGCATCCCTCATAGCATGAAACTTAATCTTTATATGCTTGGCTCAACCATGAAGGATGGGATATCTTTTCCATATCTACTGTTGACTGATTATCACAATATATTATAGTAGGATGACATTGTTCTAGCTTCAAATCCATTGCTTGATTCACGACAACTGTTGTAGAGATGTATTCTACTTCTGCAATTGATTGAGCAATTGTTTACTACTTCTTGGAGAGCCAACTAAATGCTCCTGAATTCAAGTAAAACACATAACCAGAAATGCTTCTCATGTCATCAACTGCAACCTAATCCCAAGGTTTGCACTTCCTTTAACATGCCTTAGCACTCTTTTGGCTACTTTAAAATGGATTTCACTTGGCTTATACATGAACCTTGAAAGGAGACTGGAGGCATACAGGAGATCAGGTTTAGTAGTTGTCAAATACAGCAAACAACCTATCAAACTTTTGTATACAAATTCATTTGTTTTGCTTGCACCATCCTTCCTGCAAAGATTTTGATTTTGCACCAAAGGTGCATCCACAAACTTGCAATTTTCAATATTAAACTTCTTTTGTATTTCATTGGCATATTTCTTTTAACAAACAAAAATGGAATTTGCAGATTGATTGATCTCTATTCCAAGAAAGAAAGTCATCTCCCTCAAATCTATTATTTCAAACTCATTGTGCATTGCTTCCTTGAACTTTTCCACTTGATCAAAATTGTTTCCAGTTACCAACAAGTCATCAACATATAAGAAAACAATAATTAAACAATCATCTAACTTCCTCACATAGAGAGTATGCTCATTAGGATTTCTTGTATAACTGATACTCATTAATTTGGTTATACCAAGCTTTAGGAGCCTATTTCAATCCATACAAAGCCTTCTTTAGAAGGTAGACTTCGTTTTCACAACCTTCAACTTCGAATCCCTTAGGCTGCTCTACATAAAGCTCTTCATCTAACCAGCCATTTAGAAAGGCTGATTTCACATCAAGTTGAAAGATTTTCCACTTAAACTGAGCTTCCAAAGCCAAGACAAGTCTGATTGTGTCATGCCTAACAATTGGAGCAAATGTGTCTAACAAATCTACTCCATATTGTTGAGCATAGCCCTTGGCTACAAGTCTTGCTTTGTATCTGTTAACAAATCCATTAGGATTTAGTTTAGTCTTGAATATTCATTTAACTTGAATGATCTTCCTATTTGACGGCCTCTCAACTAAGTTCCATGTTTCATTCTTTTCAATCATACTTACTCGTTCATTGCAGTTGTCCATTCTTTTGATTTTTCAGCTTCAAAGTAGCTTGTAGGCTCTATTACTACAACATTGCATCTTTCATATACCTCAGCTAAAGATCTAGTGCCTCTAACTAAGATTCCTCATTTGCATCTGAACCTTCTTTATTATCATTCTAGTTCCCTGAATATTCTTTTTGTTGTTCTTCAATTTCTTTCTTTTCCTAATTCCAAATCGACATCTCATCTCCTCTAACATCTCTACTTATTAGAATCTTCTTTGTCTCTGGATTGAAGACCCTATAGGCTTTGGATTGGCTATTGTAACCAATAAAGATTCCTGCTTCAGTTTTTTGATCAAGCTTGGTTCTTTTGCTAGTTGGAACATGAGTATAACAAATGCTACCAAAAACTTTAAGGTTGTTCACCATTGGTTTAACTCCGTACCAAGCTTCAAATGGAGTTTGATTATTAAGAGCCTTAGTTGGTAACCTACTAAGTAGAAAGATTTCTATGTTGATAGCTTCTGCCCAAAATGAGTTCGGCAGCTTAATCTCAACTATCATGCATCTGGCCATCTCCATGACAGTCCTATTCTTTCTTTCATTGACTTCATTTTGCTGTGGAGTGTATAAACTGCTCAACTGGTGCTTGATTCTAGCTCTCCTACATATTTCTTTAAACTCATTTGAGGTATATTATGTGTCATTGTCACTCCAAACTGATTTTATACTCAAACTAGTTTGATTCTCCACTAACAGCTTGAATTTTTTCTATTTTAAGAAGTAAACCCTAAGTCATTCTCGAAAACTCATTTATGAACAAGATGAAGTATTTGCTTCCACTCAAGGATGGAGTATGCATTGGACCACACACATCAGTGTGGGTGAGTTGGAGTTTTTCAATAGGTCTCCATGCCTGGTTTACTGGAAAAGGTTGCCTGTTAAGTTTGCCAAGTTGCTAGGCACTACATAAACCCCTACTTTCTTCTATCTCTGGTAAGTTTTGAACCAAATTTTTGTGTGAAATTCTTAATACTTACCAAGTGTATTAAACCTAAGCGGAATGGGTTGCTAAGTTGATTTTAGTGTCTATTTATCACAAACATAAAATAATCAAATATGAACCAATATAAAAAACACCAGGTTTTTACATGGTTCAGCAAAATGCCTACATCTACGAGACCAAGTCCAAAATGAAGCAAATCCATTATGGTATACTTTTCAGTTTAATTACATAGCCAAAGATTAAGCCTCAATTGCAAGAGCACTCTTTGTTTTGCAATGATTCAATCTCCACCCTTTGGTCAAACTACGTACTACCACAGCAAGCTTCAAGAGCATGAGACCACTTGGTCAGCCTTGAGCTTCTCTCAAGGTACAACACCAAAGATCCACTTTAATTGAATTAGCTCAGCAAGCTTCCGAAACTAACTACCTAACCAACATAGAAGAAGGAACAAAATTAAGGTATTTTGATGAAGGTATTTATAAGCCTACCTAAGCATAGAAACCTGATAAAAAATAAAAGAAACCTTTAAGAATATTCAAAGTACTTTCAAGGAAAAATCAGGCTTCTTGAATGAAATTGCATTGGAGAAGAGTTTATATAGAAAATATCCAGCCAATGCAAATGGACAGGTGGCCAACAAGAAAAGTTTATGGTTTCAACTTTATGAAAAAGTTTATTCCATTTCTCTCGGAACCACCGACCATTGTAAACAAACGTTCTAGCTCATTGAATAACAAATTGACAAGTGTTATGGACCACAAACAATATATCACAAAGAGAATAAAGGCAGCTCATGAGAATATTGAAATGCAATACGTGATTAAACAAAACATCTACCAGATGCGTGTGACCACTCAGACTTTGAGGTGCTTACACGATATAACAGAAAAACAACTAAATTGAAATGGTCACTTTAACAGAGAGTCATCACACTGGAAAGTAAACAAAAATGATTATGTAGAGGCAAGACGATGTCATGACTTCATAGATCAGTGTTCTCACACTGAGTTCATAATTTGACAAATAACTTACCTTGTGCTTAAGTTCTTTAAGGCCATTGTAATGGAAATGGCCAGACCTTTTGTGCCATAATTTTGATTCATCTATGCTAGCAGACAAGACCTAAACTTCTGGTTTTTTCCACTCATAGGGAAGCTTTTTTCCATCATCTTCACCCTCATCAACTCACTACCCTTACAGTCTATTATTGTATATGAAAGATTTTGAAAATATAGAGAGTAATTTCTCTCTAACATTCATCCTACACTCAGTAGATTTTGATTGATTTCAAGCAAATATAGAACATTAGGAGCATATTTAGTACTTGTTGGGGTTTGGACAACTTCACCTCTTCCTTTGACCTCTACAAAGTCTCCATTTCCTATCTTCGCTTAGGCCTGGTATGATTGATCCAAGTCCACGAAATTGTTCAAGTCTAGTGTAATATGGTTGGTGTAGCCACTATCAATTAACCAAGTTTTTGTAAGTTGCATAGTAGGAAGCCACAACCAATTATTCAGACTCTTGACTTTGTTGCTAGTTTTCTACCACTTGTGCTTGCTGTTGAGGCTGATCTGCTTTATTCTTACAAAGTTTCTCTATGTAGCTAAACTGTTTGCAAGACCTACATTGTATGCCAGGTCTAAACCAGTAGTGATTCTCTACATGGGTTCTCTTCTTGCAATGTGAACATGGAGGAATTGTTCTTCTTGCTCCATTCTTTCCCCATTAATTGTTAGCTTTTTCCTTCCCTTTTCTATCTCCAGCATATTTCTTATTTCCTCCCTGAATAAATTTTCGTTTGTGTGCAGCCATCATTGCTCCCTCATTGCTATCTTCTTATCTCAATGGTCTTCTTTGTTCTTGAGCTTGTAAGGCATGGATAAGCTCTGTTAGGGAAATCTGTGATAGGTCTTTTGAGTCTTCAAGAGATGAAATCTTGGACTCAAATCTTTCTTGTAGACTTACAAGCACTTTCTTTACTATCCTTATATATGTCAACTCCTCACCAAGTAATCTAATTTTGTTGACAACATTCATGAGTCGATCAATATACTCCTTGACTGACTCAGCTTCCTGCATCCTTAACACTTCAAACTCCCTTCTCAAGTTCAAAACTTGCATGTTTTTGGTCTTATCAATTCCCTATATACTCATCCTTTAGCTTATCCCAAGCTTCTTTTGTAGTATCATGAGCCATAATCCTTGTGAATACTTGATTTGGGACAGTTGAGTGGATATGGGATAGAGCTCTTGGAGCTTTTGCAGGCTCTTCTTCATGGATTCTAATATGGTTTAATGTGGGATTTGGTCCTAGTTGAGGTGGCTACTTCACTTCCTTCACATATTGCCACAGACCTTGGCCTCTTAAGTAAGCTTTCATTTTGATAGCCCACATATGGAACTACTTTCCACTGAAAACTAGCGAAGTAAGTGAAGTTGTGTTTGAAGCCATGAAGATGATTTTATAAAGGATTGACAGGGAAGTCTTTTAGTGAGAGAAGAGTTGAAGAAAATATGAGAAGGATGAACTTCACAAGCCCCTTAAGATCTTGGTAAGTTGCTCTAATACCAAATGTTGGGTTTTAGCCAAAGAATGCAAAGGAAATAGTTTTTTGAGAGAAAGTTTTTTGCTGGGAAATTATCTGCATATTTCATTAACATAAACATAACTTATACAAGAGTTTTTGTAATTGTTACACCTAACTTGCAGAAGATATTTCAACAACTTTGAATAACAAACCATACACAATAAACTAAACCAAGTAAGTTACATCATAATGGTGCTAAATCACCACTGCTTTCACTGAAAACTATCAACTTAATCTTTCAAAAAGTCATCCCAATTCAATTGCTCCTAAGCTAACAAATTTGAAACATGGAACTTGCAACTTGGTGCCAAAAACTTGCAGCTTCAACCAACAAACTCTTCTTCATATTTGTTGGGGAGAAAGTAGTAGATTTAACTCACCTTAGAGTGTGGTTACCCATTTTTAGTGTAGTAGAATTATTACCAAGTAGATTAAAACATTTCCAATTTAAACACATCAAACACAAGTGCAAAAAATAAAGAACACAGCCATAGACATGGTTCGACTAAATCCACTTTGAGCCTACATCCATGGAACCTTGTCCAGATCAAAGCAATCCACTAAGTTAAAAAACATATTACAAGATATAGTTCAAAGTCAATCCAAGATACAATAAAAAGAACTCCCTGTTAAACTTTACACTTAGCACCACACTCTAAATCTTTAACATGTAGAACCTCCTTGGACCTTCTTTACTTCAGGAACACACCCAAGAACAACTTGTGAACCACCAAGCTTCAAGCATTGACGCCACACACTAGCATCAGCAAAGGAACCACGTTCCAAGAGCCATCAAGTCTATGTTTGATATGGTGAGGTTTTGGCACACAATGGAAATGAACCTTTGAACCTTAAAGAAAGAATACTCTAAGAATTTCAGAGTACAATGAAACAAAATATCAAAATGTTAGATCCATACACACAAGAAAGGGTATTCTATAATGAAGGGTTTCTTGCTCAACACATATGTCCCACATTAGCCAACAAGGGGCTGACCCATGTTAGTCCAAATAAGGAAAGTATTCCTTCTTTTGGTTTGGACCACAAAACAAATCGAAAAAGAAACTTTATTCCCTTGGGCCACTTAAGGATACTATGACACATGTAAAAAGATCTTAAAATGAGAGAGACAAAGATAAAAAATATATTTTTCACTTTGTCAAACGTACAACTCGTGTTGGGTTGCAAAAGTAAGCGAGAGTGAAAGCACAAACTGTTGTGCACACACACACACTCTAAATGAAATAAGCCATGACACAAGTCTGGCAACCAGTGTGCACGCATAACTTATGTGCACACACACAACAAAGGAAACAAGCCAAATAATTAGATTGGCAACAAGTGTGCACACATAGCTATTGTGCACACACATAACTCATAAGTTTGACAAATATGAGTTTTTCACAATATTTCTAGCAAAATATCATTAGCTTCAAAAGTATGCAATAGGAAGCTATTGTGAGGCCACTTTTTGATATTGTTGACGTCGATTTTTGGGCACTATCAATCACTATAGTTAAGTTAGGAAGGAGTCATCGAATCTTCAGCTTTAGGCTAACAAATGGTGAATGTTGTTGAAAGGTAGGATAGGTACTCTTCTCCTTCTAAGCTATTTCAAATATACATGCAAAATGAACAAACAAGTTTCAATGGGAGCCGACAAGGGGGTTTGCTAACATGTACCATTTGAGGCTCAAGTAAGCTTAGCGTTCACTGAAATCTTTGGATTTCAGATAATAAATGATAGCTACTAGTGATAGGAAAGGAAAAAGGACAATATAAATATTTTCTTTGGTAGTCTTACAAATTAGTGTTACCTTTGGATGTTGCATATACCCTCTTTCTATTTATGATACCCTTGAAGTTTTGTAACGCCCACATCAAGGTATGTAGCTTTATTTATGCGCTAATATCCCTTAGTTGAATTTTATTAAAGTTATCTTGAACAAGTGTGAAGAAAATTCCTTAAACCTTCATTAGGGGTAAAATGGTCTTTTCACTCATAATTAGTTGAAAAAGTGGGGAGTAAAAAGAAATAGAATAACATGGAGAAGATAATAAAAATGAGGGCATTCTTGTAATTGACTAAGGGACATAGATATAATTTTTAGAAAGTGCAAGGGTAAAATGGGAATCTAATATATATTATTTTATGATATTAAGAGTTGAAGAAGAGAAACGCTAGCCACTCTACCCTCCATTCAAGCCATTCTCTACCAAAATTCTCTCAAATTTCTTCATTAAATTTCCAAGGAAATTCATAGGATTTTGGCTAAATTTTGATAGATTTTCAATCCTAAGCATCCAAAGGTAAGATTCTTGCACCAAGAAGTGAGATTAAAATTTAAAGTTTTAAATTCTTATGGTTGTATATGCTTAGGGTTTGAGAATGAGGGAATTCTATCAAAGAGAGTATAGTGTTGGAGTTGCTCAAATTCAAGGTAAGTAAACCTAATTTGAACCTTAATCTAAGCAAGACTTTGTTGAATGAATTTTTTTGCATGTTTGTATGTGATGGTAGAAGAGAATTATGGGCTGTTTTTTTATATTTATTGATGTATAAATTCTAGCCATGAGAAGTAGTGTTTGGTTATGTGATGATTTGGTGAAGTTGTGGAAGATTTTGTGTTGAGATTTTTGAAGTGTAGAGAAGTGATATATTCAGCCAGGTTTGATACTCAATTTAGTGAGTTTTTGACTCACAACTTGGTTGAATTAGAGATTTGTGGAAGTGTAGCCAACATGGTAGTAGCATGTGCATATGAATTGTTTGATGAAAATCCTAAGAGAAAACATGTTACCATGGTTGCCCTGTCAAATCTGTGACATTATGAGTGATTTTTGAGCATCTTACCCATCGAACTAGGTTGAGACCTAAACATAAAAGTTGTAGCCCTTTCTCTAAGCTTTAAAGTGAGACCAAGATCATAGCAATCCAATGTGTATAGCTCATGATATGCCTTCTTAAATGTGACCTGCGTAGAATGACTACCTTAAAAGTACCTCCAATTTATTGGTTATTTTTAGTCTAATAATCTATGATTGATTTCAAGTATGAGAATGTTGTTGATAGAGAATACTAGTTCCATAATGATATCTTTATATGCCATAATGCATTCTCACATTCTTACATTGCATTTAGGAAGAATAGCAAAGAATGAGCATATTTCTATGCACATACACATATATGAGAACATTAAAGAACAAAGAGAAGGAGAGTTTGGATGAATTGTAGAGAATTTCTTTTATGCATGTATATGCTTATATATGAAGAATTGTTGATGGAATGGATCGAATGATGGTTAGAATTTATCCATGAGAAGTAGTGTTTGTGTACTTGATGTCTGATGAGAGTTTGGATAAATTATGGAAGAATTGAAGTAGAATTTATGGAGTGTGAATCCTGGACAGGTTTGACGTTAATCTTGGTGTGTTTTATTCCAAATTTTGGTGGCTTAGAAAAGAAGTAGAAGTGTGGCTAATTTAGAGCTTAGATGTGCACATAAGTTGTTTGATGAAATATCAAAGAGAAGTGCATGTATGAGTATGGTTATGTGTTATTTTGAGATGAGCTAGTAGATGGTAGAGAATGACATGTTCACATTCCATATTGCATTATTGCATCCAAACATGTGAATTTATGAAGAATAATAAGCATGAGCCCATATACATGCATACATACTCATAAGAGCATTAAAGAACAATAATGAACATTAAAGTTAAAGAACAAATATAAAGAAAGGAGAATTATTAAAGAAAAGAAATTGAATACTAATTTCCATAAGAAAGATAAAAGAAAAGAAGTTGTTGTGATGGGGAACCTGTGAGTGACAAGAAGAAGAATATTCCCACATGTACGTCGCCTTTAGTGAGTGGCCTAAGAAGAAGAAGAATCTGTACAGTCCGTACGAGTACATGTGGATGAGGATTGTACCCAAAAGAATATTCCTACATGCACGCCACCTTTAGTGTAACGCCCACATGGAGGTGCATAATTTAATTTATGTTCTTATACCCTTAGTTGATTTTGTTGAAGTTATTTTGAGAAAATGTGAAGAAAATGCCTTAAACAAAGGAAAATTTGGGCCTATCTACTTTTCATATAATAAATATGTGTGTTTTCTTAATATATTTTTTAAGTGTACTAGTAGAAAAGAAGCTATTACATTTAGTGAGTGGCCTAAGAAGAAGAAGAATTTGTACAGTCCGTAAGAGTGCATGTAGATGAGGACTGTACTCACTCACATGGCCAGGGTTCCGAATCCATGCCTCAACTGAGTCCGATCGGTAGAGAATAAGAAAGAATAGAAAAAGAAAGAAAGAATAGAAAGAAACAAAGAACCAAAAAAAAAAAAAAAAAAGAAAAGAAAAGAAAAGAAAGAAAGAAATACAGAGAAAAGAAACAAAAAACAGAAAAGAAAATGCACATTCTATGCAGTTATGCATTTGCATCATACCCATGCATGATACCATGCCTATTATTATGGGTAGTGAGAAATTAGAAATAGAGAAAGAATAGTGAAAGAACAGAGAAAGAATAGAGAGGTGTGATGTAAGGAAAGAAATTCAAAATTTAAGCAACGGAGAGAGAAGAGTAGCATAGCGGGTTTACTTATTGAGCAATTAGTGTTTATCCCGTTGTTTTCAATGTTTTTGCTGGTAATAGGTGAGATGCGGTCGCTTGGATCGTTACGCAGCGGAAGGGTTGGGCAACACTGTCGAGTTGATGTTTTGTGATTTTATTATATTTTATAAAGATTTGTATTTAATGAAAAATTAGTTATGGGCCCATTATTTTATACTTATCTACATGTATATTTTCTTATATATATTTTGTGAGTTTTACTGTTATTTTCATAGTATACTAGCTAGAGAGAGAGTATTACAAGTTTAGTGCTGGGCTAATCGAGGAAACTTGTATTATAGCGAATTGAATTGTTAACCCTCGTAAAGATACAGATTGTTGACTTGACATTAAAAAATAATTACATCTAACTTATTGGTGTCCATCATTGAATTGTCAACCTTTCATTTAAAGGTCCACTTCTAAGCTGCAAACAAAGTTGCTGAAACATAAGCTCTACAATCTCAAGGGTACAAGTGCAACAAAAAAAGAAGAAACCAAAGTGAACTTCTACTAAACTCCATTCAGTATAATGATCCTAATATTCTATAAATTGTCTCATATTCTTAATACAACTTTGATAACTTCCCAAATATTACAAGTCTTATTGTTGTTTGCAGTTGAAAATGTGCCAACATATATTAATTATGACTTCTTTTCACCTCCCATCTGATATTATGTCAGTGAACTGAGTGACATCTCCTGGGGAGAGCAATGGATCAACTTCATGGCGAAGAACAGTTGGATTGTTAGATTCGCTTTTCTTATTCCCATAGCTTTTTTCAGATGAAGTTGCAACACTATCTTCATTATTAACAAAGTCACTTGTTATGTCCTTAAAATTCCAGTCAGTCAAATAACTTGGCTTGGAAGTAACAGTGCCCACTTCTATGTCTCCAGCAAGCATGGCCACAACTCTTGACATGGGTGGCCGCAACATTGGTGATGCCTGAGTGCACAACAGCCCAACTCCAATTATTCGAAGAGCTTCAATTTCATTAAATTCGGTTAATGTGGGATCGACCAACCCCAAACTTCGGTTATTTTCATGAAGATTCCATGCCTATAAATATCATGTAAAGAAGACCATTTGCAAGGAGAAAAATGAGTTTGTTTAATTTAGTACACAGGAGAAAGCAAAGAAAATGAAACAGAGTTGAAGTTTATTCTTTACCCATTCAAGAAGATAAATTTTTTCAGTGTCCAATCTATTGTCAGAGTTTGCTCTTCCACTGATAATCTCCAAAGCAAGAACACCAAAACTGAATACATCAGCCTTTTCTGTCAGGTGTCCACGCATTGCATACTCTGGCGCCAAATAGCCTCTGCAAGATGATTGACAATAGTTAAAGGTTAAAATTCCAAAGTCTAGATACGTAAATTTAATTTAATTATAAGATTAGACTTTCACTGAGTTCTTATACATGCTTTCAATGTGAAAAAATGGTTGAAGGAGCTTACATGGTGCCTGCAACTCTGGTGCTAATGTGACTTATCTTGTCATCGTACAACTTTGCCAATCCGAAATCTGAAATTTTGGGGCAGAGTTCGGCATCAAGTAAGATATTACTTGCTTTAACATCTCGATGTACAATCTTTGGTCTTGATTCCTTATGAAGATAAGCTAGACCTCTTGCCGTTCCCATGCATACACTAAACCGGGTAGGCCAATCAAGATGCAACTCACTATTTCCTGCATAAATGGTAGCTCCATTAGTTGAAACTTCAAAGAGTAGTTGATATCTACTGAATTGGGAAATTTAGGATTCAAGGATAATATATTTTAATTAGGGAGAAATTTGGAGCTTTCAAAAACATTGTTATACAGCCCTAAGGAAATATATTGCTTCTTCTAAGTGGTTTAGTTTCATAATATGAAACTTGGACTCATTAAATTTATATTTTGTACCAATGAATATATAATCATAATGTGCATTCTCATACCGAACAACACTTGATCAAGGCTTTTGTTTTCGAGGTATTCATAAACAAGAAGGCACTTCGTTCCTTCAATGCAACAACCATATAGTCTCACAAGATTACGATGTTGCACTGCAGAGATGGTGGCGATCTCATTTATAAACTGATCTTTCCCTTGGTGAGATCCCACTGAAAGTTGCTTCACAGCTATTATTCTTTCATCCGAAAGTGTACCCTGTGAAGAACAATAGCTAGTGAAAATTGACATACAACTTCCAAGGTAAAGTAATGATTTACTTGAAAGATATAAGTTACCTTGTATACAGGTCCAAATCCTCCCTCTCCGAGCTTATTTGAAGAGTCGAAGTTATTTGTTGCATATCTCAACTCAGCATAACTGAAAGTGTTTCGTTTAGGACCTATCGCTTGTAGCACTGCATATTCAAACTCAAAATAAATGGATTTTCTTGAATGGGAGACCTTAATAGTATTTCTATAGACACTTCCATAGCATTAGTCACATAACACCGAAGTATTTATATTACAAGACGTTACTACCTATTAAACAATTTCTCATGGAATGCAAAGAATCCTGTATTTGAAATCTAAAGTTGTGTTGCTTCACAAAATGTGCACAAGTGAGCAATGTAGCAACTGCTATGTATGATTTTTACACCATCTATGGTTTCCTTACCTTCCTGATCATAATCATCTTTTTTCCTTGTGTAAAAAACTGTAAATATCAGTATGAAGACCAGAATTCCCAGAGGGACTGCAACACCAACAATTAATCCTGTCCGGTTCTTTTTGTGTATAGCATTTGGCGGTATTCCGCTCACAGTTGGTACAAAATCTGAATTCAGTTAGTAGTAGTAAGAAGCAGATAAGCAAATGTAGTACAAGTCATCTTAAATGAAGATAAAAAGGAATCACAAGTTTCACCTGGAACGACGCTAAGAGCCGAAATTGATGGTCCATAATCACCTTGTTTAGGTATGCAGCAAGTACCTTTACCAGCCCAAAATAGGTGAATTTCAAGATGGTTCTCAGACACAATAGCATTGAAATTCTTTGTAATTGCTCTGTTAACACCGCCTGCCTCCTTTGATATATCAAAATCCTTTAACTTGAGAGTTCCCTAGAGGACAATGTGGGAGTTAGAAATCATATTTCTCAACTCAATTGAAGTAGATGGAATTGAAATACTGGAATCTATGTACAATATTAATATGACCTCAGGACAAGTTTACCTGAATATAGATATCAAAAACACGCCTACCAAGGCTCTTCCATGTTTGTGAGCTTCGATCATCAAAAACTGTTTCGGCAAATAACAAGCTTATATTATAATGGCCATTCTCAAGACCAAGGCCATAGTATCTAAGTGATCCAGGGGATAGTCTTGAAGTCTGATAAAGCTCTGGCGTTCGGGTTCCGGTCACTTGTGCAAGTGTGTTTTGCACGTATGATGGATCTTCTCTATCAGAAAACAACCCCACATTACTAACTGCCCATTTTTCTGTACTCGTTACATTAAATGAAGCTGCACTGAAAGATGTGTTCTCAGTCTCATAGACTATGTTATCAGCTGTCATCTGTTTACCACCACACTTGATTGCAAAATTTGCATCTGAAAATACGAAGATTAAAGAGTGTTAATTTTAATACAGCATTTAAGTGCATTTTGACACTATATTATTGAAAAAGAGTTAAATAGAAGAAAGAAAACGGCCTACAGCGTGGAGTATTCCTATTGCAAAGGAAGTTTCTCTGAAGACAGTTCAATCCAGGGAAGACACTGGCAAGCACATAAAACATCACTGCTTATTTGTATTGAAGATTCAAAAAGCAATGTGATACTTAATTAATATGCAAAAAATATGACACTTTACTTATCAAAAAAGGAATTCTAGCTCACCTACTATTTGAGCTGTCAAATGCGAAGTTGTTAGCCACCAGATTCCTATATAATTCAAAGCAACGATCAAATGTATTCCAAAATCTGAAGTATTCTTGTTGTTGAAGTATAGATGCAGGGATTATATAACAAGGGCATTATGAAATGAAATGTGTTATGCTTTATTCATGTTATCCCAAATGGTTAAAGTACCCTTTTTTTGGAGAATCAATACAAGAAAATGAAGATTGTTGCTTGATATTAGCCCTTTGAATGCTAGAAAAGAGAATAAAACATAAGGAAAGATATGCTCATATGAGGTCTACAATGCCTAAGCTAGCTCCAAAGCGAAGTCTTTAATTCTAGAAATTGAAGATGAAGAAAGCAAGTATGATAGTTTAAGAGACATACAGTTGCAAATTTGAAGTCACCCATGACGGAAAAGTTCCTGATAGAAAATTGTATGATAAATCTCTGCAGAAAATTGTTAAGTATTTTAGCCACCTGTGAGTAGCAACACATGTACCAATATACGCATATAACTAAGAACAATTCCGAAAAGAATTCAATTGCTTCCATCAATTTGTTTTTGGCATTTAGAGAAATGCACTGAGTAGATTTTCAAAAGAGTTTGTATGAAAAGAATTCTATTGCTTTTATCAGTGGACTAATTCCATGACACATATCAAACTTTTCTCTTGCAACCACTGAATCAATAGAAACAGTGAACAGATTCAGAAAATCTAGAGCAATTAACCTATGACATTGGTTATAGGATAGAAAGGATGCGCCATAACATTGGTACGCAGCACTGTATGTTCCTTTATTCTTGTCAATCTATTTCTCACACCATCATTCATCTGGCGCACATAAATCCTCTATAGTGGAGTATCTACAAAATTACAGATCTAGATAACACATAAAAAAAAAAAAAAAAAAAACATTATCATAGACCTGTTATAATATGCGAACAAACACACACATACACACGCAGAAATGCAGTCATATATATACAACAAAGGCTTACATGGTTTGAAGATTTTCACTTTTTTGGCTCGGAATGTTTCCCGACAGACTATTGTTTCCAAGAAACCTGGATATTGAATGGAAGGCATAAGGCTCATATCAAAATTTTAAACAAACTATTAATTTTTCAATACTGAAGATCTTTAAATTGACAGATGGCAGATTGATGAATTTACAAGTGAGTAAGAGAACTGATATTGAATAAAGCACTCGGGATTTCATCAGTTAAATTGTTGAAACTCAAGTCCCTGCAAAATAAAGATGAATTTTCGATTAAAACCAAGAAATTAGTGGCAGTGCATTCGAGATTTTGTTTCTAACATCAACTTACAGAGTCATTATCTCTTGGTATTCTCCAATGTCAGAAGGAATATTACCAGTGATCAAAGCATTTCTCAGAGATCTACAAATAAGAAAACAACTGATTACTGTAAAAAATTAAAAGATTAATCAAGAAGAATAGAAAATGTGAATTTAAGTATGTGTAAACTTACAAGTCAGTTAAGTTCTTCATTCTTCTAATGAAATCAAGAGAAGAGCTAATGTTGTATATATCACTGATACGCCTACAAAATTAATTCGAAGAAGACTGATATGATTTCTCTTTGCATAGAGAAAAGGAAAAAGAGTAAGATATTGAAAAATCGACACCCAAAGATATACTAACAAGGAGGTCAATGAGGTCAAGTTAGAAAAACTTGATGGTATAGGACCTCGAAAAGAGTTCCCTTGAAATCTCCTGCAAGAACATTCAATCAACTCTATGTTATCATTCAGACATTCACATAACACAATTGAAGATAAATATGCAAAAAGTTTTCGCAGCTTACAGGGATACGAGCTTGCTCCAATTCCCAATAAAATCAGGTATTTTGCCTGTAAAAGGACTATCTGATGCCCACCTGAAATTTTACAGACATTCATTGTACGCTAATTTCAGGCAAAGTAATCTTCCAGCAGAAATTGAATGCCATAAACATGTAGATGGGGATCTTTCTTACATAGTTTGCATATTACGAAGATTAGCGAAAGATGAGGGAATTTCACCACTCAATCCACAACTGTTTATGTATCTGTTAAATTCATCAATCAAAAGTTTCTTAATTTCACAGGACATAAATCTTTCGTGTCAAATTTAGTACTACACTGAAACAAATAAGAAAGTTGGAACCTACATTTGCTCAAGCTTGGCTAAGTTACCAAGTTCTGGAGGGAGTGTTCCTGAGAAATTGTTGGAAGCAAAAGACCTGCATAACATTTATGAAATAAATATATTTCTTTAGGAATCAGCAGTTATGTGAATTCAAACAAAAACTGATTTCTAATCACGGACTCAATTGAAAAGAGAGGAAACTTTTAAGACTTACAGAACAGTTAACTCCTTAAGGTTTCCAAGCTCCTTGGGGACTGGCCCAGAGAATGCATTGTGGGCAATTGACCTGGAAACAGCCAAAAGAACAAACAAACAGGCATCAATTAGCAGCATAACCTTAAGTATTAAAAGATAAAATTTCTAAAAAATTTCCCTTTTCAAGAATCAAAGTCAGTTATTAGTTAAAAGAATTAGTTGTCACATGATTTATTATCATTTTAACATAATAATTTAAAATTATGAATATCACTCAAGAGAAAAACAAATGCTTCGGATTTACGAACTAGGATCCTCTCCTTTATCTTAAATTTTATATTCTACAGATTGCACGACAAATATTTGTTAATCAAGAGCACTGTTGGTTTGTTTTTAATGATGAAGTCATAAGGTTCAAATCAAGGAGACACAATCTGAGTCTTACTATTTAATGTGAGTAAGGAATAAAATTCAATAAGACTTTGATAGTGAACCGGGAAGTTACACGAATGTTTGTAATAATATGCGATTATAATTTCCTTTTTTCTTTATATTTGTGTTGATGTGGCATTGATTAAGCTTATGTGGAGTCAAAGTTTTTAAACTTTGGTCAAAGGCACTTTGGAAGAAAGAAAGGGACAGCTTTGTAATTTCATTTCTGGGATATTTGTTGTGCCCCTCAGTTTTCACGCCACTTTCATTTCTCTCTGGATTGTTCTCTTCTTGTTACAAAGAGAGGAAGTTGTTGAGGGAAAACGTCAAGGTGGAGCCTTGGTATTCACAGGATGAGATCAACGATGGTGATGAGCTCTCTTTGTGACTGATTTTTATTCTTTTTCCTCTTGTATAAATTCTGATTTATTCTATGTATTTTGGTGTGTGTGTGAGAGGTGTGAGACCCATGGGAGCAATCTAGGGTGGTTTACAGAGGGGAGTTGATATCTGACTCACAAACTCTGTAAGATTTCTCTTCATAGTGTTTTTTCTTATCGCTCAAGAAGTGGATGTAGGTAATCAATCTGATTACCGAACCACTATAAATCTCTGTGTATGCTCTTTGTTGTTTATGCTCTTATTTTCGTTATATCTCTTATTGCTGTGAATGTGTTGGATTATTTTAAACTTAGATTTCCTTATTGAACAATCAGTTTGATCAACAAGTGGTATCAGAGCATCGTTAGGTCTGGAATTAGAGATTGTTCGAATTTTGGGTTTGTCTAGGGTTAGATCTAATTTTCGTTACTATTCTTGATTTAGGGTTTATTCTAGATCTTGAATTTTTGGGGGTTTTCGCATCTCCTGGTAACTGAGGAAGTAGTAAACCTAGATATGTCTAAGTTTGAAATAGAGAAGTTCACAGGTGACAATGATTATGGGTTGTGGAAGATGAAAATGAGGGCTGTTTTAGTTAAGGATGGGTTATCAGCTACCTTAGAGGGTGAGGATAGCTTACCAGAGTCTTTAACTGATAAAGAGAAGAAAGACCTTTTAGATAAGGCTCACAGTACCTTGATTCTAGGATTAGGAGACAAAGTTTTGAGAGAGGTTAAGAAAATGACCACACCAGCAGGGGTTTGGGAAAAACTAGACTCTTTATACCTATCTAAGTCTTCCCCTAATAGATTAGTTTTAAAACAGAAATTCTTTGGTTTTAAGATGGATGAGGGAAAGTCATTAGGTGATAATATGAATGACTTTATGAAATTAGTGCAAGACTTAGAAGGTCTGAGTGTTAAGGTAGAAGATGAAGACCAAGCTGTTATCCTCATAAACTCCCTACCCAAAATGTACTCTTACTTTGTTGATACCCTAAAATATGGTAGGCAAAGCCTTGAACTAGATGAGGTTGTGGTTGCAATTACTGCAAAAGATGCTGAATTTAGGAAAGAAGGTAAACTAGATGGCGAGGGGTTATATGTGAGAGGAAGATCTGATAAGAAAGGTCATAAGAAAGGGAGTTTCAGGGGTAGATCAAAGTCTAAGTCAAAATTTGTAAGAAAATGCTTCCATTGTCATAAGGAAGGTCATTTTAAGAGGGACTGTCCCTGATAGGAAGAAAAAATCAGGGGAAAAGGATGCTAGTGGGAGTGTAGATGTAGCTTCGGATGGGTATGAGAGTTCTGATGTATTGGTAGCCTCTGAAAATGAAATTGATGCTGAATGGATACTTGATTCTGGTTGTTCTTTCCACATGACTCCAAATAGGAGTTTTCTTTCAAACTTTAGAAAACTAGAGTCTGGAAAAGTTTTGATGGGCAACAATGCAGTTTGTAGAGTCTTAGGAATAGGAGATGTAAGGCTGAATTTGCATGATGGTAGTTCAAAATGGCTCACAGATGTTAGATACATACCAGAGCCCCGAAAAGGGAAATTTAATTTCTTTAGGAAGTCTAGACTCAATTGGCTATAGCTATAAGGCTCAAGGTGGAGTCCTTAAAGTCACTAAAGGATCCTTAGTTGTAATGAAGGGTGAGAAGAAGAATGGGTTGTATGTTCTAAATGGTTCATTCATCACTGGAACAGTAGCTGTATCTTTATCTCAGAAGTCCAATAGGACAGCTTTGTGGCATAGGAGTTTAGGGCATGTTAGTGAAAAAGGACTAGTTGAGCTGAGTAAGCAAAAGGTTCTAGGAGGGGATAAAATAGAGAGGCTAGAGTTCTGTGATCATTGCATCTATGGGAAGATGAGTAGAATTAGATTTAGTGTGGGAAAACACTGTTCTAAGGCTATCTTAGATTATATCCATTCTGATGTGTGGGGGCCAACTAAATATCCATCTTTGGGAGGTTGTAAGTATTTCATTAGCATCATAGATGATTACTCTAGGAGAGTATGGATCTATTTCTTGAAAAATAAGGGAGAAGCTTTTGGTAAGTTCAGGGAATGGAAAGTCATGATTGAGAACCAGACAGGAAAGAAAATTAGGAAATTGAGGACTGATAACGGTTTAGAATTCATAAATGAGGAGTTTGATAAACTGTGCAAGGATAGTGGAATCTTAAGACATAGGACAGTTAGATATACTCCACAACAAAATGGGTTAGCTGAGAGGATGAATAGAACTATATTGGAGAAGGTTAGAAGCTTGTTGTCTTGTGCCAAACTTCCCACTAAGTTCTGAGCTGAAGCTGCTCATACAGCAGTATTTCGATCAATAGAATTCCTTCCTCAGCTATAGAGTTTAAAACACCCATTGAGAGATGGACAGGACATCCAACTGATTATGGTAGCTTGAGAGTTTTTGGTTGCACTGTTTTTGTGCACGAAAAATTTGATAAGTTACAACCTAGAGCCATTAGGTGTATTTTCATAGGGTATCCTGATGGGGTAAAAGGGTATAAGTGCTGGGATGTTGTTAGAAAAAGATGCATAATCAGTAGGGATGTCAGATTTAATGAAGAAGAATTGAGTGGCTTGAATGAAAAGACTGATAAGGTGAATTCTGAAATTATTAGGTTTGAAATGAATAGAGAAGCTTTTTCTGACAATTCTAGCAATCTGAAACCAGAATATCAACAAGGAGATTTACAAACTCAAGAGGAAGAATGTGTCTTAGAGGAGAATGAAAATGATTCAGTTTATGATGAAGAAACTGAATTAGAGAATTACCAGTTAGCTGGAGATAGGCAAAGGAGAGAAATTAGGTTGCCTAGGAGGTTTTCACAAGCTGACATGGTTGCCTTTGCATTTCAAGTTGCTGAAGAAATAGAAGATGAACCTAAAACTGTTAGGGAAGCTATGGAAAGCAGAGAATCTAAGCAGTGGAGGTTAGCTATGCAAGAAGAATATGAATCTTTGATGAAGAATAAGACTTGGGTTCTTATTAGGAAACCTGAAGGGAGTAGAGTTGTTAAGTGCAAATGGGTTTTCAAAAGGAAGGAAGGAATTCCAGGGGTAGAAGCTCCTAGATTTAAAGCTAGGTTGGTTGCTAAAGGCTTTACACAAGTTGAAGGGGTAGATTATACTGAAATTTTTTCACCTGTGGTAAGGCACACTACCATTAGGATTCTATTGTCCTTAGTAGCTCAATTTGAACTTGAATTAGAGCAACTTGATGTCAAAACAGCATTCTTGAATGGTGATCTAGAAGAAAAGATCCTAATGGAGCAACCTGAAATGTTTGAAAGAGGTAAAGAAAATCAGGTATGTTTGTTAAAGAAGTCCTTGTATGGACTAAAACAGTCCCCTAGGCAATGGTATAAAAAATTTGACAGTTTCATGATTCTTTGTGGTTTCAAAAGTAAGTTTGATAGTTGCCTTTATTTCAAATGTTTATATGATGATTGCTATCTTTACTTGGCACTTTATGTTGATGACATGTTGTTGGCTTGTAAAGATGTTGTTGAAATTGCTAAGTTTAAGGTAGAAATGAATAAACAATTTGAAATGAAAGATTTGGGGCAGGCTAAGAAAATCTTAGGAATGAACATTGTGAGGGATAGGAAAACAGGGAGGATTTTTCTATCGCAAAAGGAGTATGCTGAGAAGGTTATTAGAAGATTTAATATGCTTGAGTGTAAATCTGTCAAAACACCAATGGGGCAACATATTAAATTAAGCTTGAATCAGTGTCCTAGTTCAGAAGATGAGAGAAAGGAAATGATTGATATCCCTTATGCTAATGCAATAGGAAGTCTAATGTACCTTATGGTCTGTACAAGGCCTGATTTAGCCTTTGCAGTGAGCTATGTTAGTAGATTCATGAGTAATCCTGGAAAACCCCATTGGGAAGCAGTGAAATGGATACTAAGGTATATTAGGGGAACAATGTCAACAGGAATTGTGTATAGTAAAGAGAAAAACATGCTGGATTTCATTATGGGGTGTGTGGATGCTGATTATGCTGGAAATCCTGATAATAGGAAATCCATGACAGGTTTTGTTTTCTCTTTATGGAATAATCTGGTTTGTTGGAAAGCTAATTTGCAGGCTATTGTGACTCTATCAACTACAGAAGCTGAGTATGTGGCGATTACAGAAGCTGCCAAGGAAGCAATTTGGCATAAGGGAATGCTTAGTGAGTTGGGATTTAATCAGGCTCAAGTTCCAATCAAGAGTGATAGCCAAAGTGCTATATTCCTATGCAAAAACCAAACCTTTCATGAAAGGTCCAAACACATTGATGTGAGGCTGCACTTCATCAGAGATATGGTTGAAGAAAAGATTATTAAAGTGGAGAAAATTCTTGGGAAAGAGAATCCAGCAGATATGTTTACCAAATTCTTGGGGATAAGGGATATTTTATTTTTTTCAAAACTGGTTTCGGTTAACCAGTTTAATATTATCCTTAAACCATTAATCAAACCGGAAATTTGGTTTAATTATTTTTAAAAACCGAAATCAAACCGGTTAATTTGAAAAACCGGTTTTTCAATTTGGTTTTGGTTCGGTTTTTTGGTGTTTGGTTTTTTTTCCCAGCCCTGGAGTTAATCAAACTCATGACTAGATGAGCATGTTATTCATTTTTTAATAATAACTACTTAGTGTTGGGCTAAGAACAAAATGCATATATAGCAAATAAAATAAAAAGACATCTCCACTTACGTAACAAACAAAAGATAAATGACTATAATTTTATTTTGTTACGATTGCATACTCTCTTTTTACATTTGTATTATAGAAGTGTTTTTCACTTAGTTTATATGTGCTTATTGTATTGAATTGATTTAACAATCCAAACTTTTCAATTACACTTTTTTCAGATTTTTATATCTTTTTAATTAATCAATTACTTATGTTTATTAAAAAAAAAAAATGTCTATCTTTAATAAATAAAAAATATATTATTATTTGTCATAACTATAAATATTGTAATTGATTTTTTGTTATATTTTCAAGCTAATACATATTCATCATTTATATGCATATATATTCTCTCTCGCCTCATAAAATTAGAAGTTTAAATCAATCACTCAATCGAAGTCTTTGCTGCAATAAATTAAAAATGACACATTAAATTAAGTAGAATATTAACTAAACCACATATCAAACACTCACCTCATGGGTAGCTCGAATTGCATATTGTTATAAGATAATCTAGTGAGTATATCTGTATATCTATATATACTTTAGTACGTGTCAACCCAAAAGAATGAAAGTGTTCCAAAGAGGATGAGATAACTACTTGTATGGTCGAAAGATTATGTTATTCATTAGACAAATACTACTTGTAAGGTCTTTTTTTGATATTAATTAATTTAGTCAAGTTTTATTAGTCTAAAGTTATTATTAGAAGTTGGAGTAGTATTAGGGTTAAGTATTGCTAGGTATGATATTAATTCTATAAAAAGATTAATTAATTAACAAGACTAACTCAGCCTAAGCTTGCATACAATTGAATAATTAATCAATTTATCTAGTAAATTATGTTAAGATTGAACATAGTTATGTTAATTTTATGAAAAATAAATTAGTTAGCAGGGCTAATTAAGCCTAAGCCTCTACACAATTTAATAATTAATCAATTTACCTAGAAAATTATGTTAAGATTGAATATAATAATTATATTAATTTTATGAAAAATTAATTAATTAACAGGGCTGACTAAGCCTAAGTCTCGATACAATTAAATAATTAATCAATTTACCTAGTAGATTATGTTAAGATTGAATATAGTTATATTAATTTTTTATGAAAAATTAATTAATTAACAGGGTTAACTAAGCCTAAGCCTCTATATAATTAAATAATTAATCAATTTATCTAGTAAATTATGTTAAGATTGAATATACATATATTAATTCTATGAAAAATTAATTAATAAAGCCTAAGCCTATATACAATTGATTTATAGTAAGCCTAAGCCTACATAAAATTAATTAATGAAAAATTATTACCTATTCAAAAAATATGTTGAACAATGTTTAATTTTTATCATCACATACATTTTGGTTTCTCTTGTTTCTTGATTTCCACTAAACAGTCAATAGTAAATTGACTATAACTTGCTTAATAGAAATCCAATTTATGAGCAGTTTGAATCTTCGGAAACTAGACATATAGGGCTTTAATTTGATATATTATATGTTGAATTTGGATAACTATAAACTCACTACCGAACCATTCATTTTATCATCACACACATTTTAGTTTCCCCCATTTTTCGGTTTCCACTAAACCGTCAGTAGTAAATTGGCCATAACTTGCTCAATAAAAATCTAATTGATGAGCCTTTGAATTGGAAACTAGACACACAAGGCTTTAATTTGATATATTATATGCAAAATTTGGATAACTGTAGACCCACTACCAAACCATTTATTTTATCATCACACACATTTCAGTTTCCCCCTATTTCTCGGTTTCCACTAAACAATCAGTAGTAAATTAGCCATAACTTGCTCCAAAAAAATCCAATTGATGAGCATTTTGAATCTTTAGAAACTAGACAGACAGGGCTTTAATTTGATATATTATAAAATGAATTTGGATAATTGTAGACCCACTACCAAACCATTCATTTTACAATCACACACATTTTAGTTTCCCTTATTTCTTGGTTCCCATTGAATATTTAGTAATAAATGGGCCCTACCTTGCTCTGTAAATATTGAATATATGAAAACCAGACAAACATGTCTTTAATCTAAACTATTATACGCTAAATTTGAATAACTGTAGACCTGCTATCGAACCACTTATTTTATCTCACACTAAACAGTCAGTAGTAAATTGGCCATGGCCATAACTTACTCGATAAAAATCCAATTGATGAGAGGTTTAATCTTTAGAAACTATACAGAGAAAGAATTAATTTGATATATTTTACGATGAATTTGGATAATTATAGACCCACTGCTGAACCATTCATTTTATCATCACATATATTTTGGTTTCTCTTGTTTCTTAGTTTTCACTAAAAAATCAGTAGTAAATTGTCCATAACTTGCTCAACAAAAATCCAATTGATGAGCGGTTGGAATCTTTGGAAACTAGACATACATGACTTTAATTTGATATATTATACGATGAATTTGGATAACTATAAACTCCATGCCGAAAAATTTATTTTATCATCACACACATTTTGGTTTTCCCTATTTCTTGGTTTCCAATGAATAGTCAGTAATAAATAGCTCATACATTGCTCAATAAATATCCAATTGATAAGGGGTCTGAATATTTGGAAACTAGACAGACAGGTATTTAATTTGATATATTATATGCTAAATTTGGATAATTGTAGACCTGCTATCAAACCATTCATTTTATCATCACACACATTTCGGTTTCCCCTGTTTCTCGGTTTCCACTTAACAATCAATAGTAAATTGGCCATAACTTACTCAATAAAAATCCAATTGATGAGTGGTTTGAATCATTGGAAACTAGCAGAAATGGATTTAATTTGCTAAATTATACGCTGAATTTAAATAACTGTAGACCCTTCCAATTATGGTCGAACCACACTCAAAAGAAATGACCAGTTATTTAAAACAATGTATGAAATGACATCATTTTAAAACGTTATTCATTTTGATGCTAAAAGACGACACCTCATAATAAAATCATAATGTAAACTATATATAATTAAAATCTTTAATTTGATAGACCTATACAATGTATGTACCTCAATAATAGATATCAACCAATTGAAGCATCCAATTATTCAAACAAACGTGGTGTCAAAACCAATATCATAAGCAACCCGCACGTTCAACTAGGATATAATAATTGGAAACCTGAAATCATTCTCCCAAGTTCTCATGTAAACACACAAACATGAACTCCAAAGTGAAAATTCTACATTCTTCTTCAGCATTTTCCCACTTATGCTTCATCTTTTTCTTCTTATTTCGCAACTCCATTGCTCTAGTTACTAACGCTAATGAAGTTACTCTCTCTCTCTCTCTCTATTGTTTATCTTTGAGTTTGTTAATTTTATGAAAGTGTACGATTACTTGTATGCATGCATGCATTTATGTAAGCTACTTATGAAAATTTTATTGATTGGCTTTTTGTTGTGAGCAGTGAAGGCATTGAACTAAATATTTAAAAATGGAAAACACAACCTAAGCCAGGCGTGTGGAACATAAGTAGAGAGCCATACAGTGAAACTGCCTCAAATGCAAATGCCGGCTTAGATGACATAAATCCTGCTATCAAATGTGACAATTCCTTAGAAAATAATTCGACATGCCATATCACTCAGCTTAGTTTCAAGTTTTGTTCAAGCATAGACAGATCATACTGGTTCCAAAAGAGGTTCAGAAGTTTTTCTTTTTGCGGAACAAAGTTTAGTCTTTAAAGCATTTTAGGAGGGGAATAATTTACTCCTACTAATTTACTTGTTGAAGTTGAAAGGCTAGGTGTTGTAATTTCTTCAATCCTAGGGTTGTGATGATTTTTGTTAGTAATTATGGGATTGATTTTGTTCTAAGGATGTTTCTCTAAATTTTAATTTTATTGTACCGTCTGGTTCTTGTATTATTTGTTGTATTTCAGATTCATTTTGATCATGTAAAGGTTTTGGAGGGCATAATTTTTCTAATATATATATATATATATATATATATATATATATATATATATATATATATATATATATATATATATAGAGTTTGTTCATCTTTCATAATTTTTTTTTTCCCAAATTAATATAAATAATATTGTTATAGCTTCTGTCAGTTTTTTGTCAACTCATGATTCTAGTGTGATAACACTAGTCATGGTATGAACACCTTATTTTGTTTATAGCACAATCATTTTGTTTGATTTTTCGATGTGATGACCTTCTGTCCGAGTGACCACCTTCAATTAAGTTGTTTTTCTGTTATATCGTGTGACCACCTTAGAGTCAGAGTGGTCACAATGCATCTGGCAGATATTTTGTTTAAACACGTATTGTATTTTAATATTCCCATGAGCTGTCGTTATGCTCATATTGAGATATTGTTGTGGTCCATAACACTTGTCAATTTGTTATACAATGAGTTGGAAAGTTTGTTTTCATCGGTCAGTGGTCTCAAGAGAAATGGAATAAACTTTTCATAAAGTCAAATCCATAAAGTTTCTTGTTAGCCGCCTATCCTTTTGCATTGGCAGGTTTTCTCTATATAAACTCTTCTCCAATGCAATTTCTTTTTAAGCCTGGTTATTTCCTTGAAAGTACTCTGAATATTTCTAAAGTTTTCTTTTGTTTTTATCAGGTTTCTATGCTTAGGTAAGCTTACAAATACCTTCTTCAAAGTTCTTAGAAATTGTCCTTTCTCTCTATGTTTGGTTACACAGATGATGCCTAAAGCTTGTTGAGATTGTTTAATTGAAGTGGATGTTCGTTGCTATACCTTGAGGGGAGCTTAAGGCTGACCAGTTGGTTTCATGTACTTGGAGCTATCTGTGGTAGTATGTAGTTTGATGAAAGTGTCGAGATTGAAGCATGGCAAAATAAGGAGTGTTCTTGCAACTGAGGATTAATCTTTGGCTTTGTAATTAAACTAAAAAGTATACCATAGTGGATTAGCTTCATTCTCGACTTTGTCCCATAGATGTAGGCATTTTTCCAAACCATGTAAAAACCTTGTATTCTTTATTTTGGTTTATATTTGATTGTTTTATGTGTATGATAAATGGACACTAAAATCAACTTAGCAACCCTTTCCGCTTAGGTTTAATTCACTTGGTAAAGTGATTAAAACTTTCAATTGATATCAGAGCTTGTTCTAAAAAGTTATTTTAGTTGATCCTTGCTTGTTGATTGTGTTTTTATCGCATTTTTGTTTATGTTTTTGTCCTGGTTATTTTTCACCTTTTTTTTTGTAGATTTTTTCGCTCCAGACGTGTGACCACCTTGGAGCTGTGTGACGACACCGGCGTTGAACTTTCTGTTTGTGACCACCTTTTTGTGTGTGCTGTCACCTCTATCTTACAAACTTGTGGGTGACCACCGCAGTTTTAGTGTGACCATATTGACTATGTGTCTATTATGAGTTTTTTTGGTGAAGGAGGGTCTACCAATAGACCACCCTTATTGGAGAGAACCAATTATACCTTTTGGAGACTTAGGATGCATGCCTTTTTAAAATCTACTGATGAGAGGGCTTGGAATGCTTGTATGGTTTGTTGGCAAGAACCTAAAACTGATGAAGCTAATGGAAGTAAAGGAAAGGCCCTTAATCAATGGACCAAGGCTAAGTTAGCAGAGTCTAATTTTAACTCTAAAGCACTTCACACCATTTTTAATGCTATTAATATTAGGTCAAATGAAAAACATTACTAATTGTGAAACGGCTAAGGACGCATGGGATAGACTCCAAGTTAAAAATCATGGAACTGATATTGTGAAAAAGACTAGGCTTAGAAGATTAATCATGGACTACGAAAATCTTGTTATATATGATAATGAAACCATTACTGATTTTCATGGTAGATTGTGTGATATCACTAATGAGTGTTTTGCTTTAGGTAAAATCTTTTCAGATGTTGAACTTGTTAGGAAGGTGTTATGCTTCTTGCCTTAAAGATTCATGTCCAAAGCAACATCCATTGAAGAATGTCACAACCTTGATGAGATGCAACTAGATGAACTGAACGGATCTCTACCAACCTTCGAGCTTAACCTAAATCAATAGGAAAAGAAATTAGGTAAAGGGCTTGTGTTGAAACATGAGGTATCTTCTGATTCTCCAGTTATTTGTGATACTAGTGATAATAAAGATGATGAGTTTGCTCTAATCACAAAAAACTTCTTGAAATTCATGAAAACGAACATGAGAAAGCCAAATATGGCTAAAAAGGGGAAACAACCCTTTGTTAAAAGATTTTCTAACCAATCAGGTTAATGAGGGTTCTCGAAAAGATTTTCGAGAGAAAATGAAAAGAAAAGCAAAGGACTCCAAGGTTTTGAGTGTGAAGGATACAACCATATTTAGTCTGAGTGTGTGAACACTCTAAAGAAAAAGGAAAAAGCCATGGCTGCCACCTTGAGTGGAAAAGACGACATTAATGAGAATGAACATTGCTTGGCCTTTGCGGCTAACCAAGAGGACAGTGGTAGTGTGTCCTCGGATGACTCAAGTGATGTCTATAAAGAGCAACATGAGGCTTATAACAAGATGTATGAAGGTTGTTAAAAGCCATCAAGAGGATTAAATCTCTTGAATCTAAAAAATCTTACTTGTTAGAAGATAAGAAAATTTTGAATCATAAAATGAAAGTCCTGTTATTTGATTTGTCCAATAAGAAAATTTTATTGAATCAAGCTTTAAAGGAACTAACTGAAGCCAAGGCCATTATTGAAAGGTTAAATGCATGTTCATACAAGCTTGATGAAGTTCTTGGATAAGGAAAGATATTTGGTGATAAAACAGGTTTGAAATTCTCTTTTGGTGCTAGCACCTCCAAACCTAGTGTGACCACCTTCGTGAAAGCCACTGAATCAATTCAGAAAATTGTTACTACCCCATGTGATCAGACCTTGATGGTAAAAAGATTCATTCCTATCTATCATTTTTGCCAAAAGAAAAGTCATATCAGACCAAAATGTTTTAAACTCATTTCATATTTGAAAAGATGCATTGGAAATCATGATTTTAATTTAGTAAGGTCACCAATTTAGTCTCTCATGTCACCAAACTAGAACAATTTTTTCAAAAATCGTAAAGTGTGGAAACCTAAGCTTAATGCCAACTATCTTGTTGTCCAGGCTTCATTGCTTACTTTTCAAAATGACTTGTGGTACTTTGACTATGGTTGTTTAGGACACATGATAGGTAACAAAGCCTTGTTGATTAATCTTGAACTTGTGGAAGATGGCTATGTTACCTATGGTGATGGGAAAGAGGGTAAGATTCTTGGAAAAGGTTCTATTGTCATTCCTGGTTTCCCAGTGCTAAATGATGTGTTTTATGTTGAAGGTCTAAAGGCGAATCTTATTAGCATTAGTCAAATTTGTAACAAAGATTGTGTTGTTCAATTCTCAAAGAATACGTGTCAAGTCTTGAATGCTAGTGGTTCTTGTTTGCTCAAGGGAAAGAGATCAAATGATAATTGCTATTTACTGTCTAACAAAGTTTCTTATTTGAGCACTAAATCAGATTGTGTTGATCTATGGCACAAGAAACTTGGATATATGAACTTTAAAGATCTCGTGAAACTCTCCAAGAAGGATGCTATTAAAGGACTGTTGAAGCTTGTGTTTCCCAAATGTGGGTCTTGCCAACAAGGTAAGCAAACCAATAGCTCTTGCAAATTTCTATCTCATTTGACTACCGTCTAATGCAAACTGAAAATTTAGGTGGAAACAGATATGTTTATGTTTGTGTTGATGATTTTTCTGGATTTTCATGGGTTGATTTTTTAAGAGAAAAATCTGATACATTTGAAGCTTTTATGTGTCTTCTGAAAAGGTTGCAAATGGAGCAAAACTACTGTGTGAAGAAGGTGAGGAGGGAGTTTGAAATTTTTGATTTTTCTAACTTTTGTGAAATGCAACGCATTTGGCATGAGTTTTCTGCCCTTAAGACACCAGAACAAAATGGTGTTGTGGAAAGGAAGAATAAAGTTCTTCAAGGATGGCAAGAGTTATGTTAAATGCAAAGAAGTTGCCTACAAGACTTTGGGCCGAGGCAATAAACACTGCATGCCACATCTCTAACAAATTTTTTTAAGGAAAAGTACATCTCAAACTCCATATGATTTGTGGAAAGGTAAGAAGCCAAATCTCTCGTACTTCCATGTTTTGGTTGTAAGTGCTAGTCCTAAATGATAGAGATCTAGGGAAATTTGATGCTCCTGCTGAGGTAACCACAAATCGTGACAAAGTTCCCACTGTGACTCCTTCTGGAACAAAATCCAAAGATGAGGTGACCACCCTAGAACCTAAAATGAGTACCACTGCTGCACAACAGGGATCTGTCTCTCAAAGAGAATGACTTGATTTGATAGTTGATTTATCTGATGAACTCAATTAGAGAATGACTCCCAAAACCAGAGGGTCTCCTTCTTACATCAAGAAAGGTTAATCCACCATCTTCTATTATTGGAAATCCTAAAGAGGTAAAGGTTACAAGGAGAAAAATATTTAATGAAATTAATCATCTATGTTATGTTTCTCGTTCAAAACCAAAGAACGCAAACAAGTTCTGGAGGATGATTGTTGGATTGCTGCTATGCATAAAGAGCTTGAATAATTCAAGAGAAATGATGTATGAAGCAAGGTTCTGAAAACCGGACCGGACCGGGCGGTCGAACCGGTCGAACCGCCACCCGCTCATATTTCCGGTTTGAAGAGAGTAAATAAGCAAGGGTTTGCTATTGAAGGCAGATTTCAAACCAGCGGTTGGAGCCGTCTAGCTTGTAGCAAACCGACGGTCCAACCGTTATTTAAAAAATTTCCGGTCTTGGTTTTTCCGGTTTAACGCATGAAAAACTGAAATAAAAAAAAAAGTTAAAAACATTTAAATTTCAAAACAATCACATGCAGCAAAAAAGCAAAAGTCAAAATGTTGTCAGAAGACTCAGAACCTTGAACCAAACCCTCAAAATACTTTTATTAAAAAAACAAATTCTTTTTACTTTGTTTTGGCTACAGTCCTACAGATACACTGATAGTGCCGTGACTGCCGTCGCCTTCTTCCTTCAATTTTTCAGTTTTCACTTTTTCTTCTGGTTTGCACTTTGCACTTTGCCGTTTGCTACTGCCATTCACGATCTCCTCCAGTCTAGTCCTCCTCTTCGTGTCCTCCATTCGAGATCTCAGAAGTAATGTCAGATCTCCTTCAAGCTTTCAGCTAAGCTTCGCTGCCTCACGTCTTCACTCTTCGGCCTCTTCAAGTCTTGGTCAGCTCGTCTACTCGCGGCGCTTCATTCTTCAACTTCCAGGCTTCTAGTCTTCAACGTGAACTCTTCAATCATCGCCATCTCCATTGCTGATCTGCCGGATAAGTCATTTCAGCTCAGATTTCAGCTTCAGCCTTCACATCTCGTGCCTACGCGCTCGTCGCGCCATCTACGATTGCCATTTGCCGTGACCAAGTAACAATCTACAGATTCCTATATTCTCTGTCTTCTATGCTTTATGTACAGATTTATGAATGTTTATAGATTCTATCAAGTTTACTACTGCTTATCATGTTTTATTATATGCTTGATTCCTTTGGTTATTGGCTTACTTTTAGAGTTTTAGTTGCTTTCTGTTATTTGTGCCACACTTGTTCCGTTGTGCTGTTATTGTTTGTAACTTTCACCTGCTTTGAATTTTCTTAATAAATGTGTTTCTTGCAATATTGCAATGGATCTCAACTCAACTCTCATGGAAATTACGTGAAGATTTTACTTTTCTCTATTTCAAGCTGTTGTGTGATAGGTCTAATCGCTAGGATAAGAAAGATACAGTGAACAAATAAAACTATGCATCATCTATCCAAGATTTGTTTAGTGATTTCCATCAATAATGGTAGAAATTAATTATTCGAAGATATATGTGGAAATTATGTGGAGCTTTACCCAATTTCATTCGAAGATATAAACTCATACAAAACCCAGTAACCCACCAAAAAAAAAAAATCAATTTACTCAACAAAAACTCATCACCAAAACCAAAATTTCCTCAATTTAGCAACAAAGAAAACACTTTTACAAAGCAAAAAAACACTCTGAATTACTCTGTTCCAGAAACTGGTTTATGTTAGAAAGAAAGAAAGAATTGTTTTGTGATGGAAATGGTAATGAGAAAGAGAGAGGAAAAGTGAGAGAGAGAATGGTTGAAAAAATAATGGGATGAGTGTTGAGGTGGGGGCTAATGCTTGGCTACGGTGATAATGGGTCCACAAAGAGGCAGAGATTTTGTTTAAATTGTTTTTGATTTTTGATTCCCAAAAAAAAGAAACTGTTGTAGCTTTTGCTTTCATATGTTTTTTTAGTGCGCATGTTAATGCTCTCCAATCTTTTTCTTTCACCAGCTTTCCTTTAGCCTGCAGCCTATTCTTTCTCTTTTCTTTGTTCACACACCAATACATTCCATTACTCTTATATTATATTCACTACTACTCAACCCATTTGCAGGAAAGAATGTCATCATCTTCGTCTGCACATAACTCATCATCCGCATCCATGTCCTCGCAATCTTTTCGAGGAAAGACCGATATAGCTTGGGGACATGTTCTTGAGAGTGTTGATAAAGATGGAAAGAAAATATTATCTTGTCTTCATTGTGGGAAGGTTACTAGAGGTGGTGGTATTTTCAGAATGAAGCAACACCTAGCAGGAGTAAAAGGGGATATTGGAAAGTGTCCAAAGGTTCCATTTGATGTTAGATTCAATATGAATGAATCATTGAAAGAAATAGGAGTAAAAAATAAGGAAAAAGAAGATTTCCGGAAGCATGCAACTCCTTTTGGTGCTGTAGTACATGAATTTGAGGGTGATCAGTTAGATGAAGAAAATGAAGAGGTTTTACCATCACAAATGACCATGAATGAAGGTGGTAGTAGTGGCGGTAAAAAACAATTTACGAGCAGTAAGAGAAAGAAAACTACGGGGGTTAGTAATTATTTTGCTCCACGAACTACTTCCGGGTCTCAGCCTTCAATTAGGAGTGTTTTGGCTGGAAAAGATGCAAAGTGGAGAGCAGACATGTCTGTTGCACGATTCTTTTATGATGCTTGCATCCCGATGAATGCTTTAAATTCAATTTATTTTCAGCCTATGTTAGATGCTGTAGCTGCAATTGGTTACAGGTATAAACAACCTACTTATGATGCTATGCGTGTGAATTTGTTGAGAGATGCTAAGAAGGAAGTCCAATTAATTGTTGACAATTATAAGAGGATTTGGCAAGAGGTTGGATGTACATTAATGGCTGATGGTTGGACTGATACTTGCCATAGATCATTGATCAATTTTCTTGTGTACTGTCCTAAAGGTGTTTGCTTTATAAAATCAGTGGATGCTTCAGATGTTGTAAAGGATGCCTTTACATTATTCAAGTTGTTTGAGGAAATGGCTTTATGGGTTGGACCAAACAACATTATCCATGTTGTCACGGATAATGGAGCAAATTATAAAGCTGCTGGAAGAATGTTGTCGAGAAGTATCGAATATTACTTGGTCACCCCATGTGACCCATTGCTTAAATTTAATTTTGAAAGATATATCTGAGTTGGACCACATAGTGCATCTTGCAAAACGTGCTTCTGAAGTAACCAAGTTTGTGTATAATCACACAATTTTGATAGCTTGGTTGAGGAAAAGAGAGGTAATAGCTTATAAACCTTTAACTCATGTTTTTGTCAAGTTATTAATAAACATTTTGTATTAATTTACTAACATCTATTATGTATTGTATGTATCATTTGAACAGGGTTGGAGAGAAATCATACGGCCAAGGTGCAACTCGGTTTGCTACTACTTTCATTGCATTAAGAAGTCTACATCAGCATAAACATGACTTGCAAGCTATGGTGAGTGATAGGTTTTTTGTGGACTCTCGATATGCCAGGAGTAGTAAAGGCAAGAATGTTGTTCCCATAATTCTAGATAATGAATTTTGGGATAACATGGGTTACGTTTCCAAAATCGTGGCTCCTTTGATGCGTTTGTTGCGAATTGTGGACTCAGATGAGAGACCTGCAATAGGATACGTGTATGATGGCATGTCTGAGCCAAAAAAAGCGATCAAGAAGTTCTTTAAAAAGAGAAAGACATTGTACAAGCCTTATACCGAAATTATTAAGCGGCGGTGGGATTTGCTTTTATGCGCGACATTCATCTCAGCCGCTTATTATTTGAACCGGCTTTTGCAACATGACCTGCAAGTTTCTCAGTAGAAACCAGGAGGTTATGCGTGGTTTCCTTGATGTTGTCGATAATAAAGCAAGTGCATTCAAGTTGAACAAGACAAGAGTAGTGGACGAAAGTAGAATATATCGAGATCGCGAGGAAAGCTTTTCTCGTGAGCTTGCCTTTCAAACTTGCGAACCACACGACTGTACGTAATACTTATTAAATTTCTCAGTTTTAAGTCCAATTTCTAAGTTATGAATTTGTTTATTTGATTATTTCATATGGTTAACACTGAACACTCTTAACTTTTAATTAGATGAATGGTGGAGGACATATGGGTATAGTACTCCACAGTTACAAGAGTTTGCAATTAAGATTCTGAGCCAAACTTCAACCTCTTCGGGATGTGAGCGAAATTGGAGTGTTTTCGAACGTATCCATACAAAAAGAAGGAATAGATTGGAGCATCAACGGTTGAATGATTTGGTTTTTATCCATTATAACTTGCGTTTGAAAAATAGGTATAAAGCATTGGCAATTTTAATATTTTTATTATCTCATATTTTTAGTGATATTTTTATTTGGTATGTCTTTCAGGATGTGTTACAAGAAAAGCAGTTGTGATCCTATCGATTATGAAAGCATTGATAGAACAGAATTTTGGATTGCTGATGATGAACAGGAGGGTGATGACTTCAATTTAGATGAATTGGAGCAAGCACTTTACGAAGAAGGATCTATTCCTGTCGGTGTTGATGGCCAACCCTATTATGATTCAGCAGGTGGTTCACAAGGTTGTTTTCTAACTTTTAACCAACTTGGTAACTATTATAATTTATATTTTATAATATCAAAAAATAATGTACATTATAAATTTTAACTTATGTTTTTAATTTTTGCTAAATTTGTAGTTGATGGTGATGATAATGATGATGACTCGGATGATGATGTGGATAATCAATTTAGGATGGGTTGACCCGTTGAAGAATCTGTTTGGTTTCTCCTTTTTCCCTTCACTTACCTTGAGCTTCTATTGAATTTTTTTGTGGTTGGGTTGGTGGAATGGATTGATATTATGTAATTTTATATGTTGGTTGGTGGATTGGTAGGTATTTTGATATTTTGTAATTTTGATGGTTGGCCGTTGGTGGATTCATATTTGATAATTGATGATATTACTTTGTAATGACTTTAAGTCTTTAATGTTGTTTGAAACTTTAGAGTTTAGACTTTAGACTTGAGGATTGAATTTGTAAACTTTAACTATCAAACTTTGATGGTTTTATTATTGTTGTAGCTTAGGGTTGGTTTGATGGTTTTTAAAGTTTAAACTTTAATTAGATGGAGAAATTATTGTTGTAGAGTTGGTTTGATGGTTTTTAAAATTTTAACTTTAATTAGATGAAGAAATTATTGTTGTAGGGTTGTTTTTTATGGTTTTTAAACTTTAATTAGATAGAAAATTTGAATTTTTTAGCTTTTTTTACAATTTTTTCTTATTTCAGCATGTTGATATCAGCATGACATTATGCTGATGTCGGCATCTTGGCGTCCACCGGTCCGACCGACCGGTCGGACCGGTTGAACCGTTCGAACCGGGAACCGGCAGTTTGGCCGGGTCGGCTCCCGGTCCGGTTTTCAGAACATTGGTATGAAGCTTGGTTCCTTGGCTTGAAGGGATTAATGTCATAGGAACCAAGTGGATCTTTAAGAACAAGTCTGGCAAATTTGGAAATATTGTCCAAAACAAGGCCAACCTTGTTGTTCAAGGGTACACACAAGTAGAAGGGGTTGATTTTGATGAGACCTTTGCTCTGGTGGCTAGATTAGAGTAATCTGATTGCTTTTAAGAGTTGCTTATTGCTTAAATTTGAAGCTATATCAAATGGATGTGAAGGGTGTATTCTTGAATGGTTTACTTATGTAAGAAGTCTATATGGAGCAACTTGCTGGATTCAGGACCCTTACAAGCTAGATCATGTGTTCAAATTGAAGAAAGCACGGTATGGATTGAAACAGGCTCCAAGAGCATGGTATGAAAGACTTACCTCATTCCTCCTTGATCACAATTTTGGAAGATGTAATGCTGATAAGACTCTTTTTATTAAACTGTAGTGGTGAGTTTCTTTGTGCTCAAATTTATGTTGATGACATAGTATTTGGTTCCATTTCACACACATAATTGCTGGAGTTTATTACTTTAATGAAATATGAGTTTGAAATGAGAATGGTAGGAGAACTAAACATGTTCTTAGGACTATGAATTAAGTAATTTGATAGTGGTTTGTTTGTATCACAATCAAAATATGCAAAGAACATGCTTATTGGCACACTCCAATATCTTACTCTCACACAGACTGACTTGTCTTTTGTGGTTAACAAACTCAGCCAATTCCTTAAAGCTCCAATAGTAAACATTGGCAAGCTTGCAAGCATATCCTTCAGTATGTTCAAGGGACTATTCATCATGGTTTAACCTTCACCAAAAGTGATACTTTGCAACTGGAAGGTTATTCTGATGCTGACTGGGCTGGTAACGTTCCTGATCGCAAATCCACCACCGGATATTGCATCTTCCTTGGTTCCAACCTAGTTCAGTGGTGTTCCAAAAAATAATCGGTAATGGCTCTGTCCTTAACTGAAGCCGAATATAGAGCTCTTGCCCAAGCCTCAACTAAAATTGCTTGGCTTCAGAACTTGTTCCAAGAGTTGTGCATCTCCCTCCTGGAATACCTGTTCTATGGTGCAACAACACCAATGCGGGAGCTCTTGCTTCAAATCCTGTTTTCCATGCATGCACAAAGCACATCAAAATCGATGTTCACTTTGTTCATGAGATGGTATGTTCCAAACGACTTGTTGTCCAATATGTTGCCACTACCTTTCAAGTAGTTGACATCCTGACTAAACCTCTTTCCGGTTCTCGTTGTTGTGCTCTTCGTGATCAACTTCACTTAGCGTCATATGCTCCCTGTTCCTCATTCTTGCTTGAGGGACGATCAAAATTAAGGCAAGCTACAAACTTCGAATTGAGGGACGATCAGGAAGATAACAAATGATTTGTTGACTGGTTTTTTTTTTTACAAACTCGTCTGGATTGGCTGCTTGAACTTCAGTTTGAGGGACGATGTAAACTATAACAAACTTCAGCTCAAGTAGTTAAAGTTTTCATTTCCCAGATATCAACACATTTTCCATTTTCTCTCCAACAAACTGCAAGTGGATCAAAACCAATTGAACAAGTTGAAAAGTTGTGGTTGAAGCTGTTATGCAAGTTGACAAGTTGTAATCCATCTGTTATGCAAGTTGACAAGTTGCCATGCAACTTGCATCAACAAAAATCAATCCAATGGCTAGAATAAAAGCTCTGTAATATAGATTGAGCGGCTGAGATGTCTGTGAACACTGATCATTCCTATTTTCATTTCTCTATAAATTGTAGACGTAAGGACTTATGTAGAGCAGTGAAAAACACAATGCTTCAATCCTCTATTTTAAAGCTATTCTTGCTCTCTGATTTTTGAGCTTTTATAGGAGAAAGAGGATAGGATAAGGATAAGAATAAGATTTTTTAGTTTCTCTTCACGTTTCCAATTAACTCTACAACAAACAAATGAATAACCTAGGACTGCAAGATAGATTGACGTAGCGAGTTAGCGTGATAAAACAAGGCTTGCACTCAGTTACACCTTTAGAACTAATAACAAGCCTCAATTAAGGGTGGGATATTCCGGTTAATTGAACCGGATAGGGTAGTTTATAAACTGAACCGATTTTTTGGTACAAGTAAAAACTTAAACAGAAACCAAACCGATTATATGATTAAACCAGTTATGAACCGAACTGAATATACAGTTTGGTTCACCTGTTAACCGATTTTGAACCGATTTTTAAAATCAGAATAATTTAGAAAGTTTGGCCGATCACCAGAACTTCTCCTCTAAAATTGTAGCCAAATTTAGTATCCATTACTAGAACAAAGAGATATTTATGTATTCACCAGCAAGTTTTGATATAAATAATAAATATATATTATTCTTCACTGAAGGAGTCAAATTAAGCCATCCAAATTTCTTACATCTTCACAAATCAAATAAACTTGAATATTGGAGAAAAAGATGAAAGAGAAAGATAAGATAAGATAAGACGGAAAAGAAAGATAAAATCATAAAACTGAAGGAGAAGAGATGGAGAAAAAGATGAAAAAAAGTGAAAAGTGAAAAGAAGAAATGGAGGAGAAGAAGATGAAGATGAAGATGAAAAAGAAAAGTGGAGGAGAAGATGATGATGAAAAGGGAAGATGAAAGAGAAAAGCGGTAGAGAAAGATGAAAGAGAAAAGTGGAGGAGAAGACTAAAAATGATGGAAAAGGTAGATGAAAGAGAAAAGTGGTGGTGGGCTCTTGGAAGTTTAATTATAATTAATATGTAAGGTTTTTGTTTATTTATTTTTTGAAACCGGTTTTAGAATTCGGTTTCGGTTAACCGGTTTAAAAAAACTTATAAACCAAAACCGAATCAATTAATCAGTTTATGAATTTTGAAACCGAAAACCAAACTAGATTTCAAAAAAACTGAATTTTTGTTTCGGTTTCGGTCCGGTTTTCGGTTCGGTTTGATTTTTGGTCTTTTTTCCCACCCCTAGTCTCAATCACGAAACTTAAGCCTTAAAATCTGAATAATTCATTGAATAACATCCAAAATGAAAAATAAGTTTATATACACTCCTAATAACAAAAGGAAACAAAAACTAAATTAATTAAAACAAGAAAACCTAAAATAAAATAGGAAAAAAACACTCAGACAACTAAAACAACTCCAAAACATGTCAAAATGGTGGATTTTGACCTCAAAAACGACCTCCAACTAAGAAAAGCTGGTTTCCATGTCAACGGGCTCCAAATAATCTTTCCAACGGTATCTTACGGGTCCCATAACTCTTCCCAGATCAAAAGTTATGGCCGTTTGAATGGGACATGCTCGTTTAGGACCTTTGGGCGTTACGTATGAACTCCTGACATTCAGTCCGCTCTATGAATTCATCCGCCAAATGTTCTACGTCACATATAACATAATTAATATCTAACGAATGCAACTCTCAAGCTAAAACTATAAGAGTCAACCAAATTATATACAATATTAATTTCTAGGCTATATTAATTTGGTGGCCCTCGATGATAGCAATTTAAATAATAATAATAATTAATGGCGTCAACGACAATTTAATAAGTTTCAATTATATACAATATGAAATTTGTTAATAATTTAGGCCAAATTTACTTGTGTTAGGAAGCTATTGGAAAATAAAATTTCAACCAAATTTGGAAATTACAAAATTTTATCCTGTGACAATTTCTTCACATATGAACTTTGTCTAAATTAAAAAAAAAAAAAAAAAAACATAGGATATTTTCGAAAGAGGATGACTTTTTACATGCGAAGATCCAAGCTCCAAATTAATTAATTTTTTTTTTTTTATTTTGACCAAGTTTACTTATGTTATGAAGCTATTAATAAAAAAAAAAATTAACCTAATTTGGAAACTACAAAATATTTTGTCCTGTAACAATTTCTTCACATAAGAACTTTGTCCAATTTTTTTTTTTTTTTTTAATAAAAGATATTTTCCAAAAGAGGATGATTATTTATACACGTGAAAATTCAAAATTCAAACTTCTATTTGATACAGAGTTTATTTAAACAATCAAGAAAAAAATTAGCCAACTTAAACTTGGATTCTAAAAATCTATAGCACATTACTAATCAAAATTAATTAAAAAAAAAATTAGGTATATTAAATATTATTATAGAATTTTCACTCTTTTTTACCAAAAAAAAAATGTATTTATAATCTTTGCTTTATGAGCATTGACTCATCATCAGCAAAGTCCACAAGCTAGCTACCATTCTTTGTTTAAACAGTGTTCAACTCAATTCTCTAATTAATATGCCAATATATAATAATTGGAAACCTGAAATCATTCTCCCAAATTCTCATGTAAACAGACAAACATGAACTCCAGAGTGAAAATTCTACTTTCTTCTTCAGGATTTTCCCACTTCTGCTTCATCTTTTTCTTCTTATTTCGCAACTCCACTGCTCTAGTTACTGACGCTGATGAAGGTCCTCTGTCTCTCTCTTGTTTATCTTGTGTGTGTTAGTTTTATGAAAGTGTGCGATTACTTGTATGCTTGCATGCGTTTCTACTTATGAAAATTTTATTGATTGGCTTTTTGTTGTGAGCAGTGAAGGCATAGAACTCAATATTTCAAAAATGGAATACACAACCAGAGCCAGGCGTGTGGAACATAAGTGGAGAGCCATGCAGTGGAACTGCCACAGATGCAAATGCCAGATTGGATGACCACAATCCCGCTATCAAATGTGATTGTTCCTTCGAAAATAATTCGACATGCCATATCACTCAGCTGTACACTCTTCTCCCAACCAAATTCAGTGAACTTTGACCTTAATCATTTACTAATTAATGAACAAACATTATATTAGATTTGATATTTTTTTTTTTTTTTTTGAACTCTGCAGTAAAATTAATCTAAATTACTTCTACGGTCCCTTGCCTGCGTTTATTGGAAACTTATCTCGATTGGAGGTTTTGTAAGTATTGAAAAACACCTTGTGATTGAAAACATGATTTAGATTATATTTGTTTATTTTTGGAAAATGAATTTGGATTTTGTTGCTAATTCTTGTTTTCTGGGTCTTGGGGTGTTATAATTTTTGTCTTTCTTGTGTCCAGAGAGGTTGGCCACAATACATTTTCAGGACCTCTCCCAAAGGAACTTGGAAAATTTAAGAATTTAACTTTTCTGTAAGATTGGCTTACTTTCTCCTTTCTCTATTTTCATTTTTTTTTTTTTTAAAGAAAATTTTAATGATAGCAAGATTCAAATAAATTCTCTACGATTGTTTTATTAAATGAAGGCAGTGAAAAATAAGATTTAATTCTTAATTAAGGAAAGATTTTAAATTGGGAACCTGGAGAGAGGACTTCTTTAAGTTAAATTTAGATTTCCTATATTAGATCTTCCTCTTTGAATAGAATTTGAACGACTTAGTACTATTAAGGTAGATTTCTAGTATTTTTTTAGGCCATTATATCTTCTTTTCTTTCCATCTATTTTAATTCTTCCCTCATATTCTACATCAGTGGCATATAGTTATATGGGGACGATTTTGAGATGATCTTCACGATTTTGAGATGATCTTTTTTATTATTCTGAAACTGGAACAAGCTTACAGCATTGTAATATACGAAAAACTTCTTTCATGATATTTAATTGTATCACTATCAATGGTAGCAAATATTTTCTCTAGCTCTGTCTAAATTTAAGCACTTTGATTATTTTGTTGACTAATACTTATGTAGGAGATTTGGAGGGAACTGACTTGAAGGTCCTATACCATCCAGTTTTTCTAACTTGACCTTATTGGAGAAATTGTAAGTATAATTCAAATAGTACTACTCTCTAAAATGCTAATTCAAAAAATTATAGTTTGACGCGATATCATATCAGTGATGTTTGAATTAATTGTGTAGGCAAATCACTGACTTAAACAATGTTAGCTCGTCTCTAGATTTCATTAAAAATATGAAGAACTTGACTTATTTGTAAGTTACTCATACTCCATGAAGTTATATCTAACTTTTTAGTTTCTGATACTTTTCTTCTGAGCTGATTCATTTTGACACAGACAAATTTTTTTTCTTCATAGATCTCTAAGAAATGCTCTGATCAATGGTAGCATTCCACCTTACATTGGAAAATATAAAAGTTTACAAACTCTGTAAGTTAGTATTTTATTGGCACAGAGTGTCTCTTCTTGCTTGTTTGCGTCTTATTTTACTTTTTTCTCTTTTGGCAGGGATTTGAGTTTCAACAACTTAAGTGGTCAAATCCCTAGTGCTTTGTTCAGTATTGATCCTCTTACCCAGTTGTAATTTTTTTATATACTTCTCTCCATCAATTTCAAGATTTGAGTCCTTCGTTTTATCTTAGATTTAGGCCTGACCCTTATTCTTTCATCTAATAAACCTTTTTTTTATTTCTTTCTTTCTTTCTTTCTTTCCTTTCTGTTGCTTCTCGTCTACACAATTTCAATGGCCAGGTTTCTTGGAAACAACAGTCTATCAGGAGAACTTCCTCAGCAAAAAGGTGTAAAACTTCAAACTACGTAAGTCTTCATTCAACAGAATTTGGTCAAACTGAGCATAGCAATTGTTACATTCACTTATGTTGTGAAATAATGCCTAAATCTATTTCAACAAAATGAAATCAGTAGTCGCCAATTGATAAAAGCAATTTGAATTCTTTGCTGATTTTTTCCTTAGTGTTATATATATATATATATATATATATATGTGTGTGTGTGTGTGTGTTTCCCACTAAATTGTGGTTATCATACTAGTTCTTGCAGAGATTTTTCTTACAATTATCTATCAGGATCTTTTCTGGAGTGGGTGAATAATTATTTAACGTTGTACGTCTCTCAAACCATGAATCCTCTTTCCTTGGTTCTTTAATTTATAATAATTTACATGATTGCATAAAAGAATCAAACACCAATCTTCATGGCCAACACTTATCGCTGCTGGTAACCTGATGATCTCTTGCTTTTTGGCTCTCAAAAGAACTAATATCATAGGAAAAAGCTCAATTTTGATGACTCTATAATCTAGTAAACTATTTCTCAAATTTTTATTTACATTTAGCATATAATAAAATATCATTTTATCTCTAACATTGATATATAATTGATCATTAATTACATTGAATTGTATAGGAATCTAATGGGCAACAACTTCACATTTGACAGCTCGAACATCAGGTGTGTTACAATTCCCTTTAGGGACATGCTTCTTTTTGAATTTTCAATAAAGAAAACGAGTAATGTTCTTTGTGTTTGCCAGTGATTTCTATGGATTGTACTGTCTCCAGAGATACTTCCCCTGCACTAGAAATGCTCCACGCTGTAAGTTGCTCTCATCATGAATGTTTGGTAGAATGTTCTCTGTGTTTGCCAGTGATTTCTTTTTGTATTTTTTATGGTATAGCTCGAGGTTAGAAGAAATTTAATAATAGAGGCCCTGACTTCAAAAAGCAGTCCAAAGTTCAATTCCACCTGCATGGAATATCAAATCCTACTTAGTATACCCTACCCACCTTTGTTTAGGGTGACTTGGAGGATTGCTATGATAACAGAAATATCACCTACTAGTTCTACTTCTACTGGTACTTTTGACTGATTCAATTGAAAGGATCATATCCAAAATTACAACAACAGTTGCAAAAAGTTACAAAATAATAAAACTGAAAATAACTTCTATTTGAGTTTATCGCAAACTGAAATTCTTGGGTCATGCCACTATTCTTCAACATTATCTTTGTGTTTGCAGATTCACATATAGCAATCAACTCTGGTGGCAAAAAGTTAGAAAAGTATGAAGCTGACGACAGCGATATCGGTGAAGCTTCTTTTGTTGTACTTAATTCAGAAAAAGGGGCAATTAGTAATGTGGGTTTTTTGTTTACTGAGGGAGGACAAGCATTCAGCACACTTGCTCAAAATTCCGGAACCAAAGTAATTAATAGTAACGCTACACCAGATCTTTATTAGACTGAAGAAAATCGATTGGCTCACTTAGATATTATGGACTTGGTCTTGAGAATGGGCCTTACAATGTAAGCTTGTTCCTCGCCGAAATAGTTTATGAAGATTGAGACTCAAGAAAATGGGGGAGCCTTGGAAGGCGTGTTTTCGATATCTATATCTAGGTAAACAATTCGGTAAAAGAAAATATTGTTTGGAGATCCTGTGATTCATACCCTTATCATGTACTGATTCTACTATTACAATTGCATCTAATAATTTTTACACAGAAATAGGAATGCTATCTCTCACCATTTGTCCGGCAGGGAACTCGTCGGTGGAAGGATTTTGACATATCAAAGGAAGCAGGTGGGGTTAGAAGAGCAATTAGGATGAGCTTTAATCCTAATGTGTCTGAGAACCGTCTTGAAATTCACCTATTTTGGGCTGGTAAAGGAACCTGCTGCATACCTGGAGATGGTAGCTATGGACCATTAATGTCTGCTCTTAGTGTCACTCCAGGTAAACTATGTGATTTCTTTGAGTCTTAATCTTTTTAAGATGAATTACTATAACTGTGCTAATCTGCTTTATACTGATATAATTGAATTTTACTACTCAGAATTCCGACCAACTGTTGGTATTTGTTATAACAGAAACTTAATACTGATCTATACACTAACACAAATCAATCACACCAAGAAACAACAAAACACAACAGGAACAAACACACAAACAAGCCACGATTTACCATGGTTCACTTATCCTTTTATGGATAAGCTATATCCACGTTGAGCTCAAGAACGATATGAGCTCGCTGCACTTCAATTATCAAGAACAGTCAAGATTACACAGATTCAACACTCACCAGATCTACCCAATTACAAACTGCAACCAGCCATACAAGATACTCTCTGAATATCTCTAACCCGAGAGAACAACACTTTCTCCTGAATGATTAAACTCCCTAATCACTCGACTGATTTAACTCACAATCTGGAAAAATAATCTGAACCCTAACGCAGAGAAGTGCAAACCCAGAAAACCCTAAAATATGTGTGTCGTTTTCTAATCCGAACGAAAGTGCGTTTATATATGGTTTGACTTCGTGGTTGATTTGGCCGTTAGATCTGGAGTAAATCCTGCGGTCTAAATTTGTCCCGGTCAATATGCCTAAAACGACGTCGTATTCTTGCTACTAAAAACAACGCTGTTTTAGGCTTCCACATTTAACAGTATTGAACGAAAGAACCAAATTGGGTTGATTGCTGGTATTGCAGTCCCTCTTTTAATTTTGGGCTTCATACTGATGGTTTTAGTTTTTTATATGAGGATGAAAGGAGACAACGATGATGCAGAAGGTAAGAGCACCCATGACAACTTAACGATAATAGTAGTCATAAAATCTCTTGATACCAAGTTTCTTCTTGAAAATTAATGGATTCCACTTTTCACTTCGTCTCAAAGTTAAAGGTTCTCTGGGCATTTGAGAAAAGTATTTTCCAGAATATAGTTATAATAAAAGTGTTGAACTCTGTTCTGGCACTCCTGAACATAGCCAAAGTTGCTATTGTAATTCATCTCCTTATACTTCAAATCCTTCCATCTCATGTAATCTTTTATCTTGCTTCCATATGCAGTGCTACTTGGAATAGGACCTAAACCGAAAACTTTCAGTTATGTTGAGTTGAGATCTGCAACAAAAGACTTCAACCCTTCAAATAAGCTAGGAGAGGGAGGATTTGGACCTATGTACAAGGTATTTTTAAGTCTTACATTTACTAATTGCAACCTATAGATAGTTTACTTGGAACTTGGGTTGCGGCAGATTATGTAATAATGTATGGTCATAGCCAGACTAGGTTGATTTTACCTTTCAAATTTTCACCGAGGAGCGATATGATTTGTGTTGCTAAATCTGGTGCTATAGGGTGTGCTTTCTGATGGAAGGATAATAGCTGTGAAGCAACTTTCACTGGGATACCACCAGGGGAAAAATCAGTTTATTAATGAGATCGCTTCCATAACTGCAGTGCAACATTACAATCTTGTGAAATTGTATGGATGTTGTATTGAAAGAACTAGGCACCTACTTGTTTATGAATATCATGAAAACAACAGCCTTGAAAAAGTTTTATTTGGTATGATTTTTAATAACCATCCTTGGGTAATTTTAAAACTAATGTTGATAATTAATACTCAACCTTAATTCAAGAAATAGGAAGTTTCAACTCGACTGGCCTACCCGATTTAAAATATGTTTGGGAATTGCAAAAGGTTTAGCATATCTTCACGAGGAGTCAAAACCAAAGATTGTGCATCGAGATGTCAAAGCAGGCACTCTGCCCCAAGATATCAGATTTTGGATTGGCAAAGCTGTTTGATGATAAGAAAACTCACATCAGCACAGGTGTTGCAGGGACAATATAAGCTCCTTCAATCATTTCACGATTACCATGTCTTCCATAATAGCTTGTTTTGGATTATAACCTTTAGAAATACTTAAATATCTTGCAGTGGTTATTTGGCACCAGAGTATGCAATGTGTGGGCACCTGACAGATAAGGTTGATGTATTCAGTTTTGGTGTTGTCACTTTGGAGATTATTAGTGGAAGAGCAAACTCTCATACTAACTTGGATAGGGAAAAGATTTATCTTCTTGAATAGGTAAACAAAATAAACTTGGAACTTTGATTTTTTTTATTTATATTTAATTTCTTGTTCAATTGTCTATATGTTATTTCTACTTTTGGAGTCTTCATGAAAGCAACCAAAGTTTGGGGCTAGTTGATCCCACACTGATAGAGTTCGGCGAAAATGAAGCTCTTCGAGTAATAGTTGTGGGTCTCTTGTGCACTCAAGCATCACCAATGTCAAGGCCACCAATGTTCCGAGTTGTGAACATGCTTACTAGAGACATAGAAATCGGAGCTGTTACATCGAAGCCAAGTTATTTGAGTGATTGGAATTTTAATGATGAAACGAGTAGCTTTATTATGAACAGCGGTATTGGCACATCTTCATCTACGGCAAGTTACAGCAAGAATAAAAGCGACAATCCAAATGATCTTAGCCAAGGAGTTGGCCCATTAGTCTCCCCACTAAATGTCAGCCAATTCAGTGGTATAATAGCAGAGGGAAGGTAAGAAATATCTTCACTCACTGAAACTGAGCGAATGATGTATTCACATGCCCTTTTCTATTGTTGGCAGCATTTTCAAACTCAAACTATAGTAGACTTTTAGTTTTGGGAAGTTTTCCTTGCAGACCAATAATATTATACAACACACAATGAGTATAGTGAGAAAAAATTCTGTGTTTCTTATTGTAGTATCGCTTCTATAAAAATTTTTATGGACTTTCTGGATAAATTTCTATTGTAGTATGGTATATATGATGATTTGAATAATGAATGAATACCTAATTTTTCTATTTTTCTCCCCTTTCTATTCCTCTATGGTTTCTTCCATTTCTTGCTACACCTCTCATTTAACTCTATCCTTTATTTTCCTTCTTTAATTAACCAAATTTCTATATTTAAGAAATTTTCAACTGGGAAAATGCAACTCATTATACTGTCGGAAAAGCATTATGCCCCCATGCCGACACAGCGCCAGGAAATAATTTTTCTGCGTGACGGCTACCCTTCCCAACACCAAAAACTGCGCCGACGACTCACCTTGATACCGACATATGTGTTTGTGCAAAGTCATTTGCTCTGACGTTTAATTATGCCAGCCCTACCAGGCTAGCATTCAAGTGCAGTGGAACAGTCCTGACTCCGTAAACTCATTGGCTCTAGGAGTGTTCGTATTCGATGCACAATGGCATTGGTCTATGTACACTTCTGGGACTCCATAAACTCATTGGCTCTTGGAGTGTTCATATTCAATGCACAATGGCATTGGTCTATGTACACTTTTGCTATATGAATTTGGGGGTGAACTGCAACAGCTGAGACCTAGTATGGAGATATGGCAGGTTGAGCCATGGTTAAAAGTGCAATCACATTTGATAGCAGGATTATTAATAGGGTCCTCAAATTCAGTAACATTGATAGCAATTCCATTGCATGGCTCTCCACTTATGTTCCACAATCCTTCCACTGCTTTTGCAATTTGCACCCCATTGCTCAAATATTGAATTTATTGCCCTCATTAGAGTGGAGAATTTTGGCCCATGCCCAAAAAACCGAACCTAGGACCAGTCCTATAAGGCTCAGTCCTAAACTTGGACCAGGCCCAAGGAAGAGGGAACCCCCACCCCTATTTCATTTAAACCCCTAGCAAATATCAATAGCCCCTACTTTATATGGTATTGACAATAAATATAAGGGTTACAATATAATTTTACAAATTAGAGGGCTAAATGATATTATTGAGGCCCATAGGACCAGTCCAAGCTTGAGAAATCTCATAGGCCCAAGACTGGGTCCTTGAGGATCTAGGCCCGAGCCTTCAAAGACTGGTCCCAATTTGGGCCCGGTCCTTGAGGGCCCAATTTTTTTTTAATAATTTTACATAATGGCTAATGCTTGTGAAATACTAACTTGTAACGGGCATTGAAGTTCAAAATATCACATCAACTAGAGGTAATTTCATCTCTAACCTCTCATTTCAATTGTATTTGTTCTCAGTTTGATTTAATTATTGAATAGAAAACAATATATATTGATGCTGAGTTCTTTGATTCTTTTATATTTTTTATCAATACACTAATATAATATTTCAAAGCATAAAATCAAAGTGGACAATTATTCTTCCTTTTTGAAAATGCAAGATAGTCCACAATTTGTGTGGTGAAAAAGACCACTAAAATCAATGTAATTATTAGAAAAAAGTGACCCTTAAATAAGAGTAAATCAAATATAAAGATAATCAAAATTTATTAAATATAGAATTAAAATTAGGACCTAAATTCTTGCTAGTAAATAATTTCTTGCATATAACATTTTTTTTTTTTTTTTTTTTTTTTTTTTGTCATTAAATTAAAAGACAAAATTATTGCATACATAAGTTAACTTTTGGAATATGAATTTTTTTTTTAAAAAAAAATGAGAATATCCTTAGGAAACACTGATTGTAAGGATAATTTCCCTTATATATATATATATATATATATATATATATATATATATATATATATATATATATATATATATATATATATATATATAACTTTAAATTCTTTGTCAACACAATTCAATTAAATCATATGAAAGGTTCATAAATAATATTACAAAATCAAAGGGTTAAATATTTCTCTCCTAAGATGTCCATGAATAACAATTTCCTTCTTCAAATATCTAAAGTAACAATTTATTCTTTGTTGTCAGTGTTTTGTCAAGGTTTTGATATTTAATTTAACAAATCAAGGATATAATACCTAAGAGATAGATGATAAAAAGCATAACAACATATTGACGATAAGAGATAAATCGGTTTTTCAGATATCTTGGGGCAGGCCCGGCTCAAAGGGTAGGCAGGTGAGGCACCTGCCTAGGGCCCCCAAAAATAGGAGCCCAAATTTTTTATAATTTTTTTAATATATTACAAAAGAAAAAAAAAATGGTGTATGATTTTTTATCCAAGCCAGGAGGAAAAAAAAAAAAAAGCCAAAAAGACCTGAATTTATTATAAATTTTTTACATATATTCCCACGCAAAGTTTGATAAAATAGTAGTTTGTATATCTAGTTTTATATATTCCAATTTACACCCCTAAATTAACACATTAAATTTCTTTTAACAATAAAAGGTTAAATAGTCATTTACATGTCTCAAATTACTCAACCTCAATTCTATCACAAATTTGGACATTCACATAAATTATCTCCATCCCTCTTTCACTGCTAGTCGTTTGAAGCTGATTCTCATCAATTTTCTCACCAAAATTGACTAGAATCATCACTTTATCATTTTCCCAAGTGTTTTTCCAACCTTGATAGCCCTCGATTTGATCGATTTTTTACGAATCTCATAACCCAACTCCACCGTGCACGACAGCCATTTTTGACCTTTTCAGCATGTACCTGGCGTTGTTGGCCTTCCCTGACACCACCATTTTCCTCCCCTCAACCCTCTCACCAAAATCCCTATCATAACTCATTGTTTACTCGTCAAATCGGCGGCCACCAATTCCTTTTGGCTTGCGACTTCTCAAGCCTTTTCTGGCCAATCCAAGCATTGGAAATTACCTATTTCACCAACCATCACTTTTCCAACATCTGCTCTCCACAACCCCCCACCAACCTGACCCAGTTAGCCTGCCGATCGTTTTCCACATCTCTTAGTGATTTTGCATCTCAAAAGACAAGAAAATAAATTTGATATTTTTTTTTTAATATATGTTTATATTATTAGAAGGCCCCCAAAGTAATTTTTGCCTTGGGTCACAAATGTTCTTGAGACGGCCCTGTCTTGGGAGAGTTTTATTCACGGAAAGCTCATGGGAAATTTTATAAAACCCAAAATTAAATTAAAAAATAAATTAAATCATAATATTTTGATATAATAATCAATATTTGAAACTATCCAAAAATATCAGTATTAGCCTTATTATGCACAGCGATATTGGCACATCTTCATCTACGGCAAGTTACAGCAAGAATAAAAGCGACAATCCAAATGATCTTAGCCGAGGAGTTGACCCACTAGTCTCTCCACTAAATGTCAGCCCATTCAGTGATATAATAGCAGAAGGAAGGTAAGAAATATCTTCACTCACTGAAACTGAGCGAATGATGCATCTGCATGCCCTTTTCTATTGTTGGCAGCATTTTCAAACTCAAACTATAGCAGACCAATAATATTAGACAATTGATTAGAAGACCATCACAAAAAATTCACTGTGTTTCTTATTGTAGTGTCGCTTCTGTAAAATTTTATATGGACTTTCTGGATAAATTTCTATTGTTGTATGATATATATGATGATTTGAATAATGAATGAATACCTAATTTTTCTATTTTTCTCCCCTTTGGATTCGTCTATAGTTTCTTCCATTTCTTGCTACATCTCTCCTTTAACTCCATCCTTTATTTTTCTCCTCTAATTCAATGTTTTAATACCCGATCCGGTCTATCCGGTTCGATCCTATCATTTAACCCGGGTTATCCGAGGTTAAACCGGATAAACAGTAACAATCCACCGGTTCAACCGATCTTGGACCGAAACCGGGTCACCAAAAATGTGAAAACCCGTAAAGAATTTGCTTTTTGTGACCGAGTCTTCCAAAGTTCAAACTTCAAAGTTTAACTTAACCCGTAAAAATGAAATCTACATCAATGATTCTCTTTAATGCGAGCAAGAGGAAGCTGGTGGTTCTTGAAATCGTTGATTTGGTCGATTTCTTAAAGCCGGTAAGACCAACACATTTGGGGCTGATTTTGCTGCTATTGAAGGAGGTGGTGAAAACTGAAAAGGTGCAGTTGCAGCAGTAGCAGCGAGGAAGGAGGTTGGAGCTGTGGGCATGAGGAGGATTGACTTTGGTGGGTGCTCCATTGGATTTTGATTATGATTAAGATTTTTGATGATCATGGTGATTTTTGTTTGATGATTGAAATGTGGAAAGATGTGAGTATGTTTGATCGAATGTGGGAGATGTGTTTGCAGGGGTGGAGATGAATGAAAAAAATGGATGGTTGGGATTTTGTTTGGGAGAAAGAGGATGAGAAGACATGGATGATTGCGATTTTGTTTGGGAGTGTAAACTGTAACAAACTTCAGCTCAAGCAGTTAAAGTTTTCGTTTCCCAATTCCCAGATATCAACACATTTTTCATTTTCTCTCCAACAAACTGCAAGTGGATCAAAATTAGTTGAACAAGTTGACAAGTTGCGGCTGAAACTGTTATGCAAGTTGACAAGTTGTAATCCATCTGTTATGCAACTTGCATCAACAAAAATCAATCCAATGGCTAGAATAAAACCTCTGTAATATAGATTGAGCGGTTGAGATGTCTGTGAACAGGGACCATTCCTGTTTTCATTTCTCTATTAATTGTAGACGTAAGGACAGATGTAGAGCAGTGAAAAATACAATGCTTCAATCCTCTATTTTGAAGCATACACATGAGACCCCTTGATGTGGTTATTCCCCACTTGATGTGATTGGTATTTGGTGGACCTTATTTTTATGGAGTCCATGCAAAATTTCTAGGCTATCTTAATTTGGTGGCCCACGATGATAGAAAACTTTACTAGTATTTTAAATAACATTAAATATTATTATTAATTCAACCGCAAATACAGGAGTAGTCAGACTGTTTCTTTTAGTTTTAATTTTCATTTTTTAAATTCAGACCTCCTTAATTAGAATCTAAATTTGATAATATTATCCACTCGATTTATATAAAGACTTCCCTAATACAATTCAATAGTATAAAAAACAAATAATAAACATCTTAAAAAAGAAGGATTACCAATTATTATATGATGACCTCAGTCTCATATGTATGGATCTCATTTGTTCAAACAATATTTGGTAAGAATTTTACAATTTTGTTTATCATTGTTGAGCACAATGTGAAATGAGAAAACTATGGTTATTATTAAATACTTAACTGCTGTTGGATGAAGATGTTTTCACACTTTATATGCACTCAAAGATTGTAAATCTTAGAGAGAAAAGTCGAAAGATGCTGAGAATTGAATCTTGTATTTCATTAATTAATAAGAGTTTTACAAACAAATCTCTTTTATACAGTGAACTTGCAAGAGAGTGAAGTAGATGAACGAACTGACGAAGAGAGTTAGCTGAAGAGAGTAGCTTGATCAGCTTAACTGAAGAGTATTACTGAGACGACATCGTTTCAGTAATATTACAAAGAGGCCCACATCTTTTGATAGTTGGACGATTAGTCCTTTTAATCAAACTTATTCTTACATTCTCCCTTGAGCTAGACGGAGTGTGCCTTGAGCATGGTTATCAAATCGTGTATCGTATCGTGTATCGAAAACCTAATTTTTTGAATCGTGTATCGCGTATCGTATCGTATTGTAAGATACGTCTTTTTCAGAAAAAATAATAAAATAATCAAAATTTTCTAAAAATTAATATAATCCCCAAGATTAATTAAAGAATTTTGTGGTATTATTGACTTTAAATTACGGTTTTACATAATCAAAATTAATCACAAAATTCCAAGATCAATGTCAATATCTATATCTCCACTTATATTATTATTATCATGTAAAATGGGCAATACATATTCCTTTTTACTTTTTCCATGCAAAATAGGTAAATTTGGACAAGTTTTAGTGAATCGGGTTGGGTGACCCGGTTTCAACCCGAATTTTTTTTTGGACATTTGACCCAAATTAATAAAATCGTATCGATTTATATCGATATTTTTAAGGATACGAACGGATACGTATCGAATTGTAGGATACATATCAACATATCGAATGGTTTAGGATACACCCTCTGATACGTATCGTTGGCGATCTGTATCGAATCGTATCGTATGATACGTATCGGTATCGTAGGATACTAACAACCATGGCCTTGAGTATGTTACTAGTTTGTTTTGCCCATATATTGACAAAGATTAGTTCTATTGATATAGACTGTAAGTTTTAGGATAAATTTCACTACCATTTAACAGGTTTTTCTACTTGTAAGGAGACTCTAGCTGTTTAAAATTCTTATTTCCCTACCATAAATGAATACCCTAGGACTGCAAGACATATTGACGCAGTGAGTTAGCATGATAAAACAAGGCTTGCACTCAGTTATACCTTTAGAACTAATAACAAGTCTTAATCATGAAACTTAAGCCTTAAAATTTGAATAATTCATTAAATAACATCCAAAACAAAAAATAAGTTTATATAGACTCCTAATAACAAAAGGAAACAAAAACTAAATTAATTAAAACAAGAAAACCTGAAATAAAATAGGAAAAAACACTCAAACAACTAAAATAGCCCCAAAACATGTCAAAACAGTGGATTTTGACCTCAAAAACGCCCTCCAACTAGAAAAACCGGGTTGCTATGTCAACGGGCTTGAAATAAGTTTTCCAACGGTATCTTACAGGCCCCATAACTCTTCTCAGATCAAAAGTTATGACCATTTGAATGGGACATACTCATTTAGAATCTTTGGGCTTTACGTATGGACTTCTGATAGAGCTGGTCCCAAATGGGACCAGTCGCTCATGGGCTTGGGACCGGTCCCAAGCCCATGAGCAATATTAGGACCCAGACCGGTCCCTAGGATTGGTCCTATGGGCCTAGGACCGGTCCTATGGGTCTGGATAATTTTTTTTTCCCCCTTATCTTTTTTAATATTTTAAGGGCGAAATAAAATTTTATAGGGGGCTTTTAGTATTTTTTTTAGAGATAGATTAGTAAGTTTATAAAAATTTAATTAATTTGAAAAAATAATTAATTAATTAATTAATTAATAGTTAATTTTAATTTTTAACATAAACGTAATATTCACATTTCACACATTCACGCTTCACAAGTAAATAATTAAATAATTTTTTTTTTATTAAATTATTCATCTTCACCGTTAACAATATTTACATCATTCAAATATGTATTCCTAAAGAGTTCGAGGAGTTCGGGATCTTCAGGGTACTGTTGTAGTCTTCTTTCTGCATGAGTCTAATCCCGTAAACACGTTATCACTTCAATCATCTCATCAGTTAAAGAACATCTTTTGTCTTCAACAATCCGACCACGCGTTGAAAATGTTGACTCGGATGCAATTGTAGAAACCGGCACAGATAAAATGTCACGTGCCATTTGGGCTACAACGGAGAATCGACTTTCATGTTGGTTCCACCATTTAAAAGTCAATTCCCCCATTGAAGAATATCCATGTCAAGTTGCTCCTTCATCATCATAAAGGACAGATCCACTTATAGGTAGCGATTCAGCTCATTTGGTCCATGTATGTATAAGCTGGAGCTGCTACTTCTGCCATGTTCCACATACGTCCACTTGCTCGATCCTTGATAGAGAGCTGCATCAAGGTCCTAATCCTCTCTCCTGAATGTTCCACTTCCACTTTCACTTCCATTGTACATGTTCTCATATAAAGAAAAAGGCTATCCAATTTTTGTTTAAAGTCAATCAAATAAGACGTATAATCATGTCCTAAATGCTGGCCTAACTCAGTAATTATACAGTTAACTACATGTAATTTAAACATAGGATCTAAAACAAGGCCTAATTCCATATAAGAATGGAATATTTAACCAATATTTTTCATATTTTTCTTCCATCTTTAAAACAATTTCCCTTAAAACGTTATTATATCTATATTTAGCAAAAGTTTTAGCAATTTAAAGTAAAATATCTAACACTAAATTAGTAGTCGGATAATAAATACTACTTAATGTATTAGTAGCATCATAAAAAATTTTAAGAAATGAATAAAAAAGTTCACAAATCACCCAATCATCATAGCTGATAACTTCCTCTGGATAATACTTCCGGTTGACGAAATCTGTAATTTGTTTCGCAAAGCTTTTTCCAACATCAAGTAGGTGGAGTTTCAACGGATAGGCATGTCTGTACATAACTTCAAAGGTCAAACCGATGAGTCCTTTTGTTTATAATATTTGACGTACTCCTGCCATCTTTTATTGCTATCGCCGACGATAAATCCGATAGCCGTGCGCACCCTCTCCATCTTCGAATGTATAGCATCTAAACATGCTTTAACTATCAAATTGATGATATGGCAAGCACATCTCTGGTGAAAAAATTTGCCTTCACCATGTGGATCCAATCTCTTTTCAAAAAAGAGATTGTCGTGGTGTTAGCAGCTGCATTATCAAGCGTTAGCACTACAACTCTATCAGTTAATAAATATTCTTGCAAAACTTCAAGAATTGTAAAATAAATAGTTTCAGAACTATATTTTTCATATATGGTTTAAAACCCATCAATTTTTATTATAAACCCCAATTATGATCTAAGAAATGTACTGTGACAGTTAAAAAATTGGTTTTTGATCTACAAACCCATATGTCTGATGTAAGTGCAATAGATATATTCCTAAATTTTGAAATTCGTTTTTAAGTTTATTATTTATTTTGTTATAAAGTTTTAGTATATCTCTTCTCCTTGTACTTCTACTAACAGGGGTATATGCTGAACAAAATGTAGTTTTAATCATGTGAATAAAATAAGGATTTTCAAATAAACAAATGGGAGAGTCCGTAGCAACTATGAACCTTGCTATTTCCTCTTATGCAACATGTGCATTGTATTACCATGTTGAGAGAGTTGAGGATTGTGGATTAAAATTAAGTTGAGTTTGAATTTGTCTACTTGATCCAGTTGAAGATGTACCGGCCAACTTCATTATTTGGGGGTGCTTCTTTTCCACGTGTCGTCTCATCGTTGAAGTCCCCTTCTCAGCACCAATAATGATTCCACAGAAATTACATATCCCACACGATTTTTCCCCCTCCCCATTTGTCTTTGGCCGTTTTGATTTGGTGAAATGTCGCATACATTAGACACGACCCTCTTTGATGGTCAGGGGGTTGAGCTATGCCCGTGCCCGTTGACTCGCAGCTTGCATATGTTTGGCTACACCTCGTCCCCACTGAATGTGGTTGTGGAATTGCAGCTGCTGCCTCTGGAGGAATGGTGAAAATGGATTAAACCCTTCTATTTCTTCGGTGGATGGAACGAAAATGGATCCTCCGAATGCACCATTTCGGGAATCCATTATGAATTTATGATAAAATAATAAATAATTAAAATGAAAAGAAATTAAATAATAATATGAATAATATATGATATTGAAAAATATAAAAAATTGAATAATATGAATAAATTATAAATATAAATATAAATTGAATGAGAATTTGATTGGAGATTTGGAGTAGAGAGGTTGAGAGAATGAGAAAATGAGTGTCAACCAATATTGTTAGCCTAATATTTCATCACTAGCCCATATTTTAGCTCAGATATTAAGCCTTGCCTCTAGATATAATTTTATAAAGGAAGAACCTTGAACTTTGAAAATTCATAATAACTCTGCAGAATAGTTATTCCACAGAATAGTAGCCCAAATATCTTTCTTAGTTGATGTGATTTACGGACCTTATTTCGATGGAGACCACGCAAAATTTCTAGGCTATATTAATTTGGTGCCCCTCGATGATAGCAATTTAAATAATAATAATAATTAATGGTATCAACTACAATTTAATAAGTTTCAATTATATACATATATGAAATTTTTTAATAGTTTTAGACCATATTTACTTGCGTTAGGAAGCTATTGGAAAACAAAATTTCAACCAAATTTGGAAATGACAAAATTTTATCCTGTAACAATTTCTTCACATATGAACTTTGTCTAAATTAAAAAAAAAAATATTTTCGAAAGAGGATGAGTTTTTACATGCAAAGATCCAAACTCCGAACTCCAAATTAATCAATTTTTTTTATTTTTTTTTTATTTTGACCAAGTTTACTTATGTTATGAAGCTATTAATAAAAAAAATTAACCTAATTTGGAAACTACAAAATATTTTGTCTGTAATAATTTCTTCACATAAGAACTTTGTCCAATTTTTTTTTTTTTAATAAAAGATATTTTCCAAAAGAGGATGAGTATTTATACACATGAAGATTCAAACTCCAAACTTCTATTTGATATAGAGTTTATTTAAACAATCAAGAAAAAAATTAGCCAGAACTTAAACTTGGATTCTAAAAATCTATAGCACATTACAAATCAAAATTAATAAAAAAAAAAATTTCTAGGTATATTAAATATTATTATAGAATTTTCACTTTTTTTACAAAAAAAAAAAAATGTATTTATAATCTTTCCTTTATCAGCATTGACTCATCATCCGCAAAGTCCACAAGCTAGCTACCATTCTTTGTTTGAATAGTGTTCAACTCAATTCTCTAATTAATATGCCAATATATAATAATTGGAAACCTGAAATCTTTCGCCCAAATTCCCATGCAAAGACACAAACATGAACTCTACAGTGAAAATTCTACTTTCTTCTTCAGGATTTTCCCACTTCTGCTTCATTTTTTTATTTTTATTTCGCAACTCCACTGCGCTAGTTACTGACGCTGATGAAGGTACACACTCTCTTTCTCTCTCTCTCTTGTTTATCCTGTGTGCGTTAATTTTATGAAAGTGTGCGATTACTTGTATGCTTGCATGCGTTTCTACTTATGAAAATTTTATTGATTGGCTTTTTGTTGTGAGCAGTGAAGGCATTGAACTCAATATTTCAAAAATGGAATACACAACCAGAGGCAGGCGCGTGGAACAGAAGTGGAGAGCCATGCAGTGGAAATGCCACAGATGCAAATGCCAACTGGGATGACCAGAATCCTGCTATCAAATGTGACTGTTCCTTTCGAAAATAATTCGACATGCCATATCACTCAGCTGTATACTCTCTTTCTCCCAACCAAATTCAGTGAAATTTTCAATTAACTTAGTTTCAAGTTTTGTTCAAGCATAGACAGATCATACTAGTTCCAAAAGGAGTTCAGAAGTTTTCCTTTTCGCCGAACAAAGTTCAGTCTTTAAAGCATTTTAGGAGATATCTATTTTCTTTATTCATTTGGATTTGGAAGGGTCTTTGGTTTAATTTTGTGCTACCTATTAGCATTATTTTTTGAGTTATTTATAATTTTTCCTTTATACTGTATATTCAAGCTATACGGTACAGATTTTATTTTATTTTATTTTTTTTTGGATGCTTTAGATGGATTTTAAATTTTGTGGATAGTTTGCTCACTCTTTCGTAATTTTTTTATTCCAGATTAATATCAATAATATTACTATAGCTTCTTCTAAAAAATTATGGTAAAACCTTCCCTAAAGTTGTATAAAAAATTCAACCTGTAAGGAAGTGTATAATTTCCCTAATCAAGAGATGTGCAACTGTAATATCAGGTCAAATTTTAGTAGATATTAATGAAACTTGCCTTAATTTTTTCCAGGAGGGTCTTTCGACTGGAGAAAACAGGAGAAATCCCAGAAGAACTAGTGGCTTTGCAATTTCTGACACATCTGTATGGATTAATCTATTCATTTCCCCGCATTTGATTTGCACAAATCAACTTTGACCTTAATCATTTACTAATCAATGAACAAACATTATATAAAATTTGATAATTTTTTTTTTTCTGTTTGAACTCTGCAGTAAAATTAATCTAAATTACTTCTACGGTCCGTTGCCTGCGTTTATTGGAAACTTATCTCGATTGGAGGTTTTGTAAGTATTGAAAAACACCTTGTGATTGAAAACATGATTTAGACTATATTTGTTTATTTTTGGAAAATGAATTTGGATTTTGTTGCTAATTCTTGTTTTCTGGGTCTTGGGGTTTTATAATTTTGTCTTTCTTGTGTCCAGAGAGCTTAGCGACAATAGCCTTACAGGACCTCTCCCAAAGGAGCTTGGAAAACTTAAGAAGTTCACTTTTCTGTAAGATTGGCTTACTTTATCCTTTCTCTATTTTTTTATTTTTTTTTTATTTTAATAATAGCAAGATTCAAATAAATTATCTACGATTATTTTATTAAATGAAAGCAGAGAAAAAAGATTCAATTGTTAATTAAGGAAAGATTTTAAATTGGGAACTTGGAGAGAGGACTTCTTTAAGTTAGATTTAGATTTCCTATGTTAGATCTTCCTCTTTGAATAGAATTTGAATGACTTAGTGTTGGAGTCTCACACCGACTAGGTACGCTCAAGCCTACTGGTTTACAAGAGGGGGTAATCCTCTCATTCAACAAAGCCTTATTGGGTGAGGAGTTAGACCAACGTCAAATTCTATCATGGTATCAGAGCCAGGTTCGATCCAGGGACCTGTGGGTTATGGGCCCACTCAATAAAGCCTTTTGGGTGAAGAGTTAGGCCCAACTCCAACAAGTGGTATCAGAGCTCAGGTTCAGTTGAGTTAAGTGCTTCATCAGTGGATGAGGAGTTAGAGCCAACAACTACCTCCATCAATAGGCATAACCCAATATATGGGCTTGACCGTGAGAGAGAGTGTTGGAGCCCCACACCGATTAGGCACGCTCAAGTCTACTGGTTTATAAGAGGGGGTAAGTCCTCCCATTCAACAAGGCCTTATTGGGTGAGGAGTTAGACCCACCTCAAATTCTATCACTTAGTACTATTAAGGTAGATTTCTAGTATTTTTTTTTTTAGGCCATTATATCTTCTTTTCTTTCCGTCTACTTCAATTCTTCTCTCATATTCTACATCAGTGACATATAGTTATATGGGGACAATTGTGAGGTGATCTTTTTTATTATTCTGAAACTGATAGCCATAATCACTCTTTAGCCTAGAAAAAAAAAAAAAAAGAAGTCTTATGATAAAAAAGTGTGTTATGGTTCAATGTGTCACATGTTATGTTTAGGAAAACTCAAAATCACAGTTGGAACGATTGTCCTTATACATAACTTGCAATTCTGCTTGAATAACGTCTTACAAATGTATGAAGTAATATAAAATCATGAGCATTAGAGAGTTAATTCTTTTGATACATTTCATGCAGGGCTATAGGTTCCAACAATTTTTCTGGAACACTCCCTCTTGAACTGGGATTCTTAGACAAACTAGAGGAAATGTAAAATCTTACTTATTTGTTTAAAATATTTTTTCTCTATTTAGTTTCTGAGTAAAACACTAATTTTTATACCTGAGATATATGTCTTATGAAAATAAGAATTTCTTTATTGGTGGACTTAACAGTTACATAGATAGTTCTGGAGTGAGCGGTGAAATTCCCTCGACTTTTGCTAATCTTCGAAACATGAAAATAATGTAAGGAAGATCCTTTCCACATGTTTATGGCTTTATGTTTGTGCTATGCTTGAAGATTAAATTCCCTGTACTCGGCTTACAATAAGTGATTTGTTAATTTCAGGTGGGCATATGATTATGCGTTGACAGGCAAAATACCAAAGTTCATTGGGAACTGGAACAAGCTTACAGTGTTGTAATATATGAAAAACTTATTTCATGATATTCAATTTTATCATTGTGAATGGTAGCAAATATTTTCTCTAGCTCTGTCTAGATTTAAGCACTCTGACTATTTTGTTGACAAATACTTATGTAGGAGATTTGGAGGGAACTCACTTGAAGGTCCTATACCATCTAGTTTTTCTAACTTGACCTTATTGAAGCAATTGTAAGGATAATTCAAATAGTACTACTCTCTAAAAGGCTAATTCAAAAAATTATAATTTGACACCATATCATATCAGTGATGTTTGAATTAATTGTGTAGGCAAATCACTGACTTAAACAATGTTAGCTCGTCTCTAGATTTCATTAAAAATATGAAGAACTTGACTTATTTGTAAGTTACTCATATTCCGTTAAGTTATATCTAACTTTTTAGTTTCTGATACTTTTCTTCTGGGCTGTTTCATTTTGACACTGACAAATTTTTTTTCTTCATAGATCTCTAAGAAATGCTCTGATCAATGGTAGCATTCCATCTTACATTGGAAAATATAAGAGTTTACAGACTCTGTAAGATAGTATTTTATTGGCATAGAGTGTGTCTCTTCTTGTTCGTTTGTGTCTTATTTTATTTTTTTTCTCTTCTGGCAAGGATTTGAGTTTCAACAATTTAAGTGGTCAAATCCATAGTGCTTTGTTCAGTATTGATCCTCTTACTCAGTTGTAATTTATTTATATACTTCTCTCCATCAATTTCGAGATTTGAGTCCTTCAGTTTTATCTTAGATTTTGGTCTGACCCTTATTCTTTCATTTAATAAACCTTTTTCTTTCTTTCTTTCTTTTTTGTTGCTTCTCTTCTACACAATTTCAATGGCCATGTATCTTGGAAACAACAGTCTGTCAGGAGGACTTCCTCAGCAAAAAGGTGTAAATCTTCAAACTATGTAAGTCTTCATTCAACAGTATTGGTCAAACTGAGCATAGCAATTGTGACATTCACTTATGTTGTGAAATTATGCCTAAATCTATTTCAACAAAATCAGTTGTCTCTAATTGATAAAAGCAATTTGAGTTCTCTACTGATTTGTTCCTTAGTGTTATATAAATATGTTTCCTACTAAATTGTGGTTATCATACTATTTCCTGCAGAGATTTTTCTTATAATTATCTATCAGGATCTTTTCCGGAGTGGGTGAATAATGATATAACGTTGTACGTCTCTCAAACCATGAATCCTCTTTCCTTGGTTCTTTAATTTATAATAATTTACATGATTGCATGAAAGAATCAAGAGCAATACTAGTTTTACAAAGACACATACAAAGGGGGCATACAAAGACAATCTCCACCCTTGATTTTTCATGATTTCTCTCTCTCTCTCTTTCTCTTTTTCCGTTTTTTCTTTATTTTTTTCTTCTGGATGATTTCACTTTATAACCCTCTTTGTATAAGTCTTTGTAAGAATAGCATTTTTCAAGAATCAAACACCAATCTTCATGGTCAACACTTATCGCTGCTGGTAACCCGTTCATCTCTTCCTTTTTGGCACTCAAAAGAACTAATATCATCGAAAAAAGCTCAATTTTGATGACTTTATAATCTAGTAAACTATTTCTCAAATTTTTATTTACATTTAGCGTATAATAAAATATCATTTTATCTCTAACAAGTATACTTCAAACTTTGATATACAATTGATCATTAATTACATTGAATTGTATAGGAATCTAGTGGGCAACAACTTCATATTTAACAGCTCGAACATCAGGTGTGTTACAATTCCCTTTAGGGACATGCTTCTTTTTGATTTTTCAATAAAGAAAACCAGTAATGTTCTCTGTGTTTGCCAGTGATTTCTATGGACTGAACTGTCTCCAGAGATACTTCCCCTGCTATAGAAATGCTCCACGCTGTAAGTTGCTTTCATCATGAATGTTTGGGAGAATGTTCTCTGTGTTTGCCAGTGATTTCTTTTCGTAATTTTTATTGTATAGCTCGAGGTTTGAAAATTTAATAATAGAGGTCCCGACTTCAAAAAGCAGTCCAAAGTCCAATTCCACCTGCATGGAATATCAAATCCTACTTAGTATACCCTACCGACCTTTGTTTAGGGGGCTTGGAGAATTGCTATGATAACAGAAATATCACCTACTAGTTCTATTTCTGCTGGTACTTTTAACTGACTCAATTGAAAGGATAATATCCAAAATTCAAGTTAGGGGACTTGCTTTGAGCTTGAGTAGAAAGAGTTGGATAAGGTAAGTAGAACAATATGTAATGATCAATGAGGTGGGTACATAACTAGCTTCTGGATTGTCAAGATTGGAGGATTTATTATAGTTTGTTTTAGAGTGTATTTAGTTATCGGAAGTTATTAAAATAAAACTATTCGATGAATTTTGTCCGAATCTTTGCTGTAGGAAATTCAGATCAATATTATCATTAGAGTTTTATCTGTTGGAAATTAGAAGCCGGGAAATACAATTCTCAACCTTCTAATTTCAGAAAGATAAAGAAGAAGATGAACAATTTTATTAACTGAACATACATCTTGTTGGAGTTGTCGACTACTTCAGCATTAATGGGTAACGGAGACGCACTCGGGGGTCCCGCTGGACGAGAGAGGTGAGGCATATTCATTCATTGTAAACGAGAGAGGTGAGGCATATTTCAATAATATTGAGTCAGCTGGACGTAGCCCACATTGGGTGAACCAGGGTAAATCGCGCGTATAATTTCTTTGTTTACTGTTTGTTTTGTTTTACTATTATTATTTTGTTCCTGTTGCTTCTCTATTTCGTTCACATCTAACCTTCCCTTTTATAAGTTTTAAAAGAATAACTGACAACAACAGTTGCAAAAAGTTACAAAATAATAAAACTGAAAATAACTTCTATTTGAGTTTATCTCAAACTGAAATTCTTGGGTCATGCCACTATCAAAAGATTCATACTTCAACATTATCTTTGCGTTTGCAGATTCACATATAGCAATCAACTCTAGTGGCAAAAAGTTCGGAAAGTATGAAGCCGACGATAGAGATATCGGTGAAGCTTCTTTTGCTGTACTTAATTCAGAAAAATGGGCAATTAGTAATGTGGGTTTTTTGTTTACTGAGGGAGGACAAGCATTAAGCACACTAGTTCAAAATACCAGAACCAAAGTAATTAACAGTAACACTACACCCTCAAATCTTTATCAGACTTCAAGAAAATCGATGGGCTCACTTAGATGTTATGGACTTGGTCTTGAGAATGGGCCTTACAATGTAAGCTTGTTCTTCGCCGAAATAGTTTATGAAGATTGAGACTCAAGAAAATGGGGGAGCCTTGGAAGGCGTGTTTTCGATATCTATATCCAGGTAAACAATTCGGTAAAAGAAAATATTATTTGGAGATCCTGTGATTCATACCTTTATTGTGTACAAATTCTACTATTACAATTGCATCTAATAATTTTTACACAGAAATAGGAATGGTATCTCTCATCATTTGTCCTGTAGGGAACTCGTCGGTGCAAAGATTTTGACATATCAAAGGAAGCAGGTGGGGTTAGAAAAGCAATTAGGAAGAGCTTTAATGCTAATGTGACTAAGAACCATCTTGAAATTCACCTATTTTGGGCTGGTAAAGGGACCTGCTGCATACCTGAAGATGGTAGCTATGGACCATTAATTTCTGCTCTTAGTGTCACTCCAGGTAAACTATGTGATTTCTTTGAGTCTTAATCTAATTAAGATGAATTACTATAACTGTGTTAATCTGCTTTATGCTGATATAACTGAATTTTACTACTCAGAATTCCGACCAACTGTTGGTATTGAATGAAAGAACCAAATTGGGTTGATTGCTAGTATTGTAGTCCCTCTTTTAATTTTGGGCTTCATACTGATGGTTTTAGTTTTTTATATGAGGATGAAAGGAGACAACGATGATGCAGAAGGTAAGAGCACCCATGACAACTTAACGATAATAGTAGTCATAAAATCTCTTGATACCAAGTTTCTTCTTGAAAATTAATGGATTCCACTTTTCACTTCGTCTCAAAGTTAAAGGTTCTCTGGGCATTTGAGAAAAGTATTTTCCAGAATATAGTTATAACAAAAGTGTTGAACTCTGTTCTAGCACTCTTGAACATAGCCAAAGCTGCTGTTGTAATTCATCTCCTTATACTTCAAATCCTTCCATCTCATGTAATCTTTTATCTTGCTTCCATATGCAGTGCTACTTGGAATAGGACCTAAACCGAAAACTTTCAGTTATGCTGAGTTGAGATCTGCAACAAAAGACTTCAACCCTTCAAATAAGCTAGGAGAGGGAGGATTTGGACCTGTGTACAAGGTATTTTTATGTCTTACATTTACTAGTTGTAGCCTATAGATAGTTTACTTGGAACTTGGGTTGCGGCGGATTATGTAATAATGTATGGTCATAGCCAGACTAGGTTGATTTTACCTTTCGAATTTTCACCGAGGAGCAATATGATTTGTGTTATTAAATCTGGTGCTACAGGGTGTGCTTTCTGATGGAAGGATAATAGCTGTGAAGCCGCTTTCATTGGAATCCCACCAGGGGAAAAATCAGTTTATTAATGAGATCGCTTCCATAACTGCAGTGCAACATCGCAATCTTGTGAAATTGTATGGATATTGTATTGAAGGAACTAGGCGCCTTCTTGTTTATGAATATCATGAAAACAACAGCCTTGATAAAGTATTATTTGGTATGATCTTTAATAACTATCCTTGGGTAATTTTAAAACTAATGTTGATAATTAATACTCAACCTTAATTCAGGAAATAGGAGGTTTCATCTCGACTGGCCTACCCGATTTAAAATATGTTTGGGAACAGCAAAAGGTCTAGCATATCTTCACGAGGAGTCAAAACCAAAGATTATACATCGAGATGTCAAAACAAGCAATATTTTACTTGATACAGAACTTTGTCCCAAGATATCAGATTTTGGATTGGCAAAGTTGTTTGATGATAAGAAAACTCACATCAGCACGGGTGTTGCAGGGACCATGTAAGCTCCTTCAATCATTTCACGATTACCATGTCTTCCATAACAGCTTGTTTTGGATTATAACCTTTAGAAATACTTAAATATCTTGCAGTGGTTATCTGGCACCAGAGTATGCAATGCGTGGGCACCTGACAAATAAGGCTGATGTATTCAGTTTTGGTGTTGTTGCTTTGGAGATTATCAGTGGAAGAGCAAGCTCTCATACTAACTTGGATGGGGAAAAGATTTATCTTCTTGAATGGGTAAACAAAATAAACTTGGAACTTGATTTTTTTTATTTAGTTTCTTTTTCAGTTGTCTATATGTTATTTCTAGGCTTGGAGTCTTCATGAAAGCAACCAAAGTTTGGGGCTGGTTGATCCCACACTGATAGAGTTCGATGAAAATGAAGCTCTTCGAGTAATAGCTGTGGGTCTCTTGTGCACTCAAGCATCACCAATGTCAAGGCCACCAATGTCCCGAGTTGTGAACATCTTACTAGAGACATAGAAATTGGAGCTGTTACATCGAAGCCAAGTTATTTGAGTGATTGGAATTTTAATGATGAAACGAGTAGCTTTATTATGAACAGCGATATTGGCACATCTTCATCTGCAGTAAGTTACAACAAGAATAAAAGCGACAATCCAAATGATCTTAGCCGAGGAGTTGACCCACTGGTCTCTCCACTAAATGTCAGCCAATTCAGTAATATAATAGCAGAGAGAAGGTATAAGAAATATCTTCACTCACTGAAACTGAGCGAATGATGTATCCGCATGCCCTATTCTATTGTTCACAGCATTTTCAAACTCAAACTATAGTAGACTTTAAGTGTTGGGAAGTTTTCCTTGCAGACCAATAATATTAGACAATTGATTGGAAGACCATCACACGATGAGTGCAGTGAGAAAAAATTCTGTGTTTCTTATTGTAGTATCGCTTCCGTAAAATTTTATATGGACTTTCTGGATAAATTTCTATTGTAGTATGGTATATATGATGATTTGAATAATGAATGAATACCTAATTTTTCTATTTTTCTCCCCTTTCTATTCCTCTATAGTTTCTTCCATTTCTTGCTACACCTCTCCTTTAACTCTATCCTTTATTTTCCTTCTTTAATTAACCAAATTTCTATATTTAAGAAATTTTCAACTGGGAAAATGCAACTCATTATACTGCCGGAAAAGCATTATTCCCCCATGCAGACACAGCGCCAGGAAACAATTTTTCTGTGTGACGGCTACCCTTCCTAACACCAAAAACTGCGTCGACGACTCACCCTGATACCGACGTATGTGTTTGTGCAAAGTCATTGCTCTGGCGCTTAATTATGTCGACCCTGCCAGGCCAACATTCAAGTGTAGTGGAACAGTCCTGACTCCATAAACTCATTGGCTCTAGGATTATTTGTATTCGATGCACAATGGCATTGGTCTATGTACACTTCCGGGACTCCATAAACTCATTGGCTCTAGCAGGGCCGGCTTAAGGCTAGGCAAGTGAGGCACCTGCCTAGTGCCCCAAAAAAATGGGGGCCCAAATTTTTTATAAATTTTTTTTTTTTTTTTTTTAATATCTTACAAAAATGAAAATGGTTTATAATTTCTTATCCAAGCCAAGGGGCCCTAAAAAAAAGCCAAAAAAGTCCAAATTTATTATAAACTTTTTACATATATTCCCACCCAAAGTTTAACAAACTAGCAAATTTGTACCTCTAGTTTTATATATTCTAGTTTATACCCCTAAATTAACACATTGAATCTCTTTTAACAATGGAAGACTAAAATAGTCATTTACATATCTTAAATTACTCACCCTCAATTCAATCCCAAAATTTGACATTCACATAAATCATCTCCAACCCTCTTCTGCCGCTAGTGGTTTGGAGTTGATTTCGGTCAATTTTGGTTCCGGTCGATTTTCTCACCAAAATCGACCGAAATCATCATTTCATCATTTCCCAACCTTGATAGCCTTCGATTTGACTAATTTTTTATGAATATCGCAACCCAACTCCACCACACGACATCCATTTCTAGCCTTTTTGGCATGTACCTTACATTGTTGGCCTTCCCCGACACCACCATCTTCCTCCCCTCAGCCCTCTCACCAAAACCCCTATCATACCTTATCCGTTTACTCTGCCAATCGCGGGCCATCGATACCTTTTGGGCCGTGACTTCTCAAGCCTTTTCTTATCAATCTTGGCATTGGAAATCACCCATTTCACCACCCATCATTTCTCCAACATCTACTCTCCAAAACCCCCCACCAACCTAACCTTGTTAGCCTGTCGATTGTTGTCCATCTCTCCTAGTGATTTTTCATCTCAAAAGGCCAAAAAAAAAAAAAATGAAATAATTTTTTTAATATATGCTTATATTATTAGAGGGCCCCAAAGTAACTCCTACGTAGGGTCACAAATGTTCTAGAGACGGCCCTAGGCTCTAGGAATGTTTGTATTCGATGCACAATGGCATTGGTCTATGTACACTTTTGTTATATGAATTTGGGGGGTGAACTGCAACAGTCGAGACCAGTATGGAGATATAGCAGGTTGAGGCATGGTTAAAAGTGCAGTCACATTTGATAGCAAGATTATTAATAGGGTCCTCAAATTCAGTAACATTGATAACTGTTCCATTGCATGGCTCTCCACTTATGTTCCACAATCCTTCCACTGCTTTTTGTAATTTGCACCCTATTGCTCAAATATTGAATTTATTGCCCTCACTAAAGCGGAGAATTTTGGCCCGTGCCCAAAAAACCGAACCTAGGACTGGTCCTATAAGGCTCAGTCCTAAACTTGGACCAGGCCCAAGGAAGAGGGACCGATACTAAGGTCGGTCCCTCCTCCAGGGCCCAGGCCCAAACCCCCACCCCTATTTCATTTAAACCCCTAGCAAATATCAATAGCCCCTACTTTATAGGAATTGACAATAAATATAAGGGTTACAATGTAATTTTACAAATTAGAGGGCTAAATGATATTATTGAGGCCCATAGGACCAGTTCGAGCTTGAGAAATCTCATAGGCCCAGGACTGGGTCCTTGAGGATTTGGGCCCCAACCTTCAAAGACTAGTCCCAATTTGGACCCAGTCCTTGAGGGCCCAATTTTTTTTAATAATTTTACATAATGGCTAATGCTTGTGAAACAGTAACTAGTAACGGGCATTGAAGTTCAAAATATCACATCAACTAGAGGTAATTTCATCTCTAATCTCTCATTACAATTGTATTTGTTCTCAGTTTGATTTAATTATTGAATAGAAAACAATATATATTGATGTTGAGTTCTTTGATTCTTTTATATTTTTTATCAATACAATAATATAATATTTCAAAGCATAAAATCAAACTGGACAATTATTCTTCCTTTTTGAAAATGCAAGATAGTCCACAATTTGTGTGGTGAAAAAGACCACCAAAATCAATGTAATTATTAGAAAAAGTGACCCTTAAATAAGAGTAAATCCAATATAAAGATAATTAAAATTTATTGAATATAGAATTAAAATTAGGACCTAAATTCTTGCTAGTAAATAATTTCTTGCATATAACATTTTTTTTTTCTTTTTTTCTTTTTTTGTCATTAAATTAAAAGACAAATTATTGCATACATAAGTTAACTTTTGGAATATGAATTAAAAAAAAAAAAATGAGAATATCCTTAGGAAACACTAATTGTAAGGATAATTTTCCTTTATATATATATATATATATATATATATATATATATATATATATATATATATCAAACTTTAAATTCTTTGTCAACACAATTCAATTAAATCATATGAAAGGTTCATAAATAATATTACAAAATCAAAGGGTTAAATATTCTTTCCTAAGATGTCCTTGAATAACAATTTCCTTCTTCAAATATCTAAAGTAACAATTTATTCTTTGTTGTCAGTGTTTTGTCAAGGTTTTGATATTCAATTTAACAAATCAAGGATATAATAACTGAGACATAGATGATAAAAAGCATAACAACATATTGACGACAAGAGATAAATTGGTTTTTCAGATATCTTGGGGGAGTTTTATTCACGGAAACCTCATGGGAAATTTTATAAAACCCAAAATTAAATTAAAAATAAATAAATCATAATATTTTGATATAATAATCAATATTTGAAACTATCCAAAAATATCAGTATTAGCCTTCATCATAATTGTTGAATGAGACTAATATGAAAACATATTAAAAGTTTCTAAATATGACCTAATGGGATCTTCATTTCTATTTTCCCATTAATTCAAAAAGTATGACTAATTAAGCCGTTTTGTTGATACGAGAATCGCACCAACCCGAGTGATCCGATTGACCTTGGTGAAATCAGAACCAATGTGTGCGGGATTAAAAATAACCAATAATTGTATATAAAAAGCACATAAATATAAAGAACACAATCAATTTTTAAAATAATTCGGCAAGTTAGAATTTAAGCTTACGTCGATTGTTTTCTTATTGCTTTAGAGAGCTTACAAGAAAAATGTAATGCCTAGAACAATTTACTAACCCTTCTCTCATCGTTGGAGGGGGTTTATATACAAGTTTGTAAATAAAAAAAGAGATAAATTATTGGGATTGCAATCAAATTGGAATTGCAATTCTGATATTCTCGTGATTGTGTGCTAAGATCGCGTCATCATTGTTGTTGATCTAATCTCTTCTGAAATATCTGAGATTTGAGCTTATTTGTGATTTGTCGAACAATTGCCATAGTTGGTCTCGACTAGCTTATGCTGAGTCGAGCTATATCTTGACGAGCTTATGTTGGGTCGAACAAGTGTTGAACCGAACTGATTCTCGGTCGAACTATATCCTCGTGGGATTCTAACTTCTCCGAGCTTAATGGAAAAATCACACACAACACCTTTTAAGATGACTAAATCAATGGTTTAAAATATAAAATTTAATTTTTTTTACTAAAATATAAAATTTAATTTTTTTGACCAATAATATTAAAATGATGTGCTAAAGTTAATATTTTTTTTAACGTGATTTATGACCTTAATTTGAGTGTAGACCTCACTATTTCTTAGGTTAATTTGTTTGATGGGTGATGATGATTGAAAATAAACTTGAACCAAAAATAGAAAAGGAAATTGTAACATTTCAATGAAACTAAAATTAATCTTAATGACGTTGTTATTAGAATTACATGTTATACCACTTAATAAACAATTACCCTAAAATTAATATTAGGAATATATTGAGCTAGAGAAGTATTTTCTCTTAACTATATGAGAAAAACCCTTGTGTTCGGATAACAAACCCTTTAGTCATTGGGGTTAGTTATACCCAAATAGTCTGGTCTTCGAGTTATAAAAGAGGTATTTACCATATTTGTGTAGTAGTAGTATTTTGAGCACTTGATTTATGAAAGAAAAAGAAAAATGATAAAGCAAAAGCAGCAGAAGTGAGAAGAAGAAGAAGAAGAAAGCAACTTCATCACTAAGGCGTTCATCTTCATTCTTTGAGAGAGACTGAACTGGATTAAATTAAATTTTAATGCAAAAGAATGTATAGATAGAGTTTATTCGCAGTTTAGTCAATTCCATCTCTAACTTTATAATAATAATTATAATTAGAATAATACAATTCTTCATTGAATTCATAACGTCAAGTTGACAACACAATGCTAGATCTTTTGGTAATATTTTATGTTATCAATTTCATGCACTATATTATTGAATTAATACCATTATATATGTTGATATTATACTTGTTGCAGAAGTCAAATACTCGTCAATATTGAATTAATGATAATCAAATGTTGATGCCATATTGTGACTCTGAAGTCAACAAGAAGTTAGAATCGAGACGGTAGGTTTTCCACTTGGCGTTGATCAAGTTATCCTTGACTAACTCTTCTCTTCCTCCTTTGAGATACCCCTATAAATTATAATCTGTCAAAACCAAAGAGGTCAAATAGAGTCGACGAGGGTCTTCAACGTTCAAATCAATAACACACATCAACTCTTAGAAAAATTAATGACTAACAATTAAATGAAGGAAGAGAACAACGTTATCGACAATTGTATTGGCAAAAAATCATCTTAGGCCTAACGAGACCCAATAACGAAATAAACATGTCACGATTTAACACCTTAGCCCAATTCCGATTAGGCTTATGCTTAAAGTCACTTTGTAAACTATCCACGCTATGAGTCAGGCTATTTTACAAGTTAAGCTGAATTGGGTTCCGGCACAATAGTCTACAATAGTCCATAAATAGGAAATCAAAATTCTATTATGTTTCCTCTTTTGTTAAGATTTTTGAATCTTACTCAAAGTAGTAAACTTAATCTAATAAAGGCAAGGAATCGTATTATTATCTCTCAAAGTAGGACTCAGTGTCCTACTAGGATTCCAACCCCTTAGGTTCACTATATAAACAGAGGTATGTCCTCTGATAATTTATTCAATCTCCATTACTCAAAACCACCTACTTGTTCCTAAGTTGCTCTTGAGAACCTGTCGCCTTCACCGTAGACCTGCCCTCCGACAAGACTCCAAGTAATCCTTCTTTCTCTTAATTCTTATTAAATAACCTTTTTTCAGCCTTACTGACTTGAGCGTCGAAGTACTTACGGTAAACACCACCCCAGTGTTTCCCGTAAGGTTCACGCTTGTCTTTTCGTGTGTGTAGGTTCAACGGATTGTCAGTGCTCTCAACCTCACGGGATCAGACCCTATTTTTGTAACCATGGATTTTTTGCATCTACAACAATGGCATTAACAAAACATCCCACAGTGTATAGTTCTCGGGTTATGGACTAGTGTTGATCCTAATTTCTAGGGATATAAGTGTCGATTTTCTATTAAGGAAGCTCTAGGTAATATTTTGAGATGTTCTACATATGAGCCTCTTTAAACAAAATTTATTGCTAATGATTCGATGATCCCTAAAAGATATAGTCAATGAGAAATAATTTGGGGATAGACAAATCGGAAAAATGATAATAGTTATAGATACAATTTTCAATTAACAAACACAAAAAATGTAAAATGTTATTATGTAGTAGAGCTGGGCATTTGGGACCGACCCCAAAAGCCCAGCTCCAAAACCCGGTTCTAGGACCGGTCCTTGAGAGGATCGGACCTAGGAGGCCTGGTCCCAAACGGGACTAGCCCTAAGGAGGAGGGGTTGGGCCCTCCCTCCTTCCGGTCCCAGGCCCGAGCCTAAAAAATTTTGTATTTTTTCAATATAGTCTCCTGTCAAATTACATAAAACCCCATCTTAATTTTAAAATAAATATAAATTACGAAGGTTAAATGAAATTTTACAAAATTTATTAAAAAAAAAAAAAAAAAAATCTTCCAGGTCTAAAAATTTTATAAATTTTACCCCTAAAAAATACTAAAAACCCCTTATAAAATTTCGTTTTGCCCTGAAAATAAAAATAAAAAAAAAAAAATTGAGAGGGGAAAATAAAATTATCTAGGCCCCATGGACCAGTCCTGACCAAGCCTAGGGCAGTGCAGGGTCTGGTTTTTCTCATGGGCCTGGTGAGTGACCGGTCCCATTTGAGACCAGTCCCAAACGGGCCCAGGCTTGGGCCCACAAGGGACCGGTGCCTGCCCACCTCTATTATGTAGTATGGGTCAAAAGACATCTTTTATGGTTGAGGTAGTGACTATTTTCCGAGGGTTGTTGGAATACACTATTGTGATAGCCAAAACGGCGGATTCCCCCACTACATCACAATACCTCGCTCCTTATACAAACAGGAGCAACTTTAGCTGAATATTTGATGTACAGTGAACGACATATTTTGATCATCAATAAAGCTACAGACACTGAAAAATTTACACCGAAAATGTGTACCGGCCTACGTGTATCAGACGCTTGAATTTTCTATCAATTTTTTTCTAGTGAACGGCCGTCCATCAAATATGGACGGTCGTTCACTCACATAGACTCCGTCCATATTATATGGACGGATGTCCATATACCAGGGACGGGCGTCCCCATTTAAAGAACGTCCATCCATAAATAAAATACAATAAAAAAATTTGCAAAACATTATGGACGGTCGTTCATAGGTTGTGGACGGTCGTCCCTTAATTTTGGACGTCCAACGCCCGTCCAAACTTAATTTGTTTTAAAAAATAAAATAAAAAATTTGGACGTCCATCCATAAATTATGGACGGGCGTCCGTAACTAATGGACGCCCGTCCATTATGTATGGACGGTAGTCCACACTTAAGGGACGGTCGTCCCTTATGTAAACAGCAAATGGATGGAACTCCCGATTGCATGCATCTTCAAAGCCTCTCGTTCTTCTCTTACAATGCAATAAATGAAGGCTGGAGGAGGAAGAGGCATCAAGAAACATCATCTGAGAACTCCTCATTGTTGAACTTGGCGCGGTGCTCTGGTCAATGTAGAATCGTTTTGCGGCTTCCGCCACGCGCCCGACCTTCGATACAACTCTTCCAAGAACTTCAAGTCCCCATTTACATACTAGCGCGCCATTGTGAGTTTGTGCTCTTGCATTAACTCAAGCCACGGGATTGTTGTATTGTCACCATTTATAATCTCGGGACTTATTCAAGCCACTTTTTTTCATTCTCGAAACGGAAGGCGAAGAATTTTGTGGAAGTGCTTTCATTTCTCTAGTACTACTTTGTGTTTTTTCTTACCTACTTGATGACTTTTTGTGAATCTTCTTTGGCTATTTTGTACCATATAGTAAAAGTACTCCTTTTCCAAAGTAAAAATCTGTTAGAATCTGAATCTTCCTTGCCTATTTTGTGTTCCTACTCTAACTTCTTGTGAATCTTCTTTGTTATATCATGTAAGTACTTAGGACTACTTTAACGAGACAGGCCTCTTACTTTTGCATGTTAAAGTGAGACAGGCCTCTTACACTTGGGCTTTGTCTTTTTTTTTTTCTGTCTCTTTTTTATCGGGATTTTTTTTAAAAGTCTTATTGTCTCATTTGAGTTTCGTCTTTTTTTTAATCAAATTTTAGCTTATTGATTTTTTTCTTGTGGGGTTGTGTGCGTGTTCGGTGCTCGCAAGAATGAGTGAAGAATAAGCGAGAGAGAGAGGAAGCGCAAAGAAGAAAAAAAAGGCGAAACAGTACTTAGCTTTCGTTTCAAGCGATGATTTGTTGATGAGCTAAGGCGGTAAGGAGCTTTTATCCACGAAACCATGATGAGCTTGTGGTGTGTCAGTGACGGGCTTTCTTCCGGCCAGGTTGTAGGGCTTGAAGGGGGAGTTGCAAACTCGTCCACCGTTGTAACTCCTCAAACTTTGTAAAAGTTACAAGCACTCGATTGTGGGAACCACTGGTATCGCAACCCGCATGCGAAATGGAGGACTTCTTAAGCAAACAGAACAAAGTATTCAAGGTACCGCACGGGAGAATTGCTATAAAATATGGTAAAAAGGAATTTCGGCAAAAGCAGTTACGAGATCTCTATGTCACTCCAACAAGCTAGAACCACTTCTACCTGCGGATCTTGTATAAAGTAACTCTTGTTACGATAATTCAAAAACCACAACAAAAATAAAGATCGCAATGGCTCAACTTTTAGCAATGATTGCCTCCCAAGTTTCTTTCATTAAGTGATGAACCCGCCACCTCTCTCGTTACTACTTGAAAGGGAAGATTTCAATGTTAGTCATACTCATCGTGTTAGAAATCTAGGCTAAGTTCTTTGGGATAGAGAGAATCTAAAAACTTCACTTCTTTATTCAATCTTACGAGTTAACATAATACACACTTGACAAAGACTGATATTAGGTTTCCACATACTACAAATCAAAAACTTTCACCAAGTTCAAATTGCCTACATACCGATGTCTAAGATTTCACATCATCGGCATCGTGATCTACAAAATTTCAAGGATCCGAAGGACAATTTATTTCCTTGCTTTATGTACATAGTCCCATATAGAATAACTAAATGTCTATGAATAAATCACGAGAACCATAGGTTGGTGAAAAGAAATCGTAGCTCAACCATCCTTCTTTGTTGGCGGCAATTCCAAGCTTGATGACTAGGAAAAGTTGAGATGCTTGGTATGTTTCATTAAATTTATAATCTCGGGACTTCTTTAATCAATTTGCATTAGCTCACATTACAAAACCATACTTGTGTAGTTTTAATTACAGAGTAATAATGGGAGAAAGGGAAGGCGGAAGCCGATTCAGCGACCTAGCGGTGGTGGTGAGACTCCATTAGAGAATATTGTAGTAGTCCTTATAAATGGTGACAATACGGCGTTCCGTTTACGAGAATGAAAAAAAGTGGCTTGAATAAGTCCCTGAGATTATAAATGGTGACAATACAAGAGTCCCGAGGGCTTGAGTTAATGCAGCAACACAAACTCACAATGGCGCGCTAGTATGTAAATGGGGACTTGAAGTTCTTTGGAAGAGTTGTATCGGAAGGTCGGGCGCGTGGCGAAGCGCAAAACGATGCTACACCGACCAAAGCACCGTCACCAAGTTCAACAATGAGGAGTTCTATCGATGATGTTTCTTGATGCTCTTCCTCCTCCAGGTTCATCTGCATTGTAAGAGAAGAACGAGAGGCTTTGAAGATGCATGCAATCAGGAGTTCCGTCCATTTGTTGTTTACATAAGGGACGGTCGTCCCTTAAGTGTGGACTACCGTCCATACATAATGGACTGGTGTCCATTAGTTACGAACGTCCGTCCAAACTTAAGGGATGCCCGTCCACAATTTATGGACGAGCGTCCAAATTTTTTATTTTATTTTTTAAAACAAATTAAGTTTGGAGGGCGTCCATTCCTTACGGACGCTTGTCCAAACTTAATGGACGGGCGTCCCGTATTTGCGGACGCCCATCCAAAATTAAAGGATGGCCGTCCACAACCTATGAACGGCCGTCCATAATGTTTTACAAATTTTTTTATTGTATTTTACTTATGGACGGGCGTCCTTTAAATGAGGACGCCCGTCCCTGGTATATGGATGCCCGTCCATATAATATGGACGAAGTCCATGTGAGTGAATGTGATGGACGGCTGTTCACTAGAAAAAAATTGATAAAAAATTCAAGCGCCTGATACACGTAGGCCGATACACATTTTTGGTGTAAATTTTTCGGTGTCTGTAGCTTTATTGTTTAATCATTTATGATGATCCTTCCAAACAAGTACATGCTTATTAAAAAATATCTCTTCTATTTACAAAATCCGCCCATCACGAAGCAAATCCAAGAGCTGTAGGGGTGTTTGTTTCTCTATAAAGATGTTGATTGCATTCACGACTTTTGAGACAAGCCGCTAAATAACTTAGGTCAACAATTATATGCTTGAATTATATAGAGATTAAAGAACTTATATACAAATTAAAGTTTACTACAAATTAAAGTCGAGTAATGCTATAGTCATCGGGAGTAGTGCACCGAATAACGTAACGTAATCCTGACCATTGATTAACATTAAGTTATAATTAATCGACGATCAAAATTTTGTCACGTCATTTGGTGTACAGATTCGGTGCACTACTTTCGATGTCTCTATTATTTTCCATTAAAGTTTGCCTAGAGTGTTTTAACAAAATTTCAAATATAAGGGTTTAAAAAAATGATTCAAAAAATAATAATAATAAATAATATTATATTAATATTTGAAAAAGGAGGATAATTTAGTAATCTATATAACATACCCACCCATTTATCCTTCTAACCAAACATATTATTCACCAATTTATTTAAATCAACCAAACACATTTTCTAAATATTTCCAATAATCTTTAAGGTGATCTATCTTTCCGTTAATATAACATTCCCCTATAAGAAAATATTATATGAATCCAAACATCCCTATAAAATAACATTTAACATAGAATATCATGTTCGTAACATTGATGGTTCGTAACATTGAAGGTTATAATGAAAACGTCACGAATATGATGTTTCAAGTATCGAAATCTAATAACAAATACGCAAAATTATACACTAACTTTCCTTATCCAGAAGTTCCAAATGAAATACTTACAGAAGAGATGTTTCAGGAATGAACACATTGAAATTCCTCTCTATACACTCAGGATGAAAAATTCAATTGTCTAATATTACTTGTATACAATGAAAACATCTCCAACACTAAAAGTTCTACTTCAGTTTGAGTTTCAAAATGCTGCCAAAATCAATAAATTAAGTTGTTGTTGCATCTTCAGTGGCAGAATAGAAAAAGCTATGCACATATGAAATACAAGGCAGAATGAGCAGTATAATTCTCCCAGTTTCAGTGAGTGAAGATATTTCCTACCTTCCCTCAGATATTGCATCTCTGAATTGGCTGATATTTAGTGGAGAATGTAATGGCTTGACTCCTGGGCTGAGATCAGTTGGATTGTCACTTTTATTCTTGCTGTAACTTGCTGAAGATGAAGATGTGCCAATATTGTCGTTTGTAAAGGTATTCGTTACATCATTAAAATCCCAATCAGACAAATAACTTGGCTTTGATGTAACAGCTCCCACTTCTATGTCTCCAGTAAGCATGTTCACAACGCGTGACATGGGTGGCCGTAACATTGGTGATGCTTGAGTGCACAAGAGAGCCACTGCTATTACTCGAAGAGCTTCATTTTCATCGAACTCTGTCAGTGTTGGATCAAGCAGCCCCAAACTTTGGTTGCTTTCATGCAGACTCCAGGCCTAGAAAATATAATACGGACAATTAAAAAAATTAAGAGTATATTAAACTAGGGTACATGGAAGAAAGCAAACAAACAAATCAAAATTAATGTAATTGTCTCTACCCATTCAAGAAGATAAACTTTTTCCCTATCCAAGCTAGTATCAGAGTTTGCTCTCCCACTAATAATCTCCAAAGCAACAACACCAAAACTGAATACATCGGCCTTTTCTGTCAGGTGTCCACGCATTGCATACTCTGGTGCCAGATAGCCACTACAAGATAATAAGTGTTTCGAAAGGTTAGAATCCAAAAGTCTGTCTAAATATGTGATTGTGTCAAACTGAAACTGAAAGCAGTTCTACACAACGTGCCCATGCATTGACAATGTGAAAACATTCTGAATTTAGAAACTTATATAAATAAGAAGCCATTGAATGACATATCTGCTCCAAAGAAATTATTCTAGCATCTATGACTAGGTGACTATAAAAAATGATGGTTACTTCCATGATGACATGTACAAATTACACTATGCAGCACATTCCAAAACTAGCTACAATGGAAGAAAGGTAATCAAGAAATGATTGAAGGAGTTTACATGGTCCCTGCAACTCCTGTGCTGATGTGAGTTTTCTTATCATCAACCAGCTTGGCCAATCCAAAATCTGAAATCTTGGGAGAGAGTTCTGTATCAAGTAAAATATTACTTGCTTTGACATCTCGATGTACAATCTTTGGCCTTGACTCCTCGTGAAGATATGCTAGACCTCTTGCGGTTCCCAAGCATATCTTAAATCGGGTGGGCCAATCAAGATGTAACACCCTTTTTCCTGCAGAAATGGGGCACAATCATTAAGAACTTTAACAGTTACAGAAATGGAAAATTGAGGATTCAGGAAAAATAACCTCGAGGAATGATTTGGAGCTCATTAAACCATTGACAATCTGCTCTAGAAAAACCTGTTGCTTGCCCTAAGAAATTCAGCTAGCTATTTTTGTAGTTTTGTATCTTCTTTAGAGTTGTGATGTTGTCACTAAAGGCATATTACAAAGCAGAAAATATTTTATTCTTTAAACTTTGGACTGGTTAAAATACATGAAAGTCATCAAAATTGTACTCTGTACTGCCAAATTTATAGTTAATAAGTGACCATAGAACATACAAGAAAGATCACATGTATAATGTTTCAGTTGCTTGCAAGAAAACCAAGATAGAAAATTGTAAAACTAAGTTTGATTATGAAATAGAAGTTTCCTCATACCAAATAATGCTTGATCAAGGCTTTTATTTTCATGATATTCATAAACAAGAAGGCGCCTTGTTCCTTCAATGCAGCATCCATACAATTTCACAAGATTGCGATGTTGCACTGCAGTTATGGCAGCAATCTCGTTAATAAACTGATTTTTCCCCTGATGGGATCCTTGTGAAAGTTGCTTCACAGCTATCACCCTTCCATCAGAAAGCGTACCCTGTAGTGCCAGATTTAACAACATAAATCATATCTACTCCTTGGCGAAAATGCAAAAACTAAAACCAATCTAGTTTTCCTGTTATATTGCTATCTATGACCACACGTTAGACATAATCCATTGCAACCCAAGATTCCAGTAAACTATCTATAAGTTGTAACTTCTAAATGTAGGACATAAAAGTTACCTTATAAACTGGTCCAAATCCTCCCTCTCCTAGCTTATTTGAAACATCGAAGTCTTTTGTTGCTGATTTCAACTCGGCGTAAGTGAAAGTCTTCGGCTTAGGTCCTATTCCAAGTAGTACTGCATATTGAAGCAAGACAAATGATTACATAACCTTGAAGGACTTGCAGTGGAAGAGAAGAATTACAGTAGCAGCTTTGCCTATCTTATGGAATACACGACTGCTAGCCCATATTTTATCATTGTTGTAACAATGAGATATTATAGATCCAGTATTTATGTTTCAGGAGTGCTAGAACATAATTCAACACTTCTGTGACGACCATATTCTGGTATCTACTTTTCTCAGATGCCCAGAGAACCTTTAACTTTGAGCAGAAGTGAATAATGCAAAATAATTGATTTTCATGAAGAAACTTGGTTTCAGAGATTTTATGACTAACATTACTGTTAAATTCTATTGGGTTCTTACCTTCCGTATCATCTTTGTCTTTTCTCATCCTCAAATAAAAAACTACAAATATCAGTGAGATGCCCAGAATCACAAGAGGGACTGTAATACCAACAATCAGCCCAATCTGGTTCTTCTTTTGTTCAAGACCAACAGTTGGTTGGAATTCTGAGTAAAATTCAGTGAGAAGTATATCAGCAGATTACCACATTTATAGTAATTCATCTAAAAAGAAGATTCAGAGAGATCACATAGTTTACCTGGAGTGACACTAAGAGCTGAAATTAATGGTCCATAACTACCTGCGGCAGGTACACAGCAAGTCCCTTTACCAGTCCAAAATAGGTGAATCTCAAGATGGTTATCAGTCACATTAGCATCAAAGCTTCTGCGAATTGCTCTTCTGACCCCACCTGCCTCCTTTGTTCATGTCAAAATCCTTCAATTGGCGAGTTCCCTACGTGATATTTGATGAGAGACAGTATTATATTTTTCAGTGTAAAAAAAATAGTTGGCATAAAGGACAAGGGTATGTTTCACAGGATCTCCAAATTACAATTCGATGAACGAATGTTTACCTGAATATATACATCAAAAACACGCCTTCCAAGACTCCCCCATTTTCTTGAGGTTCGATCTTCATAAATTATTTCAGCGAAGAACAAGCTTACATTGTAAACCCCATTCTCGAGACCAAGTCCATAATATCTGAGTGACCCAGGGGATTGTCTTGCTGTCTGATAAAGATCTGGTGTTGTAGTGTTAATCACTTCTGAGCCGGTATTTTGAGGAAGCGTGTTAAATTGTCCCTCAGAAAACAAGCCCACATTACTAACTGCCCATTTTTCAGAATTTAACACATTAAAAGAAGCTCCACCATCGTCGGCTTCATACACTATATTACCGACTCTCAACTGTTTACCACCACACTTGATTGCTAACCTTGAATCTGCAAATGCAAAAAATAAAAGCTCTAATGATAATATTAATCTGAATACAGGAAAGATTCAGACAAAATTTGAGAAGTACTTTTATTTTAATAACTTCCAGTAACTTAATACAAAGATCATCACTAAATCAAACTAAAACAGATGTAAACACATTTATCAGACATGGAGCTTGATGGAGAGCTATTATTTTGAAAGTTTATGGCCAATGCATGGTTTCTAACTATAATTTTTTTAATTTTCTCATAAAGGTCAATAACTAAACTAACATTATATAAGTTATATTGTTTATACTAATTTAGTATTTCTAAACATTCAGATGGCTGGTAATTTATTGAACCTTTTCTCAATTAACACATTTACTGAACAGGACCTTTGCCAAACATTCTCTTATGAAATTTCTTCGAACCTCTATTACTCATCATCAACCATATCAATGGTTAAATCCATAAAGATTTCTTAACAATAGAGGAGGTGAAAGAGAATTTCAAAATTGTATTAAGCCCACTAACATATACTAGCTTCACTTCTTCTTACTGAAGGTTCATGCTCTGATATTCAGAAGCACGTTCCTTACAAGTGTACAACATCAAAGTGCAATACAAAGTTATAATCAGAGAAGTGTTCTTTTAGGTGGGAACAAGCACTATCAGATTTATAAAAATACAGTAGCATCTATACTAAGGAAAATAAAACAGAAAGAATAAAGTAAAATGGCAGCGCAGTAAATAATACAAAAGGAATTAAAAAGCAGAAAGAAAGCGGCTTACAGCGAGGATCATTCTTATTGCAGGGGAAATTTCTCTGGAGACAGTTCAATCCAGGGATGACACTGGCAAGCACAGAGAACATTACTGGTTATCTTATTTGAAAACTTAGAAAGAAGCACACTCCATTCTGAACCTTTTCTATTACTTGTCTTTTGTCTTCTTTAAGCAAGACCCTTTTTTCTAAAAGCAAAATCTGATTTCTTTTTTTTTTTTTTTAATTAAAAGGGAATTGTAACACACCTGATGTTTGAGCTGTCAAATGTGAAGTTGTTGCCCACTAGATTCCTATACAATTCAAAGCAATGATAATTTATATCAAAGTTTGAAGCATACTAGTTGGAGATGCAAGGATATTTAACATATTTAATATATGGTGAATCATAATTTGAGAAATAGTTGACTACATTACAAAGACGTCAGTTATGATCTGTGCCTTCATTGTATCCCAAATGGTTTTCCAAATGATCTTTCTTTGAGGTTGGGAATTAAAGCACATCAAGGTTATTAGACAGGCACTGTTAAGCATTTCTAATGATTGTCCAAGAATATTAATTCTTTTGTGTGCCAAAAAGGACAAGCTCACTAGGTTACCAGCAGTGATAAGTGTTCGTCGTGAAGATGGGTGCTCAACAGATTCCCATATAGTCATCTGCTTTTCTTTTTAATTGGCATAATTATCATAATTGTCATAAATTTTAGTATTTATTCTTTCACGCAATCATGTAAATTATCATAAATTAAAGAAACAAGGTAAGAAAAATCATGTGAGCTTCACAATGCCTAAGCTCCAAAGCAAGAAATGAAGATGGAAAGAGGAATTATCATGGTTTGAGAGACATACAGCAGTGCAACAGTTGTCACCCAGGTGGGAAGAGTTCCTGATAGATGATTGTAAGATAAATCTCTGCAGGAAATAGTATGATAAACACCAATGAGTAGGAAACATATGCACCACATACATACATATATACATACATACATATACATATATGTGTGTGTGTGTGACGATTAGGATCAGGAGCCCCATTCTTTTTGCACAAGTTTTGACACAATTTTTGGAGCCTTTAGATTAAATCATTTGAATGGTTGAGACTACATCTTATTTATGGTATTTCCAAAGTGCATTGGTTATTCAAGTTGTACTGAATAGCAACCACCAAAAATTCTTCGATCCAATGGCTCATAAATTGTGTAATATTCTCTGTCAAAAAAGTGGTGCTCCCGAACCTTCCCCTATATATACAATAGAGAGAGAGAGAGAGAGAGAGTGTGTAATGATTTCATATTGTTGAAATAGATTTGATCATAATTTCAACATAACTGAATGTAACAATCACAATGTTCAGTGTGACAAAATACTATGAAATGAAGGCTTACATGGTCTGAAGATTTACACTTTTTTGCTGAGGAAGGGATCCTGACAGACTATTGTTTCCAAGATACCTAGCCATTGGAATAGTGTAGAAGAGAAGCAACAAAAAAATGTATATTAAATGAAAGAACAAGGCTCAGACCAAAATCTTAAAAAAAAAAAAAAAAAAAAAAGGGGGACTAAATTGAAGTACTCAAATCTTGAAACTGATGGAGGAAAGCGTAAATAAATTTACAAGTGAGTAAGAGTATCGATACTGAACAACGCACTAGTGACTTGACCAGTTAAGTTGTTGAAACTCAAATCCCTGCAAAAAAAAGAAAAAGAATGATTTAAAAAAATAGACTCATGGCAGTACAAGTTGAGGTCTAGTTGTAACTTACAGAGTCTTTAACATTTGGAGCTCTCCAATGTTGGACGGAATGTTGCCACTGATCAAAGCATTTCTTAGAGATCTATGGGAAAAAAAAAATTGACTTATCAGTCTCAAAATCAGCTGAGAAGAATAGGTAGTTAGATATGTATATAACTGAATGGAGTATGTGTAACTTACAAGTTAGTTAAGTTCTTCATACTTCTAATAAAACCAATAGATGAGCTCCCGTTGTATATATCAGTAATTTGCCTACACAATTAATTCGAACATCACAGATATGAGACATCTTCCCATAGAGAGAGAGAGAGAGGAACTATTACATGATTGTTACATCAAGTTCTCAAAACTGCTTAATTATTCATTTGTATTTGTTCAATCACATCATGCCACACATGTTAATATGAGATACATTATTGGGAGAGTTGGTATGTGTAGTATTATTCAAGATATACTCACAAGGTGTTTAATAAGATCAAATTGGAAAACCTGGATGGAATAGGACCTTCAAGATTGTTACCTCCAAATCTCCTACAGAAACATTTGACAGAGTCGTCAACAAAATAATCAAAGTTCTTAAATATAGACACAGCTGAAGAAAATTTTTGTATGCTTCACAGGACACATTTGAATATCATGAAGAAAAAGAATTGATGTATTACAGAGATTCAATCTTAGTCCAGTTCCCAATGAAATCAGGGATTTTGCCTGTCAACGGACAATCATACGCCCACCTGAAATTAACAAATCACTCATTGTAAGCATAGTTCAGGCACTGTAATCTTCAAGCAGAGCAAAAACAGAATGTCATTAATATGGAGAAAGGGTTTTCCTTACATTTTTTTCAAACTTCTGAGATTACCAAATGTCGAGGGAATTTCCCCACCAATTCCAGAACTATCCATGAAACTGTTAAAATCACCAATAGAAAATTCCTCAATTTCATGATGCCTGAATCTGTGGTCATGAAAACTGGCGCTACACTTAAAAAATAAATAAATAAAAAAATTTAAACGAAGAAGTTAGAACATACAAGTTTTCTAGTTTGGCCAAGTTACCCAATTCATGAGGGAGTGATCCAGTGAAATTGTTGGATCCAAAAGCCCTGTATGACATATATCAGAAGATATAAATCTTTAGTGATCATCATTTTATATGAGCACATACATTGTGCTAGACGAGTGTTCATAACTTTCTCCATCAAGACATTTTTCAAGCGGATTTTGGGATGAATGTAATATCAAGTTATGTACTATATACAGCATAGCTTTAACAGTGATTCTCAGTTTTCCTAGCATACTATGTGACATAGTGATTCACATCAAAATTTTCATATTCCTAACATACTGGTGCAGGATAGGGAGAGAAGACTAAAATAGAGAAAACTAAAGAGCAAAATAGATAGAGAAGAGAAAGAAATGAGAAAGAAAAAAAGAGATTCATGAGAAAATAGTATAGAAATTGGACAGAAGAGTGCTACAGGGACAAGGAAATTAGAAGAGCAAGATGAAAGTAGAGAGGAGACAATTCATTCATCATATTATATTTTCTTAACTACATCTCAAAGACAATCCTATTTTTAATAGCCTAAACAAAACCAAAAAATAAAAAAGGAAATCTATCTTTGTTAATTCATTCAAGCTCTATCAAAATATGAAAATCAGTAATATCTCTAAATTCTTAAAATAAAATATTTTCAAAAATTAACAATAAACCTTCTTTTTATGATTCTGCATTAGCCACTAAAGGAAATGGCCTTAATATAGACAATAGAATGTCTGTCTGCAGTATAACTATTATTGGTGCTTTATTTTCATAACAGTAATGATAGAGGCAATTAACCAGATCTTGCTGTCAATGAAGAAGAAGAAAAATGAGAAAGTTCTCCAATCTTACAGAAAATATAACTCCTTCAGGTTTCCAATCTCCTTTGGGATTGGCCCAGTAAGTTCATTGTGGCCCATTGACCTGGGCACAGAAAGGCAAATTATAATACAAAAAGAGGCAAAGAACCAACAAGCAAGAATTAGCAGCTAAATCCAAAGTCATTTACCCAAATGAAATATAATCAAAACTATGCCAAAAAGAAAACCAAGTGCAAGTAAACACTTCCGATTAAAAAGGGTATCCTTAAATACTTACAAATATGTCAACCGAGTTAAATTTCCAATAAACGCAGGCAAGGTACCAGACATGTAATTTCGATCAATTCCACTACAAAGTAAAAATATAATGTTTGTCCATTAATTTGAGAATGATGAAGGTCAAAGTTAATTTGTATGAATCAAATGTGGGGAAATGAAAAGGAAATTCATACATATATGTCAGATATTGCAAAGTTTCTAAGTCTTCTAGAATAGTTCCTGTGCTGTCCTGTGCATATACTCTCCTGAAAAATAAAATAACACATTAGACTGCTTTGACTAAAAGTAATGTTTCCTGTTTTCTTCTATGAGGCCATTAATTAAAATTTGGTGTTTAACCAACAAAATAATAATATCATCTTGTTTTTATTTCATTATTTCATTTTCATAAATCTTCAAAGTTTCTACTGTAATATCTAATAGATCCAGGGCACCAAAACCAATCATCTGTAATCCTGTTCTCCAGCCAGCATTGCAAGACATGAAGTTATTTAAGTAGCAATTTGGTTGACTTAATAATACTAATAAATAAGTCTCAGTTTCAAACTTCTCAAAGCCTGAGTCAGACAGGAGTACTATATTTGACTAATGACACAAAATCCAATTCTATTAGAAGGGTTTAATTGGCATCATCTCTTAGTATGAATTTCCTCTTAATGCAGACCATATATCTTAACATATAATCTTTATCATAATAAGCCGACACATGGTTGCAGTAGCAAATTTCATTCCTTCCTAAAATTTGACCTGATAAGAATTGCACTCTTTTGGCTTAGATAAAAAATACAAGCTTTCTTTCAGTGTAAAATAAGGAAAAAAAATTGGGAAGGCTGACCACAATTTCAAAGGAGAAATTTACAATAATTTAAATTTCGAAAGAAGATTCTTTCCAGAATCAGTATAATCTGTCTGTATTTTAACAAAATTGAAACAACTCCATACGAAAATTTCCTAGATTTTGCAAAGAGAAAGAGAGCATACAATTGAGTGACATGGCAGGTTGAATTATTGTTAAAGCTACAGTTACATGTGATGGCAACAGGGTGGTCCTCCAATTTAGTTCCATCGATGGCAGATCCAGTACATGGCTCTCCACTTATGTTCCACAATCCTGCCGGTGCTTGCACACCCCATTCTTGAAATACAGCATTCAATGCCTTCACTGGTCACCACACCAAAACAACCAATAAATATTATCAGAACCAGCTGATAGAAATGCATGCAAGCTGACACAATAACACAATTTCATAAAATAACCACACATCTATTAGAATGACTCTTTGAGCATACAATCTGTGGCTGAATTTTAAATTGTCTCTCAAGGGCCAAAGCTATAATTCAATAGTGAGGTGGGGTGTGGTGAACTCCCCACCTACTGTAACAGCTTGGGCAAACCAAACAAGCTAACTCATTATGGACTTTACCCAAGCTTCTTTCACCCAAAATGCATTAACTTAGTAAAAGAAACGTTCAGCTTATAAGCTAACCCAAACTGTCTGTCCCTACCTAGTACCTATGTGGAATGTTAAAAGCACAAATCACCGATGAAATCACAAAGAGTTAGATTAAAATATAGGAATCTACAGTGTTAACCTTCAGCTGAAATCCCAAAGAGCCTCCAGTTTAATTTTTACCTTTTTATTTCTCTACTGACAGAGCTGGCTTGATAACATTACCAGCAGGTACTATAGTAGTATAGTATTAATTTTGAAATGAAGAACCCCCAAAATGTTAATTTGAGGAATCTAGAGAGCAAGAAAAATACACTATTACCTCTGAATCCCATATTAACAATTAGCAATATTGTTTGTAAGAAACACAATTATGGCATGGAAGTGTTAAAATTGCCTTCAGAAAAATATGAAAAATCTTACTAAAAAGAAAAATGATAATATCTCATGAGGAAAACGCACAACTTGTTTCAACTTTCAACAGTTAAATTGACCTCATATATCAACTTCTTCCTAATTAGCATTGAATTTTAGCCCTTTAATAACAAAAAAATTCACTTTCCATTTTATTATCAACTAGCTAGTCTTTTATACAAAGGAAAATAAATAGATAACCAAGAAAAAATTTTCATAAACAAAAAAAAAAAAAAAAAAAAGAACCGGGCAAAGGGAATGGGCTGCTTCCAATGAATCATAGACAACTAACTAAGCGTGTTCAGCAATCAAAAAGCAATTTTGAGCTTGAACATTATTTTCTGCCAAGTGGGTTTTTCTTAAGATTCTAATAATGGATTAAAAATAAAGTCTTTAAAACAAAAATAGAGAGAGAAAGAGAGGACCTTCAGCAGGATCAGTAGTGGCAGTTTGAGCTGTTGATTTTTGTAGGATGAAGAAAATGATTAAGAAAATACAGCATAAATGGGCAAAAACTGAAGAAGAACGAAGCAGCTTCACTCTGAGATTCATCTTTCCAGTCTCTTTGTTGGCAAAGAGAGAGACAGCGTAGCAGTGATCTCAGTTATATTCATATGGAAGAGAAGAGAGGGACGGCACTGGTAATATTTTCGGATTTTTGGGTCTCCCTGTAATTCTATGGAGGGGTTTAATAGAATTTGACCGATTCCACTAATTCTATCTTGTTTGACTTATTTCGAAGATCATTTAAGCGCATAAAGACGAAAATCCCCCAATTCGTATCAGAAATTTGGTGAAGTTTTATGTAATAAAAAATGGATTTATTCATGTTTTTGTTTGATTTGATGCAGAAGAATCATGTTTTTGTTTTATGTAAATTATAACTTATATGCGTTTCAAAATTAAAAAAAAAAATGATCATTTGTGTTTAAGAATTGCATTTTCCATTGAACCAATATATAATAAATAAAATCTTAAAGATTAATATCTTTAACATTATTTTTAAAGCACTACCTTATTTATACCAATTGATAAGAAACACTGTCTCGTTCACGAATCAAGCATGTAACAAATACTTTCTTAATAATCAAATAAATAGATATTGTATTACAATAATATTATGTGATTATTTATACATCAACACTATATTGATTATAAGAAAATATGATGAACGAAATAATTTTCTTATGAATTAATGTGAAAGTTAACACATAAATTTTTCTCATAATTTAAAGTCTGAAATTGGAATCTTATATTTATATGTGTAGCATTACTTTATATTAGGCAACAAAAACTCCATGAAATAAATACATCTGCATAAAAATTCAAAGGGGTATATTCGTCCATACAAAAGTTACATAACTTAAACTAGGATCTACAGAAAATCCAGCGAAAAAGTAGGGTGTAATTAGAGGCTAAAAGGTATTGTGGCCAACAAAGTAGGTTGATAAATTAGTAATAAAAAATTATAAATTGTCCAATTAAGTAATTACAAGTTGGCAACATGCAATAAGACTTTAACGATAACAACCAATTAATCATAATATAGTTATATTCAAAACGACAAAGTTGACAACACGATGATTTTATATAAGTGTCACGCCAACTATCAACCACGTGCCAAGTTGCTTCCACATTTTCTTTTGACTTTTTAAATGTCATGGGATTAAATATTCAAACTTTTGGATAACGTCCACACATCTCACATCTCATGGATTTATGTCAGGAATAATTTTCTTAAGCCCCCCTTAGATATACCATATTTTTAAGCGCGTTAAGTTTTGGGAATTGCTCTAAATTCTCTTTGTGTGTTTGAGTTCATAAACCTACCCCTTGACGTACATGTAAAACGTGTAAATACCTATAGTTGCATTTGTTTCCTTATCCTATTTTTATTCTATCTAAAATACATATTTGTTTCTTTATTCTCAAAATCAAATCATATTCTATTCAACTATTTTTAAACCTTATAGATTTGTTAATTTAGTTAAACACTTTCGACCGCCCTCTAGTGGTGATGACCGATTACCAGCATTTTATAGGTGGGTAGAGGTATTTTTCTTAATTTTCAATGTTTTATTATAGAGGGTATTTAGCTAAATTAACAAACTTATGAGGTGTTTTTATTAATTTTTAAATTTTATCCTCGTAATAATAACCCAACTCAATTATTTTTCAAAAATATTACTCAAAATAATAAAACAAACACAATCTTATTTATCCTTGATGAAATGACCTTAATGTCTGGCTTAGCTTGAGTCGAACAACCCCCTACCTTACCTACATTTTCCCTGCTTGTCCAAGTCCAACAGAGCCTCCTATTGTGTGCAATAACCCTCATTCCCTCATAGAGAGGATTAAGGTGAGTCAATTCGGTTATAGGGGGGTTTAGGGTGGAGCAACATAGTGAAACTATTAGGGGGATTGACCCTGCAACTAGTGATCACAAGAGTAGCTTTATGAGGTCGCCACAACTTGCTAAACAAAGGCCACAACAATGGCCTCCAAAAAGGCATAGTAGTTGCCTTGCTTGAAGCTCCAAGGCCATAGTTGCAACCTTACTTAAATTTACAATAGTGGCCTTAAAAAGAAATGGTAGGCGAAAGAGGGGGTAATCTTGTGTTTGGGGTGAAAATATAATGTACAAATTTTATTAATTATAAGAGTTAAAACTTATTTACTCTTTTACCCTTGTTCAAACTACTGTAATGATAAAAGTGCCAATAGTTGACAAACAACAGGGTGCTTAAAATAATTTCCAAAACAAAAAGGGGTTATATGTAGTTTATACCTCAACTAGTTTACATTATTATTCCATTTATAAAATGAGAAAGTTGGCCGACTTACTTTAGAATACGAATGGTGTGAAAACTGGAAAACCAACAACTTGATATTTCACGAAAAATCTTTTATGTAATAATTCTTATTAAATATTAGTAGTCAACAATCTTCAATTCAGAAAATCGTTTATATATATAACTAATCAATAAAAATAAGTTATGTCATTGGATGTTGGATATATATAACATATAATATTAGTTTACATGTACAACTAAAAATTATGTATAATAAAATTATCTTAGGACAAAAAAGCTAGAATGAAGAACCGAGATCAATAATTATATGCTTGAATGATATAGAAATCAGAACTTCTATATATCACCAATAATCATGTTTTTACTACTAACATTTAAATTTACAACGAAATATATTTGAAAAGTTACGAGTATGACGTTATTTCATTTTATGAAAATCACATTCTAAATCATGAAAAATTACAAAAAATCCATCGACTATCGTAACCTTACCCCTATTGTACTAGTACATTATGCTGAAACTCTCTATGTTTAAGGATTTATACTATTTTTATTTTTATTTCTTATTCATAATTTATATGGTGCATTAGTATTCTCGGTGAGTAGTGTCAATTCATAGAGCCTATGGGGTTGAATTGATTTTTTTTTTCCACGATAAATGGTGGGCTAGCTTTGAACGTTTGACACATATGGTGTGGAAACTTTGGTATTTGAAAAAAAATCTTAAACCACTAGCCATACTATTAGACTTTTCATCCAATCAATGGTCTCGATTGTGAGGAATAACTAATTAAGTTCCCACGCCTATGATTAAGATTGAAAGTTTTGTGAAAAAAAAAAAAATCAAAGAAAATGAGAAAGAAAATCATTTCATTTTGGATTGATAAGTGATATAAAATAGTAATATAGATATTTGATTATTTTAGTTGACTATCAAATTAACTAATTGACTCACAATACATACTAACAACATGAGCATTTCAATACTTTCTGAAAACATTAGATGCGGATGTAATCAAACAGTCTTTGTCATGTGACATATAATATTTATCATGTTTGTAATATTAACAGTTAAATTCGCAATGAAAGATATTTGAAACGTTCCAAATATGATATTTGTGTTAGCTTTTTAGGTAGGTAGTGTCAGTTTTCAAAACTCGTGGGTTAGAAATTTTTGCCAAACTTTGAAGGGGGAATTTTTTTACTATATTTTATAAAATGGTGGGGTATTATATTTATATGGTGGGGAAACTGAAAAGCTAGAATGTTGGCAAAATCATCCTTTTGCATTGCCGACAGTGTTAGATTTTTCATACACTATTGTATGGGAAAATGAAAGGAAAAGAAAAGAAAAATGAAGAAAAGGAAAGTTATTTTGATTTTTATAAGTGATATAACAGGGGTAAAATAGATATTTTATTATATTAATTGAAGGATGCTTTATAAATAGCATTCTCAGTTGAAAATAATAAAAAATTTGTTTTAAAAAGTAGTTATAATAAAAATATAAAAAGATGTATGCTCTAATAAATTCAATGTTTTATATTAACCTATATTAGTATAACATAATTATAATAGATTAATCCTAATTAGAGAATTATTATTATTATTATTAGTTACACTAAATCATATAATTTTGCAATTCACAAAGTATACCATCTATGATTAAATAGTGTAGCATTTATTTGAGAGAAAAGCACATATGAAGGTTTTTTTATTGTTTTTTATTATTTTGCTTTTTTTTTGATAAATTTCACATAGAACGGTGAAACCCCTAATGATTTTTTACAAATTGTCTTTTAAATAAAACTTTGATACTTCTATTTATGGTAAAATAAATTTCATTCCTACAGTTTGGTTTAAATACAGTTTGAGTTTTTTAAAATTTTTTAGTAACATTTTGGTCTCTATCAATTACGTTTTAGTCCCTATCATTTGCAAACCTAAGGATCAAAATGTCATTAACTCTTTGAATATTAAGAAAATATATAATATATAAAAGAATTTGGTCAACTGAAGAATCCTACCGGCTATAGTTAACCTACGTAACAACTTAAAACTCCATTGAAGTCGATGAGATTATGAGACGTAAGCCGCCGCAATTGGGTAACTGGTCAAACTTACCTTACTGACATTTTTATTCAGAAAATGAATAATTTTTGGTATTTTAATCCAACCCAACGCCCAAAAATATTCAACAAGTAACCTTCCGCAGAAGAAATAATGTGAGGCAAAACAAACCATGAATATAAATAATAATAATAATCAACCTACTATATATACCCACTTTACATTGATTTATACGTTCACATAACGGGGAAAAATTGACATTCACCTACCAAATTCATCTACAAAATATTGACATTCAACAAGAAGCTCACGTCATTTAGATTACATTGATTTCCCTTGTTCGTGGTTAAGAATTCTCATGGATTCACTTGGAATTCAAATCAAAATTTCCCACTTCGCGCCACTCATCTTGCATGCTTGTCTCCCCATTTTCAGTTTCCTCATCATTTAAAAAATCTTCAGACGGCTCCTTCTCATCTCTCTGGGTATTGCTTCCCTATCCGTTCATCATTTCATATGGGTTAACACCTTGTTCCTGCTCTCCCATATCATCACCAATATTATTGCCTTGGGAACCAAGTGCACTTGCCCTCATTGGTGCTCAAGCCATCATTTCATCATGAGCATGAGACTCAGCTCAAGCTTGCTCTGCTTGAACCATCGCAGCCATTTGCAACGTGGCCTCATGAGCCTCTCTACCAGCCTTCTCCCTTGTCTCTATTTCTGCCCTCAGTTCCAGTATGGCCTCATGGCCTGTTGTGTCAGAATCAAGGGTTCTATCATCTTCCTCTGCTTCATAGTCTGTTACAACATGATAAGGTAGTTGCCTGCAAAGATAGAAATGACAAGCATGAATTTCCATAATATTCTCGAACATCAATCTAGCAAATCCTTTGAAGCAATACATAGACTTTAATTTACTACATTAAGAACTATTTAAATAATTCATCTGATAAGCATGTCTCAAAAACATTTAAGACTTCAATTACTATGTTCAGTACTATTTAATAATTCATCTCCACGTGCAAGAAGTCTTAAAATGCACATAAGGATGATGTATGCTCAACAAAATGAATCAGTAGAATTTAATATAAGACATCAAATGATATGGAGCTGAGGGGATACAGTTATTGATTTGCGTATTTATGTTTTACAAGAAATTCTTATAGTTAATAAATTTAGAAAGATCAGCAGTTTATCAACATTCGCACTGAATCAAGATGCCTTTTAGATCATGCCTTAAAGGGGAGATGTGTTGGCACAGAGTGACCACAAATCACTGCATCTGTCAAATCAGGAACTCAAATTGATTTCAACAATCTAAATTCATCACATGTAAATGGTTGATATATTAAGCAGCATCAAGCCATCAACACTTCTATCAAGAAACTATATCAACTGGATATCTTTTATATAAAAATACTTCACAGATACCTTAAATTGTATCCAAAACTTCTTACAAGAACATGAGAAAAAGGAGTAATTCCATTGATCCCTCTCAACAACTTATTCATCTTTATTCATATTAACTCTAATTTGATCACAATAATGTTATGTAATCTACATCATTTTTAGACAAATAATGTACAATATTCAAAAACTTAAACTAAAATGGTCCATAACACTGCCACACTAAAGCATTCATTAAATTATTCTCACATCCATTGGAATCTTTTCAATACTTACAATAATGTCGTGTTACGTTAAATGCCACTCACAACCTAGTTCAATTCTTCAAAGCACAGTTCATACTTAGATAAACCACAACAAGGAATGAAACCTCAACATAAGTAAACTCACAATTCTACACCCATAGGCAAAACCCACATACTCACAGTTCCTTACATTTCACCAAACAGTTGATAAAATAACACATAAATTAAAAACGTAACCCTCAAGTAACAAACAAACAAACAAACCTCTCATAAGCATCTTCAAGTGAAGCGAACAGGCGCTTGAAATCTGGGTGGCAGACCCACCAGGTGTTCCTGGTTATGCCATCTGGAGCTCCATTTGGTTCAACGGCCTCATCCCTTTCTGTTGTTATTGCTGCTGTTGCTGTAGTTGCTGTGGCTGTTGTGAATTTTGCCGATTCTGTAGCTGTAAATTAGAATTAGCATTGGCATTAACATTGGGATTAGGGTCAGGGTTTTGTTGTTGGAGAGTGATGGGACGATCGGACGCCAGGTGGACCAAGGTGGCATCGATGTTAAAAGGGAAGCGAGAAATAGCCGCCTGTTGTTGCGCTTGTTGTTGAAGGTGTTGTAATAGAACAAAAATGAAATTCGATAGGGTTGCCGGAAATTTAGATAAATTGTTTCGAAATCGGCACCACCATTTGAAACATTAAAGCAATTGATAGTAGAAATCCATTAAAGATAGTCAAATTAAAAAGAAATTTGGCTTTTACCTAAACAAGAGAATATAAAGATGAAGTGCTGGATGATTAAAAATTGATTATATCGAAAAAATGAAGTAATTTGACCACTCACCTGAAATTGAAGACGGTACGGTCAAGGACTAGCGCCGCCGGGAACGAGATATGAGGGAAAGGCAGATAGTGCAGAAGATTATGGGTTAATTTCAAATTATCACCCCTTATATTTCAGAAAGTCTTTAAACCACCTTCAAACGTTCTGAAAAATAGTCAAAAACTACCTGAGAAGTTCTCTGGAGATTGGAGATGCGATGATGGTGGAGACAGGAGACGTGGCTCTGGAGACTGGAGAAGCGGCGACGGTGGAGATTGGAGAAGCGACGACGGTGGAGTTGCGTTTGTATGTGACTATGCGAGCGAGTGTAAGCGACGAGTGAGTTCCGCTCTTAGGGATTTCACTTTTAGAGATTTGGGGGTTTTGTTTTTTTAAAAACAAACGTGTACCGCCGGGTGTATCCACCTTACCCGTTTTCAAACCGGGCCAGGTCGGGGACGCGTAAAAAAATGGACTCTTACCCCTGGTTAGTAAATACGGGTACGATAAAAAAAAGGTACAGAAATTTTACGGGTATAATACGACAAACGATAAAAAATACATTTATAAAAATTTGACCATAAAATTCGGATATAGGAAATATATGGTATGGGTTTAATACGGTGCATTATCAATAATACAATTTGAAAAATACGACAATATCAATCTTAGTTTTAACACTTTTATGGACTACCTGGTTAAAATTAATATAACATTTCAAATGCAAAGTATTCAATTAACCAATAACACAAATACACAATATATAAATATAACTGATATTCAAATTATAGTCTCCAGACTCAAACACAATATTTAGCCAAGATTCAACTATAGTGTCAAATCAAACACAGTCATGATAAAACTAATTGTTTACAAAAATTATAAATATACCCTACAGTCAGTTTACAAAAATTACAAATGTACCATGTAAAAGTTAAAACTATATATTTTATTAAATTTTTAATTTTCTCCCTCCTTTCTCTTCTCTTTCATTTTCTCGTTCTTTTCAAAACTTTCTTCTCTCTTTCTTCTGTAAGTTTCTTCTCTTCTTTCTCTTTGTTTTCTTCACCTTCTCTTCACTTCCTTCTTAAACCTTCGTCTCTTTTGTATAACTTATGTCTATTTTATTTCTCTTCCCTTCTCTTCTCTCCCTCTTTTTCTGTTTCTTCTATTCTCCCTTTGCATTTCTTGCCGACCGATGACCGACCACAGTTGGCCACTGCGTGTGGCCAAGATCTGCGCCCCCTCACACTGTTCTTGGGTTTTGTGTTTTGTGCTTGTGATTGTGATTGGTTCACATGATTGGGTCCGCCGATGTCCTCAGCCTTGCCGCTCTGTAGCCCGATTTGTGACTATGCAATCGTCTCTGTTGCTTGAGCAACTGTCTTATGGAAATTTGTTTGTTGGAGTCGGTTGTGGGAGTTGATAGCTTGTTTGCTGGAGTTGATTGTTGTGTGTTGATTGTGGGAGTTGATTGCTTGTGGAAATTTGTGAAGAAGAAGAAGAAGAAGTGAAGAAGTGAAGAACCGAAGAAGAGATATCTATTTTAATTTTTAGTAAAAACCCACTAAAACGACGTCGTTTTGGGGGTGAGATTTTGTTTGTTTTTTTTTTTTTTCAATAATTCGCGAATTATACGGGAAGCCTTATTATACGCGAATTATATGACATATTTTATAAAATACGTATACGTGTGTTTTATACGTGATGGGAATGCAAAATGTCATATTTACCCCCCTTAATGTCTAGTCTTTTATACTTATTTGCTACCTAAATATACTCATTATTATTCTATTTTGATGCAGTGAGTTTTGAGAGATACTCATTGCATCAAGGTTGTAATCGAGCTTGAAGTTGATGCATCTGCACTAGACGTCCTGGAACATTCTGCCTTGTCATGCAAATCAATTGGGCAATTTATTATTGGAGACATGTGGCACGCAAGTTATCAGCTAATCACCACTTTCCTATTTTATTTTAGGACTCTATCTTATTGTCAAGTAATTAGAATTAAATTAGGATTAATGTTATTTTAGGATATTAGAATATTTCTTTTAGGAGATTAAGTGGGATTCAAATACTTGAACTGGATTTTGGTTAAGGGGATCACATTAGGTTTTGGGAGGGAGCATGCCTCTCTCTTCTCTTCTCTGCAATTTCTCTGTCTTTTTGAGTTTTTGATGGCCATGAGCGACTAAACTGTTGTAACTTGGTTGAAGGAAACGGAACCCTCGGAATCAACCAACTATGAGGTTTAATCTATTTTATTTTAGTGTTCAATTTTCGTGTTTGAGTATTGAATGTTATTCTGTGCATATCTTCATGATTGATGCATTTAATTACTAGGAGGCCTACTAGTGGATTATTTGTAGCAATCTACTGCTAAGTTTGATATCAAATCCGTAATTGTTTGATCCCTCTAACTTGTGAAGCAATTAGGGTTAATAATTTCTTTGAGTCAGAATTAGTAATCTTAAGAGGAATATTCAACTAAATTAAATACAACCGCTTGTGTTTGTGTTGTTTAGCTTCATCGATTTCTCTAATTCTTAAGGCTGCCATTAGATTAAATCTTCAGTGTTTGTCTAGGGTTGTTTAATGGTAAGATTAATTAAGATCGCTTGTTTCCTAATTAATTATAATTAAGGAGAGATAGGAAAATAGTTCCAACGGTGAATATTTAAAGCAAGAATTGATTTATTTTGCATCAATGATCGTTGTAAGATTAGATGGTGGATGTTGACGGAGACCAAGTTTCGTTTTATTAATTGATTTCGATTTAAATTGTTTTTTTGTTTTGATTTTTGCCAAGACTGTTTTCTGTTTTACTCAAAACCCCCCAGCTTTGTTCACATCATCGAAAAATTCGGCTAGACGCTCTTCGTGGGATCGACCCTTGCTTATCCTATTTACAGTTTAGTAGTTAGGTTAGAAAGGTAATTAATCTTGGTTGCCTACGATAGCACACCAATACGAGAATTATACGTCTGTCCGTACAATTCGCGTATAATACGCGTTTTTACTAACTAGGCTCTTACCCTATATTATTTACCCGAGTATAGGTCCACACGAGCATCCCAACTTGTTTTGCTAGGTCTACAATGAGAATTGAGAAGAGAGGCTTAAAGCAATTCAAAACAGATTAATAATGGAAGGTTAAAATGGGGATTTTATGTTTGAAGGGCCAAAAATGAAAATTGATAATTGGAATTTGTTAAAAAACTCTTATCTCAATACTTATCTTGTTGAACTCATCTCAGTCATGATTAGAGTTGACAATTTCTAGGGACGATGATTGAGGAAGGGGTTGGGGACCTTCATCTCCAGCTCGATAGCCCCCTCTCCATTATGATATTGTCTCGCCTGGCCGAGGCCCTGAACCCAAATTTTTAGGAGCAAGGCCCTGGGTGGGTATTTCCAAAAAGGAGAAAAACAATAGCCGTTGTCAATGGTACACCAAAAACCCAATATTTCTTTCTTTTTATAATATAAAATTTTAAAAGGAAATATAAATTATAATAATTATTTTATATTTTAATATATTACATATTTTTTACTTGGGGCTAGTTCAAGGTTTTGTTTGTTTTTACATTTCTCTACCTTCGACTCGTCTCGATTTTGAGGGTATAATTTTTTCACCAACTTGCCTCCGACCATAGACTTTTTCTGGGGATACCCCATCACATAGGACCACATTTTTCTAGGTATCAACCTTGTTAGATTTTCTTGCCATCCAATTTCATGGCAACCACACTCACCACCAAGAGCACCCGAAAAGTGTCTAATATTCTGAAGAAACAGAATGCCTTAAGTAGATATAGTTCACCTTAAGACTTTCATTTTATTTTATTTTTTTTCTAGCCTGAAGAGTGCTAATGGTAATCCATTTAATTAACGAAAACCATTTCTTTTAGTGTCAAACTGGATACATTTGCCATGATATAGTTGTCCCAAGGAGATAGAGATTAGATTGAAGCAAACAGACTAGTGAGAAATAGAATAAATTTTTTACAGAAAACTACCAAAAAAAAGATATAAGAAGAGCAAGAAAACGCTTTCATCATTTTCTTGCTTTAATCAGTCTATCTTTATATTAGCCTAAATAAAAAAGAAACTGCAAATCTACCTTTAATAAGTCACATTCTATTCAAATATAAAAATCCAATATAGGAATGCTAAATATAACTTAAAAGAAAGTAATATCTCTAAATTCCTAACTTAAAATATTTTTAATAGTAACAATAGAACTTCTTTTTCTTGAGTCTGCATCAGCCACTCTAGGCAATGGCCTTAATATGATTATTATTTATGTTTTCTTTTCATAAAAATAATTGTAAAGACTTTAACTCAATCTAGCTGTCACTGGAAAAGAAAAAAGGATAAAGTTTTCCAGTCTTACAGAAAATTTAACTCCTTAAGGTTTCCAAGCTCCTTTGGGAGAGACCCTGAAAATTCATTGTGACCTATTAACTAAACTTTGTTGTTTTACAAAGAAGATAAGAATATTTTCTTGTTTTATTTCCACAAATCTTCAAAGTTTCTCCTGGAATTTTTTATAATTCAGGGGTATCAAAACCAATCACATATAGCTGTGTTTCTCCGGCCAGCATTTGCAAGTCATGAAGTTATTCAAGTAGCAATTTGGTTGGGTCAAAGAATTGGCTAACAGCATGGCTCAACCCCAAAAAACTCAAATTAAAAAATCCCAGCTTCAAACTTCTCTAAGCCAGAGTCAGACAGGAGTAATATATTTGACTAACTGACACAAAATCCAATTCTACTAGCAATTTAAAGGCAAATTTAATTCATCTCTCCTAAAATTTGACCGGATCAGAATTGCACTCTTTTGACTTAGATAAAAGACACATAAACTAGGGAAGAAAAATTGTTATCCTTACTGCCATCTGAGAGGTTCTGAAGTGAGTGAGAAAGAAAAAGAAATCATGAAGATCAAGGATGACAATTATCTTTGTATGCCCTTTTTGTATTTATCTTTGTAAGTGTAGCACTTCTCTTACAACAATTTCAAAGAAATTTCACAACTTAAATGATTTGTATGTATTTTTAGCAAACTGAAACAACTCGAATATGAAAATTTTCCAAGATTTGGTAGAGAGAGAGAGAGAGAGAAGCATACAAGTGGGTAATATGGCAGGTTGAATTATTGTTATAGCTACAGTTACAAACGGATGGAAACAGCGTTGTATGCCTCCACTGTTCACAACACCAAACCAAACCAATAAATACATTCAGAACCAGTTGATAGAAATGCACGCAAGCTTTAAATATTAACAGCACAAATTGATTAAATAACTAGATATTTTATTTCAAATCTAACGTTCAATCTAACCAGGTTAACCCAGGTCAAAGGTGGCCCATTAGTGTCAAATCTGGTCCCATTTATATCAAAACAATCCGATTCACAGGAATTCGATTGAATGACTGGATTCCAACGTCAATGTTGGCTGCAAAAGGTGGTGGAATATTTCAACGCCTTTGCGGCCAAAACGAGCATCAATTTGTAGATTAGACCTGATTCTTGTACATTAGAGAAGTTTGATCTGAACCAAGTCGAAGGTGGTACCAATGCACCACCTTTGACCGTTATTGACTATTGGTCAATTGTAGTTGACTGGTGGTTAATGATGTTTGACTGACAGGCGCTAATAGTTAATATTATTAGAATATATTTTTAAATAATATTATTAAAATACAAATTAGTATGAAGAAAAACTTGTATTTTTACTAATTACTTAGCTTAAAATACAAAAATTAATATGAAAACTTGAGAACTTAATTAAAAACACATAAATTAGATTAAACATAGATATTACAATTTATGGATTGCATAATCCACAATCCAATCCATTATCCACAAAAATCCAATCCAATCCAATCCATCTTTAGATTTTAAGAATAGATTGAATATAAATTCATGTGGATTGGATTGGATAGGATGGGATCCTATCCAATCCACCATTTTTGCCATCCCTACCGTCATTAGCAAACCTCATGATGAAATTGTTACTTAAAAACCAAATCTCAGGGACCAAAATTATTTTAAAAAAAAAATTCTCCTTACATAAATATCTATTTATCTCCCAAATATATAAAAATTTAGGGACTAAATTAAAAATTTTCAGACCCATGGGACAAGTCAGGACCCTTACAAAAGTGATAACCCAAATCGGTCCCAATCAGTTTGGGCCCGACCCTTGAAGGCCCAGATTAATTTGGGACCGATCCTTGAGGGCCCGGACTTGAGACTGTCTTGCCCAAGCCCCGCCCACCTCTATACTTTATACACATGGCGGAACATGCAGGCATTGAACAAACACGCCAACCATTTTTTCCAATTTGGTTGAATTAATAGCGACATCAAATGTTGATCGTAGTACATCGTAGTAAATATTAAAAGACAGTTTACAGACTACATTTAATGAAGCTTTTTTATTTATTTTTATATGCATTGGGATAAACTGTTTCCGGATATCGTTGAATAAGGTTTATATTATAAACAAATAATCCATGGAGAAAAGTTGGATTATAAAAACATACAACAAAAGTACAATACAAGAGTACGAACAAATGCTGTAAGGAAAACAGGGACGAACAAAGGAGAAAAAAGTTTGGCTGCAGAGACTTTTCATTCAATAATCAAATATATATACATACAATACAATATATAGGTTCAACGCAGGAACCAATTTTCCTAAACTAACTACTACAAGGACTAACAAAGTTGGAAAAACTAAAACACAAATTTGAACTTTATATAAGTTAAATAAATTCAAAATAAAGATAATTGTTGTGTGTGGTTTTTTCATTAAGCTCCGAGAAGTCAGAAGCCCGCGAGGATATAGTTTGATCTAGAATCAGTTTGATTCAGCACTTATTCGACCCAGCATAAACTCATCAAATTAAAGATAACTTGACCTAACTCTTTGAAAGAAAAAAAATATATATGGGCAATATTATACTTAATCTCACAAATTTTCTCTCACAACTTTGACATAACAGCTCACAATTGGTCAGCTCATAATAGGTCTCATCTACCTAATTACGAGCTGACCAATTACAAACTGTTACGTCGTAGTTGTGAGAAAAAATTTATAGGATTAGGTTGTGAGCCAACTTTTATTGAAAATATATATTAAGACAAAAATACCCTAACAAATGAAACGTAATTACAAGATTTTTCTTAAATCTAGCCTCTATTTGTTACACTATTTCAAATCATTATTATGTTATCCTAATTGGATTTAAAAAAATGATATGTGTTTGTTTACTTATTGGGTCAATTCAATCTGAAAATTAATCCAACTCAAATAAGATTTTTTGTCTAAAAATTAAAAAAGGGTGGGACTTGTTTTAAGATTATCTAACTCTATTCAACTGAAAACAATTTTCTTTCTCTCCTTCTCATTTTTGTCTCCTTCAAATCTGAAAATTAATCCATCCAAGATCATCACCGCCTTCCAGCAACCACCATCGGTCAATCTGGTCGTTTCCGATCAAATCCACCATGGATTTGTTTACGGCCGCTAGATTTTGGCCGTTAGCGATAGCTAGATTTTGGTTATAGATCTTCCCGTTTCCAACAAGATCCATAATAGATCTATCCAGAAACAGCCATATCGATGCACGACCGGCCAGACGCAGACGGTCGTGTGTCGTTCCGATGACTGTCGACTGCTGTCCAACGGTGGTGGCCGGCAGGTGACTATCCTCTTGGGTGGCTGGGATGCTTTTGTTAATTTTTAAACTTTTATTGTAAGGAGTGTTTACCTAGATTAACAAAGGTAAGGGGTTAAAAAATAATTTAAATATTTTCAAAAAATGTACCAAACAAATATTCTGTCTTAAAAACCTTTTTAAAAAAAATGTATCAAACAATTATTTAGCATTTTATCCAACTCTGATATAATTTTCAGATATTTTATTAAACAAATTTTTAAATTCAAATCCTATTCGATTTGATTCAACTCAACTTAATTTAAAACAGTTTTTCAAAATAACATTTTTCAAAAAATGTAACAAACAAACCCTTAATTCTTTTTATCTATTACGACCCTCATCTTCACTCATTTTTCTTAATAATTTCAACGCCTTCTATGGCCAAAATAAGCATTTGAATCCGATGACTAAACTAGATTCTTGTATATTAGAGAAGTCTTATTTGAACTAGGTCGGAGGTGGTGCCAACGAGCCATCTTTGACCGTGTTGACCATTGGTCAACAGTATTTGACTGGTGGTCAATGATGGTTGAATAACTGCTGCTAATAATTAATATTATTAGAATATATTATTAAATACTTCTTAAAATACAAATTAGTATGAAGGAAATCTTGTATTTTGACTAATTACTTAGCTTAAAATACAAAAATTGATATGAAAACTTGAAAACTTAATTAAGAGTACAAAAATTAGATTAAACATACATATTAAAATTTATGGATTGGATAATCCATAATCCAATCCAATCCATTATCCACAAAAATCCAATCCAATCCATCTTTAGATATTAAGAATGGATTGGATTGGATATAAGTTCACGTAGATTGGACTGTATCTTATCCAATCCATCATTTTTGCCATCCCTGCCGTCATTGGCAAACCTCATGATGAAATTTACTTAAACCAAATCTCAGGTATTTAAAAAAAAAAAAAACTCTAGAGATTAAAGTGTTATCATTTTGGTCACTGTAATTTGTTAATTATATTTATAGGGAGGAATATTATCAATTTAGGTACAACTTTTTTTATGAAATGCAAATAAAGAGACACAAGGTTCAATTTGTTTAATTTAGGGATACTATTTAGTTACTTGTTTGGTAAATGGAAACAATAAAAAGACTTAGACACCCTTTTTTACTTATTTGGTTTTAGTCTTTCAATTTCAAATTTAAAAACTAAAAAAAAAAAAAAAGTTGAACATTTAAAAAAAAAAAATTGTTTGATTTTAAACTTTAACTATTAAAAATAATAATAAAATAAGAAAAACCAAACATAATAAAATAATTTAAATTAAAAAAAGGTTTTTAAAAAAAAAAAACTGACAAATTTTTTTAACATGAAAGAAAGGACAACTATTTTTATTATTAAATTTAAAAGCTAAAAATAAATTAAAAACATAAAATAAAATAAAAAAGTCATTGGCTTTTTCCTCATGTCAATGCCGCAACTAGTAGAAGCGTTATACCCAAGGTATTGGCTTGGTGGTCAAGGAGGTTTGCTCCCTTTCCTGAGTTTCTAGGTTTAAATCTTGGGGTTATCTACCACAATAACATTATAATTTATCTAATCCTTTAGACTTGTAAGGTGTTCAATGGACTTCAAGAATTAGTTAAGATACACTCAAACTGGTCTAGACACCCTAGTTACCCAAAAAAAAAAAAATTGATAATATCCCTTATAAGAGAGATAAATTTACTCAAAATTCACAAAGCCTAAAAAGTTATTAAAAAATTGTATACTATTAAAATTTCTTAAGCCACATTTTAAAATAATTTCACTGTTTTTCCAATTAACTTAGTAGATTAGTAACATTTCTGGCATATGCAATGGTGTTAATTAATAGGGGTACATGCAAATTGTAACTTCACAGGAGACTTAAGTTTAATTAATAGAAATAACATTTTTCTCTCCTTGTGTGTTTCTTCAACTCTCTTATTTTCCCTGATCATTTTCTCTCCTACCAAACATCATAAACTCTCACTTAAATTTTATGAAAATCTACATTGAAGATCTTAGGACCTCCAAATGTAAAATATCTATATTGAAGGTTTTAGGACCTTCAAATATATTGAATTAGAAGAGTATATAATTATCTCCATAATGATCAAATTTATGGTTTGCTTTAATCACACAAGGTAATATATGTGATAACTTGTTTAAAACTTTGAACAATAAAATGGACCTCATATATAATCGTCTTTCTAATTAACCACCTATGGTAACTAAATATCATCTATTTTCTAAAAGAAAAATTGTTGATGCGTGATTTTGACACCAGCGACCTCACACGTGCAAAGAGCTAAGAAAGATTTTAGAAATTACACGTGAATGATTCACGAGAAGTGTTTATAGTGCAATAATGATATACGTTTGAAGAAACATAAATAAGAGATTGATAAGAGAGATTTTTATAATGGTTCGGATGCTTAAAACGAATCTTACATCTACTGTTATTTTATTATTCTCTGACTATTTTCTGATATTGCCTGTAAGACATACAAAAATGGAGAAATACTTTGTTTACAGAGAAAAATAGTGGTTGAATCTCACGTTTGTGCCCAGCTCATATATGCCCAACCTCTTTTTTTCATGAAGAAAGGTGTCTATTTATACATTTGAGGTTAATGTAATGAGTGCTTTTGCAAATTGTCTTGACACGTGGGGACCACTCCCTAATCCTTATCTTAAAATGAGATAGGATTGATATAAAATATCTCTTTGAGGTGATTTGAGTTTTGACAGCTAATATCACTTTGTCTTTGAGTGTTTGTTAAGCTCTAATTGGTGGTGCTGACATCAATGTGTATTTTTAGTTCAATAGAACCCCCTTAGTTTTTGGAGTGCGTAATTGCACTTCAAAAGCTATGTATTTGATCTGAATGGTTGTCGCATTATAGGCTATAGTGTCGAACTAAAGAGCTTGAATTATGCTTGGCGTGATCAGGAGTTGAGAGTTAGGACTACGATATGAGTACTCGGAGCGATCCAAAGTTGAGCGCGATCTGATAATTGACATAAAATGTCTAGTAGATGAAATCCTTGAGAGAGCTGACATCAGAAGCCCAAATGCACGGCTTAGAGACCCTAACGGACAAGCCAACTAAAAACAACCATAACTTTTGATCCGAGAGAAGTTTTGGAGCCCATAAGATATCAACGGAAAGCTCGTTCCGAGCCCTACATCATGGAAACCAAAGAACCCAATTGGGACCATTTTTAGGGAAAAAATCTACCATTTTGGCATGTTTCGGGGCTGTTTTAAGTTTTCTACACATTTTTTCTAACGTTAGTAGCTAGTTACGATCTAAGAACTGATTACGATCTAAGAGTTGAGAACACGACCAATCTCAGAGCTGAGAGTTGATCACGATTTGAGAGCTGAGAGTTGATCGCGATTTGAGAGCTAGGAGCTGATCGCGATCTGATAGGGGCTCGATCTGAGAGTTTGAGGCGTGCGATCTGAACGATCTGATGCATGTGATCTCAGGCAAATGAGTGAGCTTATAAGCTCAATCAGAGCATAAGGAGCTCGATATGAAGCGTAAGGAGCTTTGATATGAGAACTCGAGAGCTCTTTGTGATCTAAGAGCTTAAGAGCTCTTTGCAATCTGAGAGTTTAAGGTTTTCGATCAAAAAACAAAAGGAGTTCGATCAGAAAGCGCGAAGCTTGATTTGAGAACACAGGGAGTTCAATCAAAAAGCACGAAGCTTGATCTGAGAACATAGGGAATTCTATCAGAAAGCGCAAAACTTGATTTGAGAACACAAGGAGTTCAATCAGAAAGCGTAAAGCTTGATCTGAGAACACAGGTTAGCGATCCTATCTAGGTGCTCAGAAGCATGATCTGGCCATTCGAAAGCGCGATTTGAGTGCTCAGAAGCATGATCTGGCTGCTTGAAAGTGTGATCTGAGTGCTCGAAAGCATAATCTAGCTGCTCAAAAGCACGATCTAAGTGATTTGAATGCGTGATCTCCATGATCTTGAACACATGATCTCAACGATCTTGAACGCGTGATCTCAATGATCTTGAACGCGTGATCTCAACGATCTTGAATGCGTGATCTCAATGATCTTGAACACGTGATCTCAATGATCTTGAACGCTTGATCTCAAGAGCTTGTTCTGATATGAGTGATCTGATCTAAGCGATCTGGCCATGCGATCTCAACGATCTGAGAGCTCTGTTGCATGCGATCTAAGCGATCTGGCCACTTCATATGAGAGCTCTGATGCGCACAATCTAAAGCACGCGATCTGAGTGATTTGAGCACATAATTTGAGAGCTCTAATGTGTACGATCAGGCGATCTATCCACGCGATATGAGAGATCTCAGCGTGCAATCTGAAGCTGAAGATCTAAGCGATCTGGCCAAGCGATCTAAGAGCTCTAATGCATGCGATTTAAGCAATCTAGCCACGCGATCTAAGAGCTCTGATGCGTACTATCTAAGGGATCTGGCCACACGATCTGAGAGCTCTGATGCGTGCGATCTAAGAGATTTGACCGCGTGATCTGAAAGATCTGATCTGGAATAGGCTTCAGTATTTTAACAATAATTTGAGTTGTAGATCTCAAATTTGGATGATTCTTAGACTAGCAGAAAGCTAACTCGAAGGGCTACAACTTTTGTGTTTATCACTTTACCAGATTCAGACTTTATCCTGCTCAGATTTCTACATTAGAAAACGTGAAGATTTTGAGGCTTGTTGGAAAAACATGGAGAGCTGGTGTGAATCAGACCCTTCCTCTGGCACCAAACTATTGATGCTTGATTTTGACACCAATGACCTTGCACTTGCAAAGTGCTAAGAAAGATCTTAGAAATTACACGTGAGTGATTCATGATAAGTGTTTATGGTGCAGTAATGATATATGTTTGAAGAAACATAAATAAGAGATTGACAAGAGGGTTTTTTATAGTGGTTCGGATGCTTAAAACAAATCCTACATCTACTATTATTTTATTATTCTCTGGCTATTTTTCTGATATTGCCTGTAAGGCATACAAAAATAGAGAAATATTTTGTTTACAGAGAAAAATAGTGGTTGAATCTCACATTTGTGCACAACTCACATGTGCCCAGCCTCTCTTTTTCACGAAGAGAGGTGTCCATTTATACATTTGAGGTCAATGTAATGAGTGCTTTTGCAAGTTGTCTTGACACATGGGGATCACTTCTTAATCCTTATCTTAAAATAGGATAGGATTAATATAAAATATCTTTTTAAGGCGGTTTGAGTTTTAACAGCTAATACCACTTTATCTTTAAATGCTTGTTAAGCTCTAATTGATAGTGTTGATATCAATGTGTATTTTTTGCACAATAAAAATAAACAAATAATCAACAGAAAAATGTTGAAAACACCCAGAATGATGTTTTTAGCTTTTCTTAGTAAAAAGTTGTAAAATGATTCAGACATTTCCAAAAAAATATTATGTTAAGCCATTAATTTTTAAGTTCTTAAATTACAAAAATGAATAACATGCAATTTAAGAAATGGTGCCAGACAACTACTTATAGTTTGATTAAGCTCTGCAAACTTTTGTACGTGTTCTTCCTCAAAAATACACAAAATTAAGAAAAACGTAAAAACCTCAAATTACAGAAAGAAGAAGCAATGATATTATTGATATGGAAAAATAATAATAACGTAATGAAGAAACAAGGGCTGGCCCTCAGCATATGCAACACATGTGAAGGTTAGCTTGAAGAAAGATCAGGCAAAGTGAAAAGCTAAAATTAAAAGAAAAGAAAAGAAAGGTTTTGTGATTGTTGATCGTCACTGCTACCAAAACTTGTTCAAGAAAACGATGTTTTGATAATGCCAAAACAAAGACACATCCATTGTCGGAACATATCTTGTAATAATTCTGAATTTGTATTGTCTTATAAATTGAGGTACTCCTTGTACATCAAGTTTATCATCATCTTCATGTGGCCACAATATTTTTATATAAGAAAAAATAAAATAAAATTATCATTATAAGCACACTGATATAAATATAATTGCGTTTGATTAGCCATTTTACATAGAACCAGCTGATAGAAGTGCATGCAAGCTTACACAATAACACAATTTTCCATCACTTTACATAAGTTCCTGCCTTAGAAAGACCAAATTGCCCTAAAAAGACAAAAAATTTACCATTACCATCTAACATTTTCCAAAATAAATGCTCAACCCGAATCCATGAAAAGAATAATTTATGCGCTTATGCAATATTGAATTTAGAACTATGAGATGAGTAGTATTCTTCTCATATAATTTAAATTTTTATATAAATAAATTTTTATTTAAATAAATAATTATATATTTAGTTCGATGTTGTAAGAAACACATGACAATATTGAATTTAATCTCTAGTTATATTCAGTTCAATCCAATCTAATATGAAATATTTAGTCCAATCCAATGTAGTACACCAAAGTCCAAACGCACCCTATGTATTTTATGTCTGAATCCTTGATCCATGCCCATCCAATTGCTACAAAATCTTTTTTTTTTTTTTCAGTTAATGTAGTTAATCCTCTGAAGGAATGATATGATAACAAAATCGTTTGAAATTTCTAAAATAACATAAATATTCTTGGCATTAATGAACTGTTAATGAACCGTTAAAATTTAAACTGTTATCAATTATTAAATATTCGATTCGATTCGGCTCAATTACAGTCCCACCTCAAGAATGTCTGTTACGAATTTCTATTAATTTTTTAGTTTAAATTTTATTTAATCTTTGAATAATTTTCTTAAGAATAAAATGAGTTCGTTTTCTTCTATAATTCAGTTCAATAATAATTGATTACCTTAATTGACAAGTGTAAAATGGATGACCAAGTGTCAATCAAGTAAGGTTGAAAAACCCACATGTTTATCAAATATCTTAGAAGGTGCCTTGATGTTATCGCCCGAAAGAAGTGAAATTGATGACCCAAAACACCATTGCCATCTCTCTCGACGAAGAAATAAAAGCACCTCCAGCTTGAGTTCCATGGCTACGCCTAAAAAGCTTCACATAACCATGTTTCCATGGCTAGCCTTTGGTCACATGCTCCCCTTCTTTGAGTTAGCCAAGCACATTGCTGGAAAGGATCACAAAGTCTTTTTCATATCAACTCCTAACAACATCAAACGCTTGCCAAAAATCCCTCCAAATTTATCACCATTCATGAACTTCGTCTCCCTCACTTTACCCCCTCAAGATAATCTCCCTCACGAAGCAGAAGCCACCACTGACTTGCCATTTTCCAAAGTTCAATACCTCAAAATGTCCTATGATAAACTCCAGGATTCTTTAACTCAGTTTCTACAAACTTGTACTCCTGATTGGATCATTTACGATGTCTTCTCTTATTGGTTACCACCAATAGCTGCCAATCTTGGCATCTCCTGCGCCTACTTCAGTATCTTCCCAGCTTGGTCAATATGTTTCTTCGGATCATCAACAACCGCAATGATCAACGGCGAGGATCCAAGGACTAAGCCGGAAGATTACACTGTTCCTCCCAATTGGATACCGTTTCATTCCGAGATAGCATTTCGCCTCCACGAGGCGAAGAAACTGTTCGTTCATCTTAAAGAAGACGATTCGGGAGTGAGCGACTTGTTTCGTTTTGGATCGGCGATAGCTGGTTGTGATGTGATAGCTATTAAGAGCTGCATGGAGCTAGAATCGGAATGGTTAAACCTCATGGGAGAGCTTCATGGTAAACCAATTGTATCCGTCGGCCTATTACCGCCCTCAGATAAAGATAACAGAGAAAATGTAACTGAGCATAATTCTTGGCTTATAATCAGCGAGTGGCTGGTACAAACAAAAAATAGGTTCTGTGGTTTATGTAGCTTTAGGAAGCGAAATAAATCCGAGTCAAGAAGACCTCACTGAGTTGGCTCGAGGGCTAGAGCTATCCGGGTTACCCTTCCTTTGGTGTCTGAGAAAGCAGCACAATCCGGTGGAGCTTCCGGATGGGTTCGAGGAGAGAGTCGAGGGCCGCGGAGTGGTGTGGACGAGTTGGGCACCTCAATTGAAGATATTATCTCATGAATCGGTGGGAGCGTTTTTGACTCATTGTGGGCTAAACTCGATTATCGAGGCACTCAATTATGGGCGTCCATTGGTTTTGCTACCTTTTGTGATGGATCATGGGTTAGTTTCAAGAGTTTTTGCGGAGAAGAAAGCGGGGATAGAAATAGAGAGAAATGAAGAAAATGGGGTGTATACGAGGAAGTCGGTGGCGGAGACATTGAGGATGGTGATAGTTGAAGAAGAAGGAAGAGTTTACAGGGATAAAGCCAAGGAAATGAGGATTCTAATTGCTGATAAGCAACTTCAGAATCAATATGCAGACAGTTTTGTTGAGTTCCTTCAGAATTATAGACAAATTTCTAAATATTGAAATTACATTTTAGGTTAATTAAATTAAGCTAATAAATCAACATTTCATCTTCTCCTTTTATGGATGATATGCTTGTTGCTTGTACCTTTTGGCTTCATCAAATTCTTTCTACTATAAGGAAAATCATCCAAAAGGAAACAGCAGCAGCTGATAACCACCCAAACAAAGCAAGCAGAAGGCGTATAAATGGGCCAAAAAACAGCAGCAAATTCGACAGGAAGCAGAAGCCAACACCAGCCCACCTGCAAACATACAGCAGCCCCCATAACCACAATCAGCATCCCCACTACCCCCGCACCGCCAACGGCAAGGTCTATAGAGTCGGCAGACGTAGATCTCTTCGATTTTAGACAGCTGAAGTGGACAACTTCAGGAAGTAACATATCAATCTTTCCTGCATACCATATTCATCAAGAGGAGCATCGTAGTCATAGCTAGTACCAATGAAAGGACCACCAGCAGTCCGGCCAAAATTTGTTCCCCCATGATACTGAAATTTCAATTGCAGAAGTACACATCCAGTAGAATGACTATATGAGCATACAATCTGTGGCTGAATTGAAAATTGTCTCCCAAGAGCCAAAGGCCCAAAGCTATACTTCAATAGTGACGTGGGGTGTGGCGAACTCCCCACCGACTGTAACAGCTTGGGCAAACCAAACAAGCTAACTCGTTATGGACTCTACCCAAGCTTCTTTCACCCAAAATGCATTTACTTGGTAAAAGAACAGTGAAGCTTATGAGCTAACCCAAATTGTCTGTCTCTACCTAGTACCTATGTGGAATGTCAAAAGCACAAATCACCCCATGAAATCACTTTAGGAAACTACAGTGTTAACCTTGATCAACTGAAATCCCAAAGAGCCTCCAGTTTAATTTTTACCTTTTTATTTTTCTATTGACAGCTGGCTTGATAACATTACCAGCAGTCACTACATGGACCAAGAAAAATATGAAGCTATTTGTGATCAATGAAAGAAAAGCTTCCTATTTCACTGTCACAGAGTATAGATGGGCGTTTGCCCCGCCCCGCGGGGATCCATCCTGACCTGGCCCGAATGGGCCGGGGAATCCTCGGAAAAAATAGGGATAGGGCCGGGGATGGTCCTTAGTTATGTCCCCGCATTCAGGGACGAGCCGGGGAAGGGGATAGTGCAATCCCTGGCCTGCCCCGCCCCGTCCCCATGGAGCCCCGTCCGCCCTGCTTTTTTGAGATTTTTTTTGTTTCCTTTACAAAATTGTATATAAAGTTAAAGTTTAAATCATAATTTTAAGTAATGTATCTAAATTTATGATATATACTTTTATAATATTTTCTAATGTTTGTATTAAATTTATAGAAAAATAATTTAAACGAGAGAGTTTAATAATTAAATATATGTATTATTATTTTGTGAATTTCGCAAAATAATAATACATGAGACATGGCCAAAAATAAATTTAATTAGATTATTACAATTTACAAACCAATATAAGAATATATACAATTGCTTAACGACTTACAAATAGGCATGGCAATGTTCCCCAAGATTTCGGGGACCCGTCCCGCCCCGCCCCATATGGGGTGGGAAAGCCCCGGTTTTTTTGGGGATAAGGGCGGGGTGGGGGTGTTTTAATCCCCGTCCTCGGGGATGGGGCGAGGGTGGGTGATACCTTTCCCCCGGCCCGCCTCGTATATAATATATAAAATTAAAAAAATGTATATATATATATTTACTTTTCACTAATATCCCTATATTTCACCTAATTATACAATTATCCTTCCTATATAAACCCATATTTTTCTAATTCCCTCTCACCCTAAACAATTGAACAAGAACAAACCTTGACCCATATTTATGTATAATTAATTATGTTTAAATGATTAATTTAAGTGTTTGTCATGTGGACGAGAATTAACTATTGTGTTTGGTAATGCTCAAATTAATTTATGTTTATATAAAATTAACGGGGCGGAGACGGGCCTCCAACATTCCCCTTTGGGGCGGGGAAGGGGAATTCCTGTCATCCCCGTAACGGGGATAGGGCGGGGGTGGGGAATGATTTTGAGGGTAGGGATGGATACGGTGAATGAGATCCCCGCTCCGCCCCGCCCCATTGCCATGCCTACTTACAAATTACACAAATTCAATTATCCTTGTAATTAATTAATTGATCAATTAAATATGATGTTAAACTTAATCAAATAATGGGATTTGTCCCTTTCACAAATGGACTAATTTTATTAGTTGTAGTGGAGATAGTGTTTTATGAATTAATTCACCAATTTACCTAGTAAATTATGTTAAGATTGAATTTAGTTATATTAATTTTATGAAAAATTAATTAACTAACATGGCTAACTAAACCTAAGCCTCCATACAATTGAATAACTAAGCAATTTACCTAATAAATTATGTTAAGATTGAATATAATTATTGTATTAATTCTTGATTTCTTATTGGAGTTGTCTGAGTACTCCAGTGGTAGCAATCCAACATTTTAACTTTCCGTAAATGGGCCTTGGCTTTTTCTAGTCGTTCAATGGCCCCTCCCTACAGTTCTTTTGAATTTCAAATAGTATTTAAGATCCTTAGTTTTCAATTATCTAATAAATCACTTAATGAAAATAGATTATCATTCCAGCTATTCAGAAATTGGATGACATTTAACTTTAACAAGTTGTTAAGAAATTGGAAATATATGGTTTGCAAGCTTTTTGAACTGTGAATGGCATAGACGCATAGTTGTAGCAATGTAGCCTGAATGATGATTATATTTTGTTGCTATGAAATCCATGAGTATGTTCCAATTTTTACCAAGAAATTGTTATTTACCATATTCAATTATTCATATCAATTTGCTTTTTAAATCTTAATTTAAATGTTACAAGAAATTGTTAGACTTTATATTTTCTTACCTTAAATTTTGTATTTTTAATGAATTAAGTTAATTAACTATTGAAATTAAACAGTCAAATTGTTAAATATAATACTTATCAACATACTAGTTTTTCACAATTAAAATAATTAATTTTACAGAAAGTTTTGATTTACACGGGGCAAAAATCCCTGTTCAGGGGATAAATCCCGATAGGGATAAATTCCCCGCGAAGCCTTGGTTATCGGGTCGGGCCGGGACGGGGATGGTCATGATTTTGTCCCCGCGGGCTCGGGATGGTCATGAGAAAATTCTTCGCCCACGGGGACGGGCTAGGGATGGTCCTCGGAGAGGGTAACAGGGACGGGCCCGGGGCATGGGGTCCCCAGCCCCGACCCGGCCCGCGCCCATCTCTATCATAGAGTTGTTGCTATAGGAGTTTGAACAAAGAGGATCTCCTAAAGGTGGGAAAAAATGATTGTTAGGAGTAATAAAATATCAAATAAAATCAGATTTGGGCCAGAAACGGGCTGGCTTTGTTTCAGGCCTTAGTAGAATTTGCGATTTCCTGAAACACTTGAGCATAAGCCTATGCAATTACTTCTTCAAGGAAGTTTGTCCCCAAGCTGAGAGTTGTAGCTGCAAACACATTGCCATCGTTTAAGGTCAGAAAAAACAGCATCGTTTAATAACTTCTCCATCTTATTTTTCAATTGTCTCTCACTATTTGTCTGCAGTGGATACCACTATAGATGGGGTGTTTATCTGAGCTTATGAAAATTAGTTTATGACAAATGCTTATAAGTAGTTGAAATTTTAAGCAATAGTATTTATAAGTGACTGATAAGTAGTTGACGTGTTTGGTAAAATATAGCTTATCAGTACATTTTATTATAAAATGACTAAAAATGGTACTACATTAAATAAGAGTATACTATGATATTTTAAAATTAAACAAGGATAATGTGGTAATATAATTGGTCAAACTAGCTCATAAGCAAAAAAAAAAAAAAGTACCTCCCCCCAACTTATTATTATTATTATTTTTGCTTATAAGCTCAAAAAAGTTATAAACAAACAAGTCAACTTAATATTAGAGCTTATAATATAATTTGACCAGTTTATAAGCTTAGACAAACACCCATTATCTTTCACTTGTTTTTATTTTCTTAAAAATTACATTTGATTTCCACTACTGCTACTGCTTCTTCTATATGTTACATTAAGCAATACCCAATACCCTAATTATATTATCAAAGGATAAGCACCTCTCATCGAATGATTAAACCATATTCTTCAAATTATCTCATAATTTTACTATACCTAATATTCACTTGACATGTGATATTTCATGAAAAATCTTTTATGTACTAGGTATTATTAAATTTTTAATACTATGGTCTAATAATTCTTATTAAATGTTAGTACTAGACAATCTTTAACAACCTTCACTCAAAAAACCATTTATATGTATAATTAATTAATAAAAATATGTTACGTCATTGGATGTTGAATATACATAACATATAATATTGGTTTACACGTATAGCTAAAAATTATGTATGATAAACTTTCTCTTGATTTAATTCTCAAGAAAACCAACAACTTTGATGGTTTGACCTAATTACTCTAATAAAAATAATAATAAGTATTAACATTGTAAAAACTTGAGCAATAGACCAACCAGTAATAACCCCCATAATTGTTTATCTTAGTACAAAAGAGCAGAAAAAAGAACCGAGATCAACGATTATATGCTTGAATTATATAGAAATCAGATCATCTATACATCTACATCAACAATCATGTTTTTACTCCTAACATTTAAATTTACAATGAAATATATTTGAAATGTTACAAGAATGATGTCATTTCATATTCTAAAAATCACATTATAAATCACGAAAAATTACAAAAAATCCATCGACTGTTGTAACCTTACCCCAAACCTGTTGTACTAGTACATTATGCTGAAACTTCTCATATTTAAGGTTTTATACTATTTTTATTTTATTTCTTACTCATAATTTATATGGTGAATTAGCTTTCTCGGTGAGTAGTGTCTATTTTTAGAACCTATGGGATAGAATTAATTTTTTTTTTCTTTGTTCCTAATATAAATTGTGGGCTAGCTTCGAATGTTGACACATATGGTGTGGAAACTTGGGTATTTGAAAAAAAATCTTTAACTACTAGCCATATTATTAGACTTTTCATCCAATTAATGGTTTCCATTGTAAGGAATAACTAATTATGTTCCCATTCCTATGATTAAGATTGATAGTTTTGTGAAAAAAAAAAAAATCAAAGAAAATGAGAAAGAAAATCATTTCAATTTTGATTGACAAATGATATAAAATATTAAAATAGATATTTAATTATTTTAGTTGAGTATCAGATAAACTAATTGACTCACAATACATACTAACGACAGGAACATTTCAATACTTTTTGAAAATATTAGGTACGGATATAATCAAACAATCTTTGTCATGTGACATAGAATATCTATTATGTTCGTAATATTAACGGTTAAATTCACAATGAAAGATATTTGAAACTCTGAAAATATGATATTTGTGTTAGCTTTTTAGGTAAGTAGTGTCAGTTTTCAAAACTTGTGGGTTAGAAATTTTCACCAAACTTTGAAGGGGGAATTTTTTTACTATACTTTATAAAATGGTGGGGTATTATATGGTGTGGAAACTGAAAACCTAGAATGTTGGCAAAATCATCCTTATGCACTACCGTCAGTATTAGATTTTTCATACATGTATGGAAAATGAAAGGAAAAGAAAATAAAAATGAAGAAAAAGAAAGTTATTTTGATTTTTATAAGTGATATAACGGGGTAAAATAGATATTTTATTATATTAATCGAAGGATGCCTTATAAATAGCATTCTTAGTTGAAAATAATAAAAATTTGTTTCAAAAAATAGTTATAATAAAAATATAAAAAGATGTATGTTCTAATAAATTCAATGTTTTATATTAACACACACACACACACATATATATATATATATATATATATATAACAGATCAATCCTAATTAGAGAATTATTATTATTTTTATTATTATTAGTTACACTAAAGCATATAATTTTGCAATTCACAAAGTATACTACCTATGATTAAATAGTGTAGCATTTATTTGAGAGAAAAGCACATATGAAGGCTTTTTATTATTATTATTATTATTATTATTATTATTATTATTATTATTTTGCTTTGATAAATTTCACATAGAACGGTGAAACCCCTAATGATTTTTAACTAATTGTCTTTTAAATAAAACTTTGATACTTCTATTTATGGTAAAATAAATTTCATCCCTACAGTCTGGTTTAAGTACAGTTTAGTTTTTAAAAAGTTTTTAGTAACATTTTGGTCTCTGTCAATTACGTTTTAGTCCCTATCATTTGCAAACCGAGGGATCAAAATGTCATTAACTCTTTGAATATTAAGATAAATATATAAAAGAATTGGTCAACTGAAGAATCCTATAGGCTATAGTTACCTAGCAACTAAAACTCCATTAGAGTTGATAAGATTACCCAACGGCCGCAATTGGGTACGTGGTCAAACTTACCTACTGAGTTTTTGTTCAGAAAATGAATAATTTTTGGTATCTTCAGTAGAATTTAATATAAGACATCAAATGCTATGGAGATGAGGGGATACAGTTATTGATTCGCGTATTTATTTTTTACAAGAAATTCATATAGTTAATAAATTTAGAAAGATCAGCAGTATCAATATTAATGAACATTCGCACTGAATCAAGATGCCATTTACATCATACCTTAAAAGGGGAGAAGTGTTGGTACAGAATGACCACATGTAAATGTTTGATATATTTGTTAGACTTTTTGCAATATGGTCCTACACTTCTCATATAATTATATTTTGATCCTTACTGATGTGGACTGATGTGGTCATACGGTTGTGTCTCTTGAGCAGTTGTCTTTGATGAAAAGACAACTGCATATAAGAAAGAGACTTTACAGGTCCCCAGTGACGCAATTTTATTTTAGTTTTCAAAAACCATCACTCAAAAGTTGTAGTCAGTGGAAGATCTTGTAATTTTAGAAAGAGTAAGAAGATCAAACAACAATTGCTATGGCTGGAGGTTTGTCATTTACTTCCGCATATATTCCATGGAGATTTTATATTGAAATTGATTGTATTATCACTTTTATATGAATATTGAAATATGAATGTATTTTACATTTGGTATCAGAGCTTTATTTGAATCTCTGCCTAGCATGAAGTTGTTTGTTGCAAATTTGAAAAATATTGCATAAAATTTAGGATTTTTTTCCATTAAAACCCATACTATAAATCAAGCATAACTTTTATTATAAATAGAATTTGTTTTCGATTTTGGTGTCATTGGAATCCTTGTTGAAAAAGCTTTCCAACGGTATATTATTTGTCAAAAACGGAGTTCTGGATGCAAAGTTATGCTAGTTTAAAGTTTTGGTTAGAAATTATTGTTTGGGTGTTTTCGGAAGCCATTTATGGCACCGATTTAGGACGAAATTGTCATTTGGGATGTCACCGATATAGGTTATATGTCCACATTCAAGTTTCCCATCGAAAACGCCAAAAAAATGGTCGGAAACGGGCTGTTGAAAATCTGAAAAAACTGGGTAAAAGTTGCAAAAAAAGGGGTTAAGAAGAACCCACCCAATAGGATAAACGAGTCAAACTGAACCGGTCAAAGTCAGCAGTCAAAGCGGGTCAACCAACCCGATCAAACAAGTCCAAATCCGTTAGGTCAACCCGACCCGATCAACATGGTCAAAGGTCCTAACCGGTCAACGGGTCAATGAACCGGCCAATGAATCGGTTCAGTGGGCCAAGTCGGGTCGACCTGACCCGGTTAAAACGGGTCAAAGGACCTAGATTCTGGCCCGGCACGTGGTGGCGCGTGAGGGACCTGTGCTTGCGTCAGGCGCGTGTTGGTGTGTGACGGAGCGTGAGAGCGCGTCAGAGCGCGTGACAGTGCTGTGTCGGTGCGTGAAGGCTGCAGTGGGTGTAGCACTCGCGTGAATGCGTGGGAGGCGTGTGTGCTACCTTCTGGAGGCGCGTGAAAGCGCATGGGGGCACGTCCTTTAGTCACGGTGGCGCGTGGAAGTCGGTGACAGCTTGCATGATGGTTTTTTATGTTATATATTACTTTTTTATGCATAAATAATGTGTTATTCTTGTATTGATTTGTGATATATTATATAATTCATGTTATAAATTATTTGATGTTTTATGATCGTATATATTTGATTAATTTAGAGTAGCCGCAGCATCTAAATTATGATAATATATGCATTAAGTAATATTATTTATGATCATATTAAGGTTAATAACATCGTTTTGTAGTTAATCATATTAATATAATCATTTTACCCACAGGGAATGTTATATTTTCATGATTAATTAGGGATGAAATAGAAATTATTCTTATTTCTTAATTAGCCCACAGATATTATGAAATATTAATAATTTCTAGTTTCATCATTAAAGGATAATAAATCATAATATGTAATGTCTTTACCCACAGGGAGATTTTATGATATGTTGATTCATTTATGATTTATTATTTGTTTTACATTGATAAACTTATAATTGTTATTGATGGTTTGTGCCTCATAGTTTATTTAGTGAGCATGTCTATTGATATACCTACAATTGATTAAACTTTGATGATGGTTGAGGATAAGGTTCCTAATTTAAATGGTGATAACTACAAATCCTGGAGAGAGGCCGTTCTTCTTCATTTAGGGTGCATAGATCTTGACTATGCTCTTCGTAAGGAAGAGCCACCTACACCTATAGATACTAGTTCTCAAGCTGAGATTGTTTTGTATGAACGGTGGGAGCGATCTAATCGTTTAAGCATGATGTTCATCAAATCTCACATTACGAGTAGTATCCGTGAGTCGATACCGGAGTGTGAAAATGTCAAGGATCTGATGAAGACAATTCATGCACAGTTTGAAACATCAGACAAGGCATTAGGAAGCATCCTAATGAGTAGATTGACATCCATGAAGTTCACTGGAATTAAAGGAGTCCGTGAGCATATTATGAAAATGCGGGACATTGCTGCTAAGTTGAAATCCCTTCAGATGGTAATTAATGATGATTTCCTGGTGCATTATGTCCTGAACTCTCTCTCGTCTCATTATACCATTTCAAGATATCCTATAACACATAGAAGGATAAATGGTCAATCAATGAGCTTTTGACCATGTGTGTTCAGGAGGAGGAGAGACTGCTTCATGAAGTGAATGAAACTGCACATCTGGAGATAGGAAATGTCAAGTACACTTCAAACAAGAATAAGAAGTGGAAAGGAAAAGGCAAGCTGCATGAGGTTATGAGTAAAGGTAATAAGGACAATATCAAGTGTTTCTTCTGTAAAAAGACGAGACACATGAAGAAGGATTGTCCTAAGAGGAAGGCCTGGCTTAACAAGAAAGGTAACCTCTCATCTCTTGTGTGTTATGAATCTAATATGATTTGTGTTTCACATAATGATTGGTGGATTGATTCTGGTTCTACAATCCATGTTTCTAATACAATACAGGGTTTTCTGGATCAAAGGAAGCCATTGGGAAGTGAATGCAGCATCTATTCAGGAAACAGGATGTCTTCACATGTTGAAGCTGTTGGAACATTTAGACTTATTTTAAGTACTAATTATGTTTTGGATTTGGAATGAACCTTTTATATTCCTAGTTTTTCTAGGAATTTAATTTCAGTTTCTAAACTTGTACCTTGTGGATACTCTTTCAACTTTTATGGTAGTTTTTTTAATTTAATTAAGAACTCATCCATTGTTGGAAATGGGACTTTGGTTGATGGTTTGTTTAAAATTCATTTAAGTGATAATGTTCCTTATAGTCTTATGACTTCACATGCTCACACTAGTATGAAACGTACTATTATGTATGAAAACTCTTCTTTTTTGTGGCATAGGAGATTAGGACACATCTCCATTGATAGGATTAAAAGGTTGGTAAATGCTGGAGTTCTTGAAACTCTTGACTTTATTGATTTTGATACTTGTGTAGACTGCATTAAGGGAAAGCAGACTAACAAATCCAAGAAGGGTGCCAGGAAGAGTTCTGAACTTTTAGAAATCATACACATAGATATTTGTTGCCCTGACATGAGCTCTAGTGGTCAGAAATATTTTATCACCTTCATTGATGATTACTCACGATATATGTATCTTTATTTGCTTTATCATAAGGATGAAGCGTTGGATGCTTTCAAAATATATAAAGCAGAAGTAGAGAAATAATGTGGAAAACAAATTAAGATCATGAGATCTGATAGAGGTGGTGAATATTATGGTAGATACACTGGTACAGGACAAGCACTTGGTCCATTTGCTAAATTTCTTCAAGAGCAAGGTATTGTGGCTTAGTACACCTTGCCTGGCACACCATCTCAGAATGGTGTAGCAGAACAGAAATAGAACATTAATGGATATGGTACGGAGTATGCTGAGTAACTCCAAACTTCCTCATTCTTTGTGGATTGAAGCTCTCAAAACTGCAGTGTATATATTAAACCGAGTTCCAACTAAAGCGGTTCCCAAAACGCCATTCAAATTATGGAAGGGTTGGAAACCAAGTTTAAGTCATTTATGCATCTGGGGTTGCCCAATTGAAGTTAGAGTTTATAATCCACAAGAACGGAAGTTAGATCCTAGGACTATCAGTGCATATTTTATTGGATATGCGGAAAAATCCAAGGGATATAAGTTTTATTGTCCGAACCATTCCAGTATAATTGTTGAATCAAGAAATGTCAAATTTCTTGAAAATGATGTGGTTAGTGGGAGTGATCAAATTAGAGACTTAGTCCTTGAGAAAATTGATGTTTTAGACAATGCTTTTACATTAAGTAAAAGATTGGTTATTCATTCAAACAGGGTGAATAATGAGGAACCACTCAATCAAAATCCACATTCTGATAAGATTGTTTTAGAAGATCATTTTGAACAACCTCCACTACAAGTGGAACAACCAGTTATGCAACAGGCTCAAGACACTGCGATACAACATTAAGGAGATCTACTAGAACAAAGAAATCAACAATTCCTACTGATTATGAAGTGTATATGCAAGAGTCTGACTGTGACATAGGTATTGAGTATGATCCAGACACGTTTTTACAAGCTATGAACAACAGTAAATCTGAGTTGTGGTATAATGCCATGATAGACGAGATGAATTCTATGGCGGATAATGAAGTTTGGGACCTTGTTGAGTTGCCTACTAGAAAGAAACCTATTGGTTGTAAATGGGTATTTAAAACCAAAAAGGATTCATTAGGCAACATTGAGAGATACAAGGCTAGACTTGTTGCCAAGGGGTTCACACAAAGGGAAGGAATAGATTATAAGGAAATGTTTTCTCCAGTTTCTAAAAAGGATTCCTTTCGAATCATAATGGCATTAGTTGCCCATTTCAATTTAGATTTACATCAAATGGATGTGAAAACAGCTTTTCTCAATGGAGATTTGGAGGAAGAGGTTTATATGAAACAACCTGATGGGTTCATTTCAAGTGATGGTGAGCATTTGTTTTGCAAGCTTAAGAAGTCTATTTATGGACTTAAACAAGCCTCTCGACAGTGGTATTTAAGATTTCACATTGTTATCTCTTCATTTGGTTCTGTAGAGAATGTCATGGATCAGTGTATATACCACAAGGTCAGTGGAAGTAAAATCATCTTTCTTGTGTTATATGTAGATGATATTCTACTTGCAACCAATGATTTGGGTTTGCTACATGAGGTGAAGCAATTTCTCTCTCAACATTTTAGTATGAAGGATATGGGTGAGACGTCTTATGTCATTGGCATTAAGATTCATAGGGATAGGTCTCAACATGTTTTGGGACTATCTCAGGAAGCCTATATTAATAAAATTCTTGAGAGATTTAGGATGAAAGATTGTTTACCCAGTGTTACACCCATTGTTAAAGGTGACAGGTTCAGTCTGAACCAATGTCCTACACTTGAGATTGAAAAGGAACAAATGAAAACTATTCCTTATGCTTCAGTTGTTGGAAGCCTAATGTATGCTCAAGTCTATACTAGACCTGACATCGCTTTTGCAGTTGGCATGTTAGAAAGATATCAAAGTAATCCAGGTTTGGATCATTGGAGAGCTGCAAAGAAGGTCATGAGGTATCTTCAAGGAACTAAAGGTTTCATGCTTACTTATAGACGGTTCGACATTTTAGAAGTCGTCGGATATTCAGACTCAGACTTTGCTGGCTGTGTTGATTCTCGCAAATCAACATCCGGATATGTTTTTATGCTCGTCGGAGGTCCTATATCTTGGAGAAGTCAATCTTTAGTTGCCACTTCTACCATGGAAGCTGAGTTTGTTTCCTGTTTTGAGGCAACTATACAGGGTATTTGGTTGAGAAGTTTCATTTCTGGGCTTGGAGTTGTTGAGTCTATCTCTAGGCCAATAAAGCTATATTGAAACAATTCAGCTGCTGTATTCTTTGCTAAGAATAATAAGAGTGGAAGTCGAAGTAAACACATCGACATTAAGTACTTAGCAATAAGGGAGCACGTTAAAGCCAAAGAAGTGCTCATTGAACACATACATACCGAGATGATTCTTGATCCTCTAACAAAAGGCATGCCACCAAAGACGTTCAAGGATCATGTTGTTCAAATGGGACTATGTCCCGCTTTGTCACTATGAGAGGTAATATTTTCATTGTCTGAAACTTTATAATTTAGTTTGTTTTCTCTTTTAAGTTGTATACATTTTGGTTGGAGACAAACAAACATTCTAGAGGACCTAAAACAAACATTTGAGGTTTGTTCATAACGTGATATTCCACATTTAAGCGTTCATTTAGAAAGAGAAAAATTGCATTGTAATACATGGAAGGTAATACTTGTTTAAAAGGGACTTATCGCTATGATTCATGTAATTTCCGCTTTCCAATTGAACATACTGCATATACATCTCTTATGTTCTGGATTATATTATACAAGTTTGGACCAAGTGGGAGAATGTTAGACTTTTTGCAATATGGTCCTACACTTCTCATATAATTACATTTTGGTCCTTGCTGATGTGGACTAATGTGGTCATACGGTTGTGTCTCTTGAGCAGTTGTCTTTGATGGAAAGACAACTGCATATAAGAAAGAGACTTTACATGTAACAACTGTTGTAACTAGTACAATGCATGCATAATAATAATAGAAAATGGGCCCAAAACTTTCTTTTTATTATATGTACTAAGTCTTTTATACACAAAGAGCATTATTTACAAAATGCCATTTAAAAGAGACAAAAACAGGGAAAATAGTGTAGCTATTGCTCCTCGCTTGTCGACGCCCCTCCGACTGCATTATCACCTAGATCCTGCATCCACAAAGGAAAATGACGGGGTGAGCACAAAATAATGCTCAGTAAGTAGACCCTCCATCTATCTATCCCCGTAAGTATTTCTCTTAATTCTTTCCTCACACTTTCTTTCTATTGTTTTCTACTAAACGTCATGGCCTCATCTTACCGGAGGTACGGTCAGATGGCGTTCACACAGCGCCATCACACTCTTCATGATTGTCGGGTGGAGTTCACACAGCACCAACCCGCTCTTAATGACTACCAAGTGGGGATCACAAAGTACCTATCCGGTTTCCATAACTATCGGGTGGAGATCACAAAGCACCTACCCGTTTCTAATAACTATCGGGTGACGATCACAAAGCATCGGTTTCTAATCGAATCAGCTCTATCGGGTGACGATCACAAAGCATCAACCCGTTTCTAATAGCTATCGGGTGACGATCACAAAGCATCAGCCCGTTTCTCATGCTCTTCTCATAGCACTTCTCATTCTCTCTACCCTTAGAGTAGTTGCATTCACAAAATTCTCTACTCATAGAGCAAGTGCCTACACAAAGTTTTCTACTATTTCTTAAGTCATTTCTCAATGCACAATTAATGTATATGGATGGTTTATCTCCACTAATGCACTTATGAAATGCCAACATGCAATGTTGCAAGAATTAAGGTTCACTACTCATACTCAAACCTCTATTAGGCGTTTCATCAAACAACTCAAGTGCATAATAAAATTCTACTATAACAATGATTCTATGTCTTTCTCTAACCATCCAAAATGGGAGAAAACTCCCTCACATAGCCATAATTCCTGCCAAACAATAACACTTCCAAAAAGGATTTCTCAATATCCTTCAATTCCATCTCAAACTACCTTTCCAACCCACATCTCATTTCTCATAATGTAAATGTATGAACAATCACAAAGCAATAATAATCTCCATTTGAGACTTAATAACATAGCATATAACATGTATACAACATTCATACATAAGTGCTATTAAAACCCTAATCAAGAAAATTCTCAAATCTCCACTTGGGTTGGGATTTACTTACCTTGTGATGGAGAGATCTCACTAGCACTTCCTTTCTCTTGGTTTGTTTGACTTTTCTCTACCCTTAAAACAATTCAACCAAAAGACCTCAATATTCAAATATACACAAAATCTCACAAAACTTCACATCCAAAGCAAGAATCCTTACCTTAGGATGCCTTAAATTGATTTTCTACCCCAAATCACTCCAAAAGCCCTCTAAAAGTCCCTTAACAAATGAAAGAGAAATTGAGAGGAAATAAGAAAAGAGAGTGGCGATGGAGAAGAAGAATAAAGGGTTTGCAATGACTTAATTCCTTTTAACACTCTTTATGCACAAGCCTTCCCATTTTGCCCTTACTCTTTCCTTAGTAACTCCATCTATATCCTTTGATTCATTACAAAAACACCCCCACAATAACATATTCTCCATGAAAAATCCTTTCAATTTACTCCCCACTTTTCCTACTAATTAGGGGTAGAATGGTCAAATTGCCCTTAGGGAAGAAAATATCTAAAACTTAACAAACATTTTGGTTGGCACGTCGCCGCGGTGAGGAATCTTTGGTCGCCGCGGCAAAACTATCCAGTAGCTTCCCCGTGGCTACAACACCTCTTCGCCTCGGCGAAGCCTGAAACACTAAACTTCTTCCATTTTCAACCAATATCAAGGCAAGTGTTCAATATATCACTCAAAGGCCAACCAAACAATAATGAATCAACTCAAAAAGAGCAAAAGAAGAAGCATTAACTACGTACCTCAAGTGGGGCGTTACATTACAGGTCCCTAGTGACGCAATTTTATTTTAGTTTTCAAAAACCATCAATCAAAAGTTGTAGTCAGTGGAAGATCCTGTAATTTCAGAAGGTGTAAGAAGATCAAACAACAATTGCTATGGCTGGAGGTTTGTCATTTACTTCCGCATATATTCCATGGAGATTTTGTATTGAAATTGATTGTATTATCACTTTTATATGAATATTGGAATATGAATGTATTTTACAATATTAAGCAGCATCAAGTTCAAGCCATCAACACTTCTATCAAGAAGCTATATAAAAATACTTCACAGATACCTTCAATTGTATCCAAAACTTCTTACTGGTATCCAAGTTATGAAAATTAATCTCAAGAACATAAGAAAAGGAGAAATTCCATTGATCCCTCTCAGCAACTTATTCATCTTTATTCATATTTGTTGAAGTGAAGACTGAAACGAAGTCGTTTTGGGGATTAATGAAACGTTGCGTTTTGAGATAATTTCTGTTAGATCCTGATCGTTTATCCAACTCTGATCGAACGGTTGAAAATCATCAATGGGTCAACGGTATATAAGTGTATGAACAGTCAAAATTCTCTTTGTCCCGATATTTGCCTCTATTGAAAGAATCTACTTGCTCTCTATTAGGGTTTTAGTCGATTTGGGGAAATCTTTGTAACTTGGGTTGATTGGGTAATTGGTTAGTCAGTTAAGAGAGTTTTTGCTCTTGTTCTTAGGGATTCCCAGTGAGTTTCTCTAGGGCTAGTTACTAAGAGATTTTTCTTGTAAATTGATAAGAGTTTGATCTTGGTTGTAGTTGTAGTTGTTCTTGTTTGGATCTTGATCTAATAAGTGGTCCAGTGAGCTCTTTCATTTCCGAAGCTTAATGTGGACATAGCTTATCCAATTTGAATAAATGAACCACTGTAAAAATTTGTGTTGTGCTTATTCTTGATTTCTTGCGATTGTGTGTTTAGTTGTTTGTCTGATTAATTCGGTTAGTTACAACAATATTAACTCTAATTTGATCACAATAATGTTATGTAATCATGTACAATATTTCAAAAACTTAACTAAAGTGGTCCATAACACTACCAAACTAAAGCATTCATTAAATTATTCTCATATCCATTGGAATCTTTTCAATACTTACAATAATGTCATGTTACTTATTTATTTTTATTTTTTAAGAATTAAAAAAATACAAGGAAGGAGAACTCCCATTCAAGGGAAAAAAAAAACCTTGGACAGACCACAAAAAGGCCAAGATAACAAGAGGATATACAATCCATTTAACGCTAAGTCCAATGAAAAACAAGGCCTTAGCAAAACACAAACTTAAACACAAGCTGCTGGTCCAACAATTATCATGCCTGCCAAAACGTCACCCATTCCACACAAAGAAGCACACAACATGACTATCATAGCCTACACCTATTTCCCTCCACCAAAACAGAACATAATTTAGTGCCATAATGGCAGTCATCAAAATAGTCTGATCATAAATGTCATGTTACATTAAATTCCACTTACAATACTTATCTTGTTGAACTCATCTCATCCATGATTAGGGTTGACAATTTCTAGCGACGATGACAGAGAATGGGTTGGGGACCTTCATTGTAATTACTAGTAAAGAACATTGATGGAATGGAGTAAATTGTTATTTCAAAAGCTTGAAGGGGAAATATTTATTCAATGAAACCTTAGGGGAAATATTACTTTAAACTTTAATTTTAATTATATTTTATTAGTATGTATGTATATATATAAAAATTATCTTTGCATTTTCAGCAACTAAGAGGCACATAATTAGTTCTAAATATCTCTGAAAATGATGCTCTCAATATTGTAGTGATAATATCAAATTACGTATAAAATGTAAAATACGTCTTGTTTGTAGTCGACAACTATCTTACAGTATTTTAGTCTTGAAGATTTCGATATTACAAGTCTACAATTCAAAGCTCTCAATCAAGAAGATGAATAGACTTGCCATCTATGGACAAAACAAGTTGCACAACGTCTTCGACCAGTGAATTTAAAAGATATTATTAAAGAGAATTAGAGGCTTCAGATGTTATTGCATTTCTTTCATAAAAAGCTAGTTCAGATTGTTAGTGTTAATCTTCCTAATAAAAAGGGTTTTTATATACTAATCCACCACCCATACAAATCAATAGACACTTGATTTAACCACTTGGCTTATGGCCAGATGGCAAGACCTCAGATCACTCAAATGTTTTGTGTTTGAGTCTCACCAAGTGGTTACCTATCATATTTGTGATTTATCTGGCTCTTTAGACTTGTAAAGTGTTCAATAGATCTTGAGAATTAGTTGAGATACGTGCAAACTGACTCAGACACTCCAATTTAAAAAAAAAAAAAAAAAAGACCCTTGACATTAAAATGCTACATTTAAAAAAGAAACACAATTATTTCTAGTAAGTTGGAAGGTGGTGTGGGGATTAAAGAGAATGATTTAAAATATGTGGCTTGCACCATGCAAATTGATGACACATGACCATGCTTTTGACATGTGGCCTTTTAATGTTATTGATTTGTATGGGCAACGAAATAATATACAAAGCTACTATATTTCCTTATAAGATTAACATTTTGAATAATGTTATGATTACAACTGAATTATATAAATGAGTCATATAATCAGACAAAAAATAAAGGATAGAATAATCATTTTGTATGAATTTTATACAATTTTTGTTTGGTTATATGATTCAATTATAAATAAAACATTATTATTAACACTTATCCTATAAAAGTTGTTATGGAAAAGCGCAATAGCATCTAAGCACAATGAAAAAAGTGTAATAGCATGTAGTGTTTCAGTTCTCTCTCTATTTCATCTAGAAGTGTTTTCTAAATTTACTAATTGAAGATATTGTGTAGCTTGTTTTGCCTTTAAAAAATATGCTATATCATCTTCTCGATATAGTGTTTTAAATTGTAGACTTCCAATCGATGTGGAAGATTCAATTTTATTGACAACCACGGAGTATACTTATAAAACAATAATGTAAGTAAAACTAGCTTTACTTTCTAATATTGCACTGTCATGTTATCAGTTTTTTTTTTTTTTTTTAATCACTTCTTTTTCTTGATAATGTTTTAATCATATCTTGTTATAAATTTAACCTAAAAAGGGTTTTCTTTTTTCTCGTAAACAAACAATTAGTTTTTTTTTATGATATTTGAAAAAACTTGGCTTTACTTGGACTTAAATCAAGATGTATTCATTTATTTTATATACATATGACAACATTTAGCAACAAGTAACCAAATTCTTGTGATTGTTGTAAATTTTACTATATATTGACTGATACAAAAAAATTAAACATTTTTCATTTAGTGGAATTTCCTTCTCAAAGGGGGCTTTCATTGAGTCAAGTCAAGTCTACCTAAATTAATTTAATTAAAACTGAGATGTTTTAATGAATTAAATTAATAATAATAAGAACAGAAAAACCAATAATAATCCCTTGCAGAATAAAGAACCCAAATCCGGAATTTTATATATATAGAGTTTTGAAACGTCAAAGTTCAAACTTGCCATATCTCCAAAAGTTCTAAGTGGCAGATAAGATATTACACACACACACACACAAATAATAATAATAATAATAATAATAATAATAATAGTAATAATAATAAATATTGTGAATTTTTATCTCTACACATCTAGCATGATGGTCTTCAAATTCATCATCTAAAATTATATGAGGATAACTTCAAAACATTATACTTCCTAAAACAGTTTGGCTACCTAAAACATTATTATTATTAATTAATAAATTAATAATAATAAGAACAGAAAAACCAATAATAATCCCTTGCAGAATAAAGAACCCAAATCAGGAATTATATATAGAGTTTTGAAACGTCAAACTTGCCATATCTCCAAAAGTTGTAAGTAAGTGGCAGATAAGATTTTACACACACAAAATAATAATAATAAATATTGTGAATTTTTATCTCTACACATCTAGCATGATGGTCTTCAAATTCATCATCTAAAATTATATGAGGATAACTTCAAAACATTATACTTCCTGAAACAGTTTGGTGTTCTAAAATGCTGCCAACATCAATAAGTTTAACTAGTTGCACGGACTGTCGTTGGCAGCACAAAAGCCAGAAGCAGTATTATTCTCTGAGTCTCATTGAGTGAAGAAATTTCTCACCTCCCATCTGCAATTATGTCACTAAGCTGACTGGCATTTACTGGAGAGAGCAACGGGTCAACTTTAGGGCAAAGATCAGTTGCATTGTCATATTGGCTGTTCCTTTCACTGTAACTTCTTTTCGATGAGGTTGTAACAATATCTCCCTTCATAAAGCTGTTTGTTGTATCCTTAAAATCCCAATCAGTCAAATAACTTGGCTTCGAAGTAACAGGTCCCACTTCTCTGTCTCCAGCAAGCATGTTCACAACACGTGACATTGGTGGCCGTAGCATTGGTGATGCTTGAGTGCACAAGAGAGCCACTCCTATTACTCTTAAAGCTTCGATTTCATTGAACTCTGTTAATGTGGGATCTATCAGCCCCAAACTTTGGTTACTTTCGTGAAGACTCCAGGCCTAGAAATAGCATATAGACAATTAAAAAAGAATGCGTTTTTCTTTAACTACAGTACTTGGAAGAAAGCAACCAAAACAAATCAAAATTCAAGTTCAATTTCTTTACCCATTCGAGAAGATAAATCTTTTCCCTATCCAAGTTAGTACTAGAGTTTGCTCTTCCACTGATAATCTCCAAAGCAACAACACCAAAACTGAATACATCAACCTTCTCTGTCAGGTGCCCAAGCATTGCATACTCCGGTGCTAGATAGCCACTGCAAGACAATTAAGTGCTTGCAAGGGTTAAAATCAAAAGTTTGCCTGGACGTGTAGATTGTTGTCAAACTGAGTTTGACAGTAAGGCACATACCACGCACCCATGCCTTCACAATGTGAATGCATTTTGAATTTAGAAAATCTTACATAAATACAAAGCAATAGCATCATATATCTACTTCTATCAAATTATTCTGGCATCTATGACTAGGTGACTATCAAGAAAGACACAAGAAGTACTCTCAACTGTTAATAAACTCTTCAAACAGTAAATAATTATTATTTGGTTGTCGTTATACAAATCTACTGGGTATTGATGGTAACTACCATGATAGCGTGTATAAATTACATCATGTTCACTCTGCAGCACATTCCAAACAAAGCAATTAGGAAGAATGGTAATCAAGAAATGATTGAAAGAGCTTACATGGTCCCTGCAACCCCTGTGCTGATGTGAGTTTTCTTATCATCAAACAGCTTTGCCAATCCAAAATCTGATATCTTGGGGCAAAGTTCTTTATCAAGTAAAATATTACTTGCTTTGATGTCTCGATGCACAATTTTTGGCCTTGACTCCTCATGAAGATATGCTAGACCTCTTGCGGTTCCCAAGCATATATTAAACCGGGTAGGCCAATCAAGATGTAACTCCCTATTTCCTGCAGAAAAGTTGGCACAATCATTAAGAACTTCCAAAGTTATTGGAGCGAAAAATTGAGGATTCAAGAATAATGTATTGCCAAGAATGATTTGGGACTCATTAAAGTATTGTCAATCAGCTCTATGAAAACCTGTTGCTTGTTCTTAGAAGTTTAGCTAGCTAATTTTGTAGTTCTCTACCTTGTTCAGAGTCATTATCATTATGATTCACAAAATGCATATTTCAAGCAAGATGAATATTTCATTCTTTAAACTTAGTTTCGGTTAAAATATTTTAGTCATAAAAATTGATTTCGATACAGCAAGACTTATAGTTAATAATTGACCGAGATCATAGGAGAGAAATCACATGTATTAATGTTTCAGTTGCTGGCAAGAAAACGAAGGTAGAAAAATATAAAACTAAGGTTGATTATTAAACATCAGCATCCTCATACCAAACAATACTTGATCGAGGCTGTTGTTTTCATGATATTCATAAACAAGGAGGTGTCTAGTTCCTTCGATGCAGCATCCATGCAATTTCACAAGATTGCGATGCTGCACTGCAGTTATGGTAGCGATCTCATTAGTAAACTGATCTTTCCCCTGGTTGGATCCTAGTGAAAGTTGCTTCACAGCTATCACCCTTCCATCAGAAAGTGTACCCTGTAGCACCAGATTTAATATCATAAATTATATCTGCTCCATCGTGAAAATCCGAAAGCTAAATTCAACCTAGTTTTCCTGTTATATTTCCTAGCTATGACTGCATAATATATAATCCATCACAACCGAAGTTCCCAGTATCTATAGGTTGTAACTTGTAAATGTAAGACATAGTTACCTTGTACACAGGTCCAAACCCTCCCTCTCCTAGCTTATTTGAAGGGTCAAAGTCTTTAGTTGCAGACCTCAACTCAGCATAAGTGAAAGATTTTGGCTTAGGTGCCATTCCAAGTAGCACTATGTATTGAGGCAAGACATTAGATTACAGAACATTGAAGGACTTGTAGTAGAAGAGATACAATACAGCAGCAGCTTTGCCTATGTTATGGAATACCACCCAACACACCCACCCCACCCCCCTTTCCCTCTTTTTCCTCTTTTGATAAAAAACACCAGTAAATTGAAAAAGAGAATAAAGATAAAAAGCTAGACTAGGTGTCCACGTCAATAAAGTTAGATCTTTACAAAAATCTTGTGTAAACCCCAAAATTGTTTTCTCTTACAAAAATCTCTACAAGAAACATGGTTGCAGAGATTTTATGACTACAATAATCTAGGGTGCTCTTACCTTCCGCATCATTGTTTTCTCTTTTCAGCCTCGTATAGAAAACTAAAAATACCAGGATGAACCCCAAAATTGCAAGCGTGACCGCAATACCAACAATCAACCCAGTCTGGTTCTTCTTTCGCTCAATATTAATAGTTTGTTCAATATCAACAGTTGGTGGAAAACCTGAGCGGTAAAATTCAGTTATAAGTATCAGCAAGAAGAATATTAGCACATATATGGTAGTTCATCTAAAAAGAAGATTAAATGAAATCACATAGTTTACCTGGAGTGACACTAAGAGCTGAAATTAATGGTCCATAACTACCAGCGGCAGGCACGCAGCAGGTCCCTTTACCAGCCCAAAATAGGTGAATTTCAAGATGACTATCAGACACAGTAGCATTAAAGCTCCTCCTAATTTCTCTTCTAACCCCACCTGCTTCCTTTGATATATCAAAATCCTTCAAACGACGAGTGCCCTACAGGATCAACGATGAGATTCTCAGTGCAAAACTAAATAGATGGAATTGAAATAATAGAATATGCAGATAATAAGGGTACACATTGTTTACCTGAATATAGATGTCAAAGACACGCCTTCCAAGACTCTCCCATTTTCTTGAGGCTCGATCTTCATAAACTATTTCAGCAAAGAACAAGCTAACATTGTAAGGCCCATTCTCAAGACCAAGTCCATAATATCTAAGTGACCCAGGTGATTGTCTTGAAGTCTGATAAAGATCTGGGGTTGTGGTGTTAATCACTTTTGAGCCCTCATTTTGAATAAGTGTTCTAAATCGTCCTTCAGAAAACAAACCCACATTACTAAGTGCCCATTTTTCTGAATTAAATACACCAAAAGAAGCTCCATCAATGTTATCGCCCTCATACACTGTATTGCCAACTCTCGACTGTTTACCACCACACTTGATTGCTAACCTTGAATCTGCAAACGCAAAGATAAAAGCTTTAATGACAACATTGATCCGAATTTCCTACAGCAAAGATTCAGAAAAAATTCATGGAGTACAAGTATTCAACTAAGTAATACAATCATTCTGGATAAATAAAACTAAAACAGATGGCAATACATTAATTTTTCAGACATGGAGGTTGAAGGAGAGATTTTTACTTGAAAGTTCATTGCCAATGCATGGTTTCTAACTGTCCCTTGGCCTCTCCCATATGATCATTGAGTGTTTGAAACAGGAGGTTAACATCAAATCCTCCAACCTTGGCACTCCAGAAACTAGTAGCATATAAGAATTAAACTTAGCACTCTTGTTTGGAAGTCAGGGGTCTTAACCACTGAACCCAACCCCTGGAGCTAGGATTCTAACTGTTTATTTTTCTTATAAAGGTCAATAGGTATATTAAACCTTTTAGGTCAAAACGAATATACTAATTTAGGGTAAATGCCAATTGCACCTCTTGAAACTCGCAAAACTAACACTTAGACACCACAAAAAGCGAAAAACTACCACATTGTCCCCTTATGCTAGATTTTCCATAAAATGTGAGAGTTAGACTGATTTGACCAATAGAATTAGAATTTTGCCCATAGTTATATTTCAGACTTGACTATTCTGCCCCTAAATTTCATTAAAAAAATAAAAAAGTAAAATAAAAGAATTCATTTTTAAATAAAAAGGTAAAATAATTAATAAAAATTTAAAAAAAAAATCCCAAAACAATACAAACCTAAACCTAATATCCCAAATATTTAACTCAAAAAAAAAAAAAAAAACCTAGCCTAAACCTAAAATCCCAAGTATTTAGCTCAAAAACAAACCCTTAATCTAAAATCTCATTAAAAAAAAAAAAATTACGATGAGTAATCCCCAGAAATATGTATATTCATTTAAAAAAAAAAAAATTAACATTTATTATAATTTATTCATAAATTTTAGTAAAAAAATTCTATCTTTTTTTAATTTTCTACAAATTATTTTGGAATTTAAACATTTTCAAATTCCTTTTCCTTATTTTACTTTCATTTTTTTTATAAAATTAAAAAAAATTATTTCGTATTCTACTAGTTTTGAAATGTCTATTTTATCCTCCTCTCTATGAACTTTAACACCAAAAACAAACGGCAGGAGGTCTCTGCACTTTGTGGGGTCTAAAACAGTTTGCCCTCAACATCAACGGTTTATTGAACCTATCTCTTAATTAATCTTTTTAGATGGGTTATTTTTGTAGTAGTGGATAACTGATCCACTATCTAAGTTTTTTTCACAGTAATTAGACATATCTAAGTGTCCTATCAAAACCAAATTAACGCATTCACTGAGCAGGAGCTTTATTAAACCTTTATCTCATGAAATTTCTTTGAACCTCTTTTACTAATCATCAACCGTATCAATGTTTACATCTACATAGATTTCTTAACAATAGAGGAGGTGAGAGAGAATAAATTGTATTAAGCCCACTAATGCATGCTAGCTTCACTTCTTACTATAGGATCTTGCTCTGACATTCAGAAGCATGTTCCTTACATGTGTACAACATCAAAGTGCAATACAAAATTATACAGAGCATTATCAGATTGATAAATAAAACAGCAGCATCTACACTAAGGAAAATAATCCAGAAAGAATAAGGTAATATGGAAGTACAGTAAATAATACAAAAGGAACTAAAAAGCAGCTTACAGCGAGGAGAATTATTATTGCAGTGGAAATTTCTCTGGAGGCAGTTCAATCCAGGAACAAGACTGGCAAATACACAGAACATTACTGGTCATCTTTATTGAAAATTCAAAAAGCAGCATGTTCTGTTGAGGAGTTTTTATACTACTTGTCTTCTCTTCTTTAAGCGAGAACCTTTTTCGCAAAGCAAAATCTGATCATTTTTATTATTATTATTATTACAAAGGAAATTATTACTCACCTGCTGTTTGAGCTGTCAAATGTGAAGTTGTTGCCAACTAAATTCCTATACAATTGATTGAAATGATCAATTATATGTAAAAGTTTGAAGCATTCTAGTAAGAGATGCAAGGATGTTTGACATTTTTAGAATATAGTGAAACATAATTTGAGGAATAGTTGACTACATTACAAAGACATCAGAAATGAGCTATGCCAAATGGAATGACAAATGGTTTTTCTGGGTGATCTTTCTTTGCGAATGGAAATTAAAGCACATCAAGGCATCAGACAGGCATTATTCAGTCCCATGATATTATTTCTTTTGAGTGCCAAAAAGGAAGGGACACTGGATTACCAGCAGTGATAAGTATTGGCCATGAAGATGGGTGCTCAATAGATTCCCATACAGTCATCTGCTTTTCTTTTTAATTGGCCTGATGGTCATAAATTTTTTCATCGATTCTTTTGTGCAATCATGTGAACTATTATAAATTAAAGAAACAAGGAAGAGAGTTCATGCGAGCTTCACAATGCCTACACTAATTCCATAAAATGAAGACAGACAAAGGAATTATCATGGTTTGAGAGACATACAGCATTCCAACAGTAGTCACCCACGAGGGAAAAGTTCCTGATAGATAGTTGTAAGATAAATCTCTGCAGGAAATAGTATGATAAACACCAGTGAGTTGAAAACATATATATCTGACTAAGAAACAAGTCAGTAAAGAATTCGATTGCTTTTATCAATTAGTTGTCAAATCAAATTGGCCAAAACCATGGTTGTATGGAATTAGAAGAAATGGATTGAATGCATTTATAGAAAACCTTGTATGAAAGAGTTCTGAGTGACACATATGATAATTGTCAGTGGCCTAATTCAAAAATAAATATTTACAGGAAAAGCGCCTTTTTAATTCTGCTTTTTTTTTTTTTTTTTTTTTTTAAATCTCAACTTCTAAGTAAAAACACGCAACGTAATCGTCATTGTTCAATTGCAAGCATTTAAGAAGATGAAACTAGAGATATGTGTGTACAGTTGCTATATTCATACTCATGCATATCAAAATGTGGTTAATATAAAAATACATATTAACTAAATTAGTGATTTTATTTTATTTTATTTTATTTTTTTGATAGGAAACATAGAAATGTATATTAATGAAAAAAACATAGAAGTAGATCAGAAATCCACTCCTAAACAAGTAGCCCATCTAAAAAGGGGGCTAAAGCTTTACAAGTAGTACCAAGAGCCTGTGTAAAAAGAAACCTAAAAAAGAGAGATACTATGGCATGGACAAGTCCTAAAAACCAGAATTATCTTATTACTGCTAACCACTAAGATGGATAAAGAAAAAGAGGTATCCTCAAAGTCTTGTCTTTTGAGACAGAGGTCCAAAGAGATGCCAAGAACTTGATCTTATCCCATAGAATTCAGTTTCTTCTTCCCCACCGTCTTCAAAGATCCTTCTATTTCTTTCACCCAAATAACCCACAAAAGTGCAAGAATCACACAATTATTGTGAGTCTTGGCCTTTTTTCCTTTACCAAAGAAAGTAGAGTTCTCCATAAGTAAATCATAACAAGATCTTGGAGTAACCCAATGGAAATTGGTTTCACTACAAATTTTTGCCCATAATTGTGAAGCCATTGGGCAGTGGAGGAACAAATGGTCAGAGGATTCTGCATTATTCTTGCACATAACCCACCAATGAGGGGAGAGACACATTTGATGATACTTTAATTGGATGATGTCAGCTGTACTGAGTTTTCCTTGAACCAAAATCCATGCAAAAAATTGAAATTTGGTAGGAACTTTTGCCTTCCATATTGAGTTGCAATGTTTAAATTCAAGTGTTAAGCTTTCTTCACATAACTTCTGAAAGTAGAATTTGCAAGTGTAGGCTGAGAAATCAAGCTTCCATTTCCTCTTATCTTCTCTTGACTCATAGATGGAAGCATTGTCAAGCAGCCCCATAAGCTCTGTGAATTCTTCAATCTCTCATTCCTTCATATTTCTTTTTAAATTTGAGTTCCATCTTCCATGTGGGGAAGAAGAGTCAAGATAGGCATAAACTTTGACTCTCTTATTATGGGTCAATCTATAGAGAAGAGGCCAGATTGATCCAAGCTAAAATCCCCAAAACATTTATCTTCCCAAAAACAAGTGTCTTTGCCATTTCCCACCTCAAAAGTGACAAAGGGTTGGGAAACAATTCTCTAGAAAACACTTAGAAACATGTACTATGTCAGAAAATCTAGAAGTATAACCTACGGCATCTTTTGTAGGATATGAAAGGAAGTCCCATGAGAATTGAAATGCTACTATTTCTATCATTTTCTAATTAATCTACTTATTCTGAGTTTGGCACCAAAAATTCCTCAAGACTGGAGACTCTACAAATTTCAAGGCAGATACAACAAAAACACGCGTATAAAATTTATCTAATTGTACATGATATAGAGATGCATATACTGCATCAGGCATGCAGCGACACAAACACACATGTATTTATACATAGACAGAGAATGAGGAATGATTTCATTTTGTTGAAACAGATTTAGGCATAATTTCACAACATAACTGAATGTAATAACCACCATGTTCAGTGTGACAAAATACTGTTGAATGAAGGCTTACATGGTTTGAAGTTTTACACCTTTTTGCAAAGGAAGAGGTCCTGACAGACTATTGTTTCCAAGAAACCTGACCATTGGAAAAGAGTAGAAGAGAAGCAATGAGAAAATATATGTATACTAAATGAAAGAATAAGGCTCAGACAAAAATCTAACATAAAAAAGTAACCTAGGTACTCAAATCTTGAAATTGATGGAGAGAAATGTCAAAAGAATTACAAGTGAGTAAGAGCATCAATACTAAACAAAGCACTAGTGATTTGACCAGTTAAGTGGTTGAAACTCAAATCCCTGCAGAAAGAGAAAAAAGATGATTTAAAAAGAAAGAGAAACACTCAAAAGAGTACAAATTGAGGTTTAGTTGCTGATATTAACTTACAGAGTCTTTAACATTAGATATTCTCCAATGTTAGATGGAATGTTACCGATGATCAAAGCATTTCTTAGAGATCTAAGGGAGATAAAAATGATTGATTACTATCAAAATGAATCAGCTGAGAAGACAATTAGAAAATCCAAGTTAGATATGTGTATAACTGAATGGAGTATGTGTAACTTACAATTCAGTTAACTTCGTCATATTTCTTATAAAATCAAGAGAGGAGCTCCCGCTGTATATATCAGTGATCTGCCTACAAAATTAATTCAAACATCAATGATAAGAGCCATCTTTCCAGAGAGAGGAGGAGAAAGTTATAAGTGTAAAGATTAATATAAATATTAATACATTTGGAAGTGCTCTCGAACCTATTTTATATATATAAACTTTATTATACGAACTGATATGGTATTACATGATTGTTACATCGTGTACTTAAAACGATTTAATTATTTTTAATTTTGATTTCTTCAATCACGTCATGCCACATGAGTTAGTACTAGATAGTTTATAGGGAGAGTTGGTATGTGTAGTGTTATTTAAGATACACTCACAGGACGGTCAATGAGGACAAGTTATAAAAGCTGGATGGTATAGGACCTTGAAAAGTGTTTCCTCCAAATCTCCTACAGAAAAATTTGACAGACTAGTCAACAAAAAATCAGAATGCTAAAATCTAGGCATAGCTAAAGATAACTTTTGCAATAATTCATGTTACACATTTTTAATATCTTTAAATAAGATTTTTATATATTACAGCGCTGTAAGCTTGGTCCAGTTCCCAATGAAATCAGGTATTTTGCCTGTTAGAGGACAATCAAATGCCCACCTGAAATTTAAAAATCACCAATTGTAAGACTAGTTCAGACACAAAGGTAATCTCCAAGCAGAGAAGAAACAGAATGCCATAAGTAGATAGGGATCTTCCTTACATAATTAGCATATTTTGAAGATTAGCAAATGTTGAGGGAATCTCACCACCCACTCCAGAACTATCCATGTAACTGTTAAATTCACAATAAAAAAATTCATAATTTCATAAGACCTGAGTATCTGGTCTGAAAATCAATGCTATTTTTAAAAAATAAATTAATAAAAATATTCAAACAAAGAAGTTGGAACATACAGTTGATGTAGTTTGGCTAAGTTACCCAATTCCGGAGGTAGTGTTCCAGAGAAATTGTTAGAACCTATAGCTCTGCATGACATATATCAGAAGAATATAACACTTTAGTGATCACCGTTGTGTGTGAATACATCATGCTAGATGAGTGCTCATAATTCTCTCATGATCAATTCAGTTTTCAAGGGGCTTTACGGATGAATGTAATTTCAAGTTATGTACAATGCAAACAATGGCTTTAACTGTGACTCAGTTTTTCTTACATACTTTGTGGCACATTGAGTCATAGCAAACTTTTCTATCTTAAGACTTTCATTTTTTTTCCTTTTTTTTTTTTTTTTTTCTAGCATGAAGAGTGCTAATCGTAATCCATTTAATTAACAAAAACCAAATCTTTTAGTGTCAGACTGGATACATTTACCATGATATAGTTGTCCAGAGGAGATAGAGATTGGATTGAAGCAAAGAGATCAGTGAGAAATAGAATAAAAATTTTACAGAGTACTACTGAGAAAGAGAAAAAAGATATAAGGAGAGCAAGAAGCAACTAGAGAGAAGAAAACACTTACATCATATTCTTGCTTTAATCAGTCCACATTTATAAGCCTAAATAGAACAGAAACTGGAAATCTACCTTTAACAAGTCACATTCTTGCAAATATAAAAATCTAATATAAGAATGCTAAATATAACTTAAAGCAAGTAATATCTGTAAATTCCTAACTTAAAATATATATAATAGCAACAATAGAAGTTCTTTTCTTGAGTCTGCATCAGCCACTCTAAACAATGGCCTTAATATAGACAATAGCATGTCCATCTAGAATATGATTATTATTTATGCTTTCTTTTCATAAAAATAATTGCATAGACTTTAACTCAATCTAGCTGTCCCTGGAAAAGAAGAAAAAGGAGAAAGTATTCCAATCTTACAGAAAATTTAACTCCTTAAGGTTTCCAAGCTCCTTTGGGAGAGACCCTGAAAATTCATTGTGACCCATTGACCTGGACACAAGAAAACAATAATACACAAAGAGGCAAAGACCCACCAAACAAGAATTAGCAGCAAAATCCAAAGTCATTTATCCAAATGACATAAAATCAAAACTATGCCAAAAAGAAAACCAAGGTCAAGTAAACACTTCCAATTATAAAGGTATCCTTAAATACTTACAAATATGTCAACCGAGTTAAATTTCCAATAAAAGCAGGCAAGGTGCCAGACATGTAATTTTGATCAATTACACTACAAAGTTCAAAACAGAAAGATTATCAAGTCAAAACCTCTCATCATGATGAATAAGTAAAATAAAATGTTTGTCCATTAATTTGAAAATGATAAAGGTCAAAGTTGATATTTATGAATCAAATTTGGGAAATGAAAAGGAATCCATACATATGTGTGAGATATCGCAAAGATGTTAGTTCTACTGGAATCACTCCAGTGCTGTCCTGTGCAAATACTCTTCTGAAAAATAAAATACCTCATTAAACGCTTTGTCCAGAAATGATGTTTTCCTTTTTTTTCCATGAAGCCATTAACTTTACAAACAAGATAAGAATATTTTATTGTTTTATTTCCTAATTTTGTTTCCACAAATCTTCAAAGTTTTATGTTGTAAATTTTTTATAATTCTGGGGTACCAAAACCAATCATCTGTAGCTGTGTTTCTTCAGCCAGCATTTGCAAGTCATGAAGTTATTCAAGTAGCAATTTGGTTGGGTCAGAGTATTGGCTTACAGCATCGCTCAACCCCAAAAAAACAAATAAAAAAATCTTAGCTTCAAACTTCTCTAAGCCAGAGTCAGATAAGAGTACCATATTTGACTAATTGACACAAAATCCAATTCTATTAGCAATTTAAAGGCAAAATTTCATTTATCTCTCCTAAAATTTGACCTGATCAGAATTGCACTGTTTTGGCTTAGATAAAAGACACATAAACTAGGGAAGGTTACCACAATATCAAAGAATTTTCGGAACTTAAATGATTTGCATGTATTTTTAGCAAACTGAAACAACTCAAATATGAAATTTTCCAAGATTTGGTGAGAGAAAGAGAGCTTACAAGTGGGTAATATGGCAGGTTGAATTATTGTTATAGCTACAGTTACAAACGATGGAAACAGCGTGGTCTTCCCATTTAGTTCCATTGACGGCAGTTCCAGTACATGGCTCTCCACTTATGTTCCATAATCCCGGTGGTGCGAGTACACCCCATTTTTTAAATATTGAATTCAATGCCTTCACTGTCCACAACACCAAACCAAACCAATAAATACTTTCAGAACTAGTTGATAGCAATGCACGCAAACTTAAATATTAACAACACAAATTCATTAAAGCTATAAATTTCAAATCTAACGTTCAATGTTAAAAGATACTATGTATATTCTAAAACTGATTAAAAAAGAATTGAAGTTACAAAATATTCAGAAAATCCCCACCCGTCGAACCCCACCCATTTTGCCCACCTCCAGCAGCCGCACTCCCAGCCGTTGCCACCACCTTCAGCCGTCGTAGACCCACCCATTCCCCCTATCTTCCAGTCGTAGCACACCGTTCCGGCGACCACACGCCGTCCCACCCGTCGCAACCTACCCATCCAATCCGTCACACCCCTCACACAGCTTCCTCCACCAGCAGAGCGGACCAAATGGCAGAGAATCTCATAGATTCTTTCTCTTATCCTTCAAATTTCTTAAGTAAAACCTTTAATCTTGGAGAAATTTTTAATAAATTTTAATCCCTGAGATTTGATCTAGGCCACTATGTAGTCCACTATAACTTTTTAGTAACGTTCTAGTCCCTATCAAATTATCAATAGTATTTTAGTCCACCGACTTGATAATACATACAAAAATGTTGATAACAACATTCTGTAATTTTATGAGTGATGCAAATAAGATGACGATTAACCATGACGTCCTTTCAATTATTATACAAATCCTGCACGCATTGAACAAACATACATGCTTCCAACACCAACCATTTTTACAGTTTGGTTGAATCAATAGCGACAAGAATTGGGTTTGGTGTTGGGCCTGTTTTCTTGTTAGTTTTTGTTTGGTTGAAGAATAATTAAGTTTTTTTTTATTATTATTAAATTTAATGACAAATTACAGTTAATTGGGAATTTTTTGAATACTAGTAATCTGTTTCTAAAATACTTTACCTCTATTGGCGATTTTTTTAATAATTTTGTTCCTATTAACTTACTAAATTAATACAATTTCTGGCATATGCTTATGGTGTTAATAGGAGTACGTACAAATTGTAACTTCACAGGAGACTTTGGTTTAATTAATAGAAATAACATTTTTCTCTCATCCTGTGTCTCTTTAGCTTTCTCTCATTTTCTCTCCCACCAAACATCATAAACTCTCACCTAAATTTTATGAAAATTTATATCGAAGATCTTAGAACCTCCAAATATAAAATATTTATATTGAAGATTTTAAGACCTTCAAACATATTGAATTAGAAGGGTATATTATTATCTCCAGAATGATCAAATTTATGGTTTGCTTTCGGTTGTCAGGTCACACAAGGTAATATATGTGACAATTTATTTAAAACTTTCAACAATAAAATGGACCTCATATATCATCTTCTTCCTAATTAACCAGTTAAGGTAACTAAATATCTTCTCTTTTGTGAAAGGAAAATAAACAAATAATCAACAGAAAAATACTAAAAAAAACCTTTAAAAAAATGAACAGTTTCTTGATATACGGCTAACTAAGCTTGTTCAGCAATCAAAAAGCACTTTTGAGAATTACTTTCTGCTAAGTTTTCTTTTTTTTTTTTTAAATAAAAGAGAAGAGTAATAATGTACCTTCAATAGGATCAGTAGTGGCAGTTTGAGCAGTTGATTCTTGTAAGATGAAGAAAACAATGAAGCAAATGCAAAATAAATGAGCGAAAGATGAAGAAGAAGAAGAGGAAGAAGAAGGAAGCGGCTTCAGTTTGAAATTCATCTTTATTAGCAGAGGAGGAGGAGGAAGTCTGGCAGTGATACTAGTTATTTATATTCACATGCAAGACGGGGTGAACTAGTTATTTTAAGAAGTTTTGGGGTAGATTGTAATTTTCTGAGGGGTTTAATTAATATATCATGATTGACAACGTCTAGTCGTCGTATAACTACATAAAGACAAAAATAACCCTCTCTTGCTAACAGGGATTATATGAAGTTTTTATGCATAGTGGGCGCGTTTATATGTTTATATGGGTTTGTTTCATAGCGTTTTTGTTTGATTTTTTGTATAAAAAATCATGTATTTTGATTAAATTATTTTTTTAAATATATTAACAACTAAAAAATAATAAAAATTTGTTTGATTTATGGATAAGTATGATGATGTTATAATACAATATGAAACAAACATTTCTAGATTGAAGATATATAATTAAATGCATCGATCCTTTTGAAGTTTGATGTAATAACAAAAAATAAATTCTGAGATTTTTGAAACAATAAAACTCCTCATGCCACCGAAATTAGTTAAAATTTATACTATACGAGTAAATAAATATTTACTCCTTCCAACCTTTTATATTAATATTTACAACTTAATGTTAAGAGATTTTATTATTGAATCAAGTCTCAGAGGATTCGTATTTAGTATCATTAACTTTCGATTATTATCAAATTTTCACAATAAATATATAAACATTTCATTTAAAAAGTATATATTCTCTTCTAATCTAGTATATTTTCTCCAACTAAAATAGGGGTATTTTCGTCTTTATAAAATTTATATTTTATATAATCAAAAATTAGGATGAATTATTAAATTGAGTACTCTTTTTGTCTCATTAAAAGTCGAGCCCAACTTGAGCATTAGCACCAAAATCAATAAACAGAATAAGAATATAAGATTAGACTAATTACTAGTTTTAGTCAACAATTAATTTTCTATTTAACTAACTAATTACATGGTGGCAACATGTATAAAACCCTCCCTAAGTATAGAATACCAAACCAAATTCTTGTCCTAAGATTAATAATATAAACAAAACCATAAGCCAAGTTGCCTTCATTTTTTTTTTTTTTTTTTTTGTTTGTAATTATATGGTTTCGGTTTTTGAATTTAAAAGAATATAATCAATTGTTTAATGAGAGAAAGACTTGATCCACTTTGAGGTTTTGGTCCAATTTTCAAATATTAGGAAATGCCTCCTCTAATTAACTACTCAACTACTCTTAATCAAATTCCAATTCCAAAACAACATTTTTTTATCCAAGGATGAGTAAATTATAAGTAAGTTGCCTATTTTGCCCTTATATGTACATGAATTACTCTTTCTATACTTACATGAGTTCACATGTGTTAGAATCATGGGGTCTACCCCTCTGTTTTAAAAACTGGACCGACCAGCTGGTCGGACAGTTGGGACCGTGAAGGCCGAGCTTCTGGTCCGTTTAGGTCTCGGGGGAGGGGGTTTTTGAAATATTTTAAAATTATGAGGGTTACTTTGTAATTTTATAGGGGTATTTTGAAGATATATCAAAAGTTTAGGGATTAATTGGTAATTTTATTGGGGTATTTTTGAAATAAATACAAATTTTAGGGACCAATTTGAACTTTTTTAGGGGAATTTTTGTAATATATTAAAATTTAAGGGGTTAATATGTAATTTTTTAAAAATAAAATATTGTTGACGTCACCGGTCCAACCGGTTGGACCGATTGAACCGTGACGGACAGCAAAATGGTTTGTCCTCCGGTCCGGGTTTTAAAACAATGGTCTACCCTAGTTGTTTAAACTTCAAGATTTGAACAATAGTCAGCCCCAACGCCAGGGGATAAATGATTGTATTATTTGCCAAAGGACTTTCTTTCGGTTGTGTATATGTAAACCATCTAATGTAAATGGTGGGGCTCACATTTTTGTCAATTTTCTCTTCTTATTTTTGTTAATTTATTATTTATTTCTTTGTTTTTATTTTAATATTGAGTATTCAATAGATTGGATTTTTTTTGTTGACCCAAGGTCAACATGTTTCAAATAGTGGGTTTGTACTTTTATTTTTTAAAGATTAAGTATTATTGTTTGTTTCTTTTACTTTTTATTAAGTTTTAAAGATAACTTGAAGAGAAATATATACTAATATTTAGAGTAATTTTTTAGCAATAAAAATTTGTAATGTCTATTAGTTTCAAGGACTACTTTACTAATAAAAAGAAATGTATCATGGATTGCAATAGACATAAAAATTAGAGACCGCAACAATCCTTGTAATTGTACGGAATAACTATCATCCGATAAGAGTGATACTTTTAGCTTGTTTGATTGAGTTTATCTTTAACCAAAGCATTTTTTTTTTTTTAAGTTATTTGATTGCATTTTGAAAGCGTTTATAGGATTTAAAATTAAACTCTTTATGAGTTCATTTAAAATGTTAAAAATTTAAAAATATCTTTTTTCCCTTATTATATTTTATAAATTTAACTCAATATATTTTTGCGTATTAGATTTCTTTTGGGTAAATTAATACCAGAAAGCACTTTTAAATTTTCCTAATCAAACAATTAACAATTTTTTCATAATAGCTACATTTTCATGAACCATAAAAAACAGACCTCTATCTCAAATGAAAAGGAGAGAAGGAAATGAAAGGGACAAGAAGAAAATAATCTCGATTTACTTTGGATAGATGATATAAAATATAAAATGGATATTTAATTATTTTAATTGTATATCAAATAAAGTCTTCAATATTTTCTAAAAGCATTGAATGGCAATAGAATTAAATGATCTCAAGAATCATATGAAAATTGCTATATTTTCCCATATCTAGAAGTTCTAAATAAGCTAATTGCAGATGATATATTGCAAGAACAAGAAATATAGTGAAATTTTCACTCTTTACATCTACCACGATGCTCTTCAAATTCATCGTCGAATATTGTCAGTATACAAGAATAGCTTCACAATAGTATAAGTTCTACTATAGTATCAACATTGAAAATGTTGCCAAGATAAAAAAGTTGAGTAGTTTTGCATGGATTATACTTAGCAGAAGGACCAGTATTATTCACTTGATTTTAGTGAGTCAAGAAATTTCTGACCTCCCATCTGCAATTATGTCATTGAACCGAGTGACGTTTACCGGAGAGAGCAGTGGGTCAACTACAGAACTAAGATCAGTTGCATTCTCAGATTAGCTATTCTTTTTGCCGTAACTTCTTGTAGATGAGGATGTATCAATATCTTTGTTCAAAAAGCAGTTTGTCATGTCCTTAAAATTCCAATAACTTGGCTTTGAAGTAACAGTTCCCACTTCTATGTCTCCAGCGAGCATGCTAAGAAGGTGTGACATTGCTGGTCGTAATGCTGGTGATGCTTGAGTGCACAAAAGAGCCACTGCTATTACTCGAAGAGCTTCGATTTCATTGAACTCTGTTAATTTGGGATCTATCAACCCCAAACTTTCGTTACTTTCATGATGACTCCAGGCCTGGAAATAGCATATAGACAATTCAAAAGAATTGAGCTTTTCTTAACTAGAAATCATAGAAGAAAGAAAACAAAACAAATCAATATTCAAATTTATTTCCTTACCCATTCAAGAAGATAAATCTTTTTACAATCCAAGTTAGCATCAGAGTTTGCTCTTCCATTGATAACCTCCAAAGCAACAATACCAAAACTGAATACATCAACCTTCTCTGTCAGGTGTCCATGCATTGCATACTCCGGTGCTAGATAACCACTGTAAGATAATTAAGTGTTTCTCATGGTTAAAATCCAAAAGTCTGGATATTGCTGTCAAACTGAATTTAATGATCAAACGCATCTCATGTGCCCACTCACCTTTACAATGTGAAAACCATTAACATTTAACAAATCTTGAATAATAACAAAGCAATACAATCACAAATCTAGTCCCCCTAAAAGATTCTAGCATCAATCACTATGTGACAATCAAAGATGACACAAATAGTTCTCTTGACATACATGTATTGATCTCAGTCATTTTCATCAATACATGTAAGATGAGGTTTTGAAATACTCTAAAACAAAATCTCCAAGGTACTGTTGGTAACTTCCAAGACAGCATATATAGATTACATCATATAATACTCTGAAGCACATTACAAGTATTAAGGAATAATGGCAGTCAAGAAATGATTGAAGGAGCTTACATGGTCCCTGCAACTGTTGTGCTGATGTAATTTTTCGTGTCATCATACAATTTTGCCAATCCAAAATCTGATATCTTGGGACTGAGTTTTGCATCAAGTAAAATATTATTTGCTTTGACATCTCGATATACAATCTTTGGCCTTGAATCCTCATGAATATATGCTAGACCTCTTGTAGTTCCCAGGCATACATTGAACCGTGTAGGCCAATCAAGATGCAAATCCCTTTTTCCTGTAGAAACAATGGCTACAATCATTAAGATCTTCAAGAGTTATTGATTTAGAGAATTGAAGATTCAAGAACAATGTATACCCAGGGACGATTGGTGCTCATTAAAACATTGTGAAAAAACAATACTTGACCAAGGCTTTTGTTTTCAAGGTATTCATAAACAAGGAGAAGCCTAGTTCCCTCGATGCAGTGACCACACAATCTCACAAGATTGTGATGTTGTACTGCAGTTATGGTAGCAATCTCATTAACAAACTGATTTTTCCCTTGGTGGGATCCTAGTGAAAGTTGCTTCACAGCTATCACGCTTCCATCAGAAAGCGTACCCTATAGCACCAGATTTAATAAAATAAATCATGTCTGCTCCATCCTTGGTGAGTATCCAAGGTAAAATTCACCTGGTTTTTCTGTAAGTATCAAGCTTTCATCATACCTTACATACACTACACAGCAACCCAAATTCCCAGTATATTATCAATTGTTTTGTACTTGCAAAAGTAGGATATAAAAGATACCTTGTACACAAGTCTGAATCCTCCCTCGCTTAGCTTATTTGGGGGGTTGAAGTCTTTTGTTGCAAATCTCAACTTAGCATAACTGAAAGTTTTTGGTTTAGGACCTATTCCAAGTAACACTGCATATTGAAGCAAGATAAAAGATTACATAACAATGAAGGCTTTGCATGACAAGAGATGAATTACACAAGCAGCTTTGCCTGTTTCATGGAATATACTATTCCAATTTTTGGAAGCAAAAGCTCAAATATCATGACCATTATAACGATGGGATAATTTAAATCTAGTATACATGTTCTTAGGTGAACTAGAACAAAGTTCAAACTTCTACCCTATATTGTGGGAGGCTAAGGTAAAACAAAAATTCATAGATTTTCAAAAACAAACTTGGTTTCAGAGATTTTACCTTCTGCATCATCATTGTCTCTTTTTATCCTCATGTAAAAAAATTAAAAATATAAGTATCAAGCCCAAAATTCCAAGAGCCACTGCAATACCGACAATCAGCCAAGTCTGGTTCTTCTTTCGTGCAATACCAACAGTTGGAGTGAAATCTAAGTAGGAAAATTCAGTTATTGTATATTAGAAGGAAGCATAGAAGCACATTTATTGTAACTCATCTTAAATAAAGAGTCAAAAGAATCACATGGTTCACCTGGAATGACACTAAGAGCTGAAATTAATGGTCCATAGTTGCCTCCAGTAAGCATGCAGCAGGTCCCTTTTCCAGCCCAAAATAGTTGAATTTCAAGATAGTTCCTGCCTTCTTTGATATGTCAAAATCCTTTGACCGGAGGGTTCCCTACATGAAGGATTATGAGTGATACAATTCTGACTTCTCAGTGTACGAATAGATAGATGGAAATGTAATAGTAGAACAGGGCCGTCTCTATAGCATTTGTGACCCTAGGCAAGAGTTACTTTGGGGCCCTCTAATAATATAAAGCATATATTAAAAAATTATTATTATTTTTTTCCGCCTTTTGAGATGAAAAATCACTAGGAGAGGTGAACAGCAATCAGCAGGCTAACAAGGTTAGGTTGGTGCGGGGTTTTGAAGAGTAGATGTTAGAGAAATGATGGGTGGTAAAATGGGTTTCCAATGCCAAGATTGATAAAAAAAGGCCTGAAAAGTCACGGCCCAAAAGGTATCGATGGCCAGCGATTGACAGAGTAAACGGATAAGGTATGATAAGGGTTTTGGTGAGAGGGCTGAGTGAAGGAAGATGGTGGTGTTAGGGAAGGCCAACAATGTCAGGTACATGCCAAAAAGGCTGGAAATGGCTGTCGTGTGGTGGAGTTGGGTTGCGAGATTCATCAAAAATTAGTCAAATCGAGGGCTATCTAGGTTAGGAAATGATAAAATGATGATTTCGGTCGATTTTGGTGAAAAAATCGACCGGAACCAAAATTGACCGAAATCAACTCTAAAACACTGGCGACAGAAGAGGGCTGGAGATGTTTTATGTGAATGTCAAACTTTGGGATTGAATTGGGGGTGAGTAATTTGAGATATGTAAATGACTATTTTAGTCTTCCATTGTTAAAAAGAGATTCAATGTGTTAATTTCGCGGTGTAAACTAGAATATATATAACTAGAGGTACAAACTTGCTATTTTGTTAAACTTTGAGTGGAAATATATGTAAAAAGTTTATAATAAATTTGGGCTTTTATGGGTTTTTTTGGGGCCCCTTGGCTTAGATAAGAAATTATAAATCATTTTCATTTTTGTAAGATATTCAAAAAAAAAAAAAAAAAAAATTATAAAAAATTTGGGCCCCCATTTTTTTTGGGGCCCTAGGCAGGTGCCTAATCTGCCTTCCCCTTAAGCCGGCCTTGTTGTAGAATCTGTGTATGATAAGGTTATGAAACAAAACATTCCAGCGATTTTTACCTGAATATAGATATCAAAAACATGCCTTCCATGACTCTTTCACGTTAGTGAGCCTTGATCACCAAAAACTGTCTCAGAAAAGGACAAGCTCACATTGTAAGGTCCATTCTCAAGACTAAGTCCGTAGTATCTAAGTGATCCAGGGGATTGCCTTGAAATGCGATAAAGCTCCGGGATTGTGGTGCCAGTCACTTGAGAGCCAGTATTTTGAACATGGGTTTTAGATTGTCCATCAGGAAATCAACCTATGTCACTAACTGCCCATTTTTCTGTATCAAGTACAACAAAAGAAGCTCCACCAAGATCATAGTCATCAGCCTCGTACACTATCTTATCAACTTTTAGCACATCACCACCACCACACTTGATTGCAAAACTTAAATCTGCAATTGCAAAGATAAAAGTTCTGGTGACAATTGTTATCTGAAACTCCTACACCAAATATGTAGACAAAATTGTTGGAGTACTTTCAATTAATAACTTAAAGCAACTTAAACAGCTCATGATATATACATTTAACAGACATAGATATCGAAGGAGAGCTATCCACTTGAAGGTTAATAGCCTATGCATGGTTTCCCATCTTTTTATTTATTTATTTATTTTTATTTTTATTTTATCGATACCCATGAATCCCTTGACCTTTCTCATGAGTTCATTGAGTTCAAAAGCAGAGACTAATGCCAAATCCTACAACTTTGCAGTGTAGAAACTTGTTTAAACTTTGCACTCATGCTGAAAAAGGTGTGGTCTTAGTCCCTCAACCACACCCTTAGGGTTCATACTGCTCATTTTTCTGACGAAGGTCAATAATAAACTAAAACAAATTAAGTCAAAATGCTTATACTTTCATATCCCACAACATTCAGATGGCGGGTAGGACATTGAACCTTTCTCTCAATTAACACATTCACTCTGTCATGAGCAAGAGCTTTGCGACACCTTGTAAAATTTTCTTCAAACCTCTTTTACTAATCACAAATATCAACAGTTAAATCTAACACAAACTAACCTCACTTCTTCCTCTTACCGAAAATTCTTGGTCTGACATTCAGAAGCATGGTCATTACATGTAAAGCATCAAAGTGCAGTACCAAGATATAATCAGAGAAGTTTAACTTTAGCTAGGAAAAGGGCAAGATATAACTTTAACTAACCTGATATTTGAGCTATCAAATGTGAAATTGTTGCCTACTAGATTCCTGCGCAATTCAATGCAAAGAAGTTTGAAGTGTACTTGCTAGAGATGTATTATATTATACCATAACTTAAGAAATAGTCAATTACATTTCAAGGACATTAGAAATGAGCTCTGCTTTATGGTACCCCAAATGGTTATTCCAAGTGACATTTGAAATTAGAAGCGCATCAAGGCAATTAGTAGTGTACTACTAACTATTTCAGATTATTGTTACATGATAACAGAAAACACAGTCACTAAAGTGACATGTGTTGGCCATGAAGATGAGCGCCCAACAGATTCTCATACAGTCATCTACTTTTCTCTTTAATCAACAAGATTGTTGTAAACTTCATTATTGATTCCTTCGTATAATCATGTAAAATATTATAATTTATTAACAAAACAAGGAAAGAAGGTACAAGTGAGCTCCACAATGCCTAAGCTCCAAGCAAAGTGAGAAATTAAAAAAAAAACTAAATAAATAAAATATGGGCAAAGAAATTATAATGGATCGAGAGACATACAACTGTTGTAAACCTGTAACCCATGAGGGCAAAGTTCCTGATAGATAATTGTAAGATAAATCTCTGCAAGAAATAGTATGATAAGCACCCGTGAGTAAGAAACATATGCATATAAAACTGAAAAAGAACTATGCAGTTAAGATTTTCAATTGCTTTAATCAATTACTTCTCAAAAGAAAGTGGCTACAATATAGCTTAGATTTTTTTTATGGGTTGGCCTAATTCCAAAATATATACAGTATCTGTAGCAGTAGTTCCTTTTTCATTCTTCTTCATTTTGCATGATGAAAGATTTATCTTTCTCTTTCTCCTGTTAATCTATTCCCCAAGTGTTTGGCACTGAAAGCTATATGGAGCATCAAAAATTTCAAGGCGAATACAACAAAATGGACGTATAGCATCCATCTTACTGGACTTGATATAATAGGCATAATCTCTAAAGATAACTGAAATTAAGGCTTACATGCTTTGAAGATGTAGAGCTTTTTGCTTAGGAAGAATTCCTGATAGACTATTGTTTCCAAGAAACCTGGCCATAGAAGCAACAAGCAAAAGAATGCAATATTTAATGCAAGAATAAGGCTTCGACAAAAATTTAAAATAAAAAGCTAACTTAAGTTCTCAAATCAAGAACTGATAGAACTGATGGAGGGAAGCTTCAATAAATTTACAAGTGAGAAAGAGAATCAATACTGAACAAAGCACTGGGGATTTGACCAATTAAGTTGTTCAAACTCAAATCCCTGCAAAAAGGCAGAAATTGATGAAAAAATAAAAAACCAAAAAGGACACACACATGAGAGAATAAGAGACAAACTCATGGCAATACAATACTAACTTACAGAGTCTGTAAACTTTGATATTCTCCAATGTTAGATGGAATGCTACCATTAATCAGAGAATTTCTTAGAGATCTATGGGGAAAAAAGATTGATCGGGGTCAAAATTATCAAGAGATGAACTTACATTGTTTATATCAGTGATTTGCCAACATAGTTAATCCAAACATAACTAATATGATACTTGTCACATTAATTTTTTGAGTTCGTTTTTAGAGTAATATTATCTGAGTTATACCCACAATGTGGTCAAGTTAGCAAAACTGGATGGTATAGGACCTTCAAAAGAGTTTCCCCCAAATTTCCTACAGAAAATTTGACAAACTAGTCAAAAAAATAATCAGAATGCTTAAATCCAAACAAAGCTAAAGAAACCTTTTGCTATCATTCACATATGACACATTTGAATATCATGAAAGAAGTTTTTCATATACTATAGCGCTGTAAGGTTGGTCTAGTTCCCCATGAAATCAGGTATTTTTCCTGTCAAAGAACAATCAAATGCCCACCTGAAATTTTAAAAATCACTCATTGTAAGCCAAATTCAGGCTCAAGGTAATGTTCACGCATAGCAACAACAGAAAGCCATAAACATGTAGGTAGGATCTTCCTTACATGATTCGCATATTTCGAAGATTAGCAAATGTTGAGGGAATTTCCCCGCCCAGTACAGAACTATTTATGTTACTGTTAAATTCAAATAAAGAATCTCTTAATTTCATAAGACTGAATTTCTAGTGAGAAAATTACTGCTATACTTAAAAAATTAACAAAGAAAAATATATTAAACAAATGAGTAAGAACCTATATTTGCTCTAGTTTGACTAAGTTACCCAGCTCAGGAGGGAGTGTTCCAGAGAAATTGTTGGAACTTAAAGCCCTGCATGGCATACATCAGAAGAATATAACTCCTTAGTGGTTATTATTTTTTTATTAATTCATACATTTGTAAGGTAAGTATTCACAATTTTCCCACTATCAACATGTTTTTCAACAGAATTTATGTATGAATGTAATTGCAAGTTATGCTAAAGTACAATGGCTGCAACTATGATTTTGAGTTTTCATAAACATAGTATGCAACACGTTGAATCATATGACACTTTTTTTTTTAATCTTAAGAGTTTCATTTTTTTTATAGGTTAAAGAGTGTTTACGGTAATCGGTTTCAAAATAAAAACAATGTGATCATCATACAGTCATCGCACTAAAAACTATATGCCGTTGATGTAGGATAGTGAGAGAAGAATTAAAAAAGGAGAAAATGAGAGCAAGAAATAGATAGAATGAGAGAAAATTTTGAAAAAAGGAGAAATCTAAAGAGGAAACAATTTATTCATTATACTGTTTTTTCATCAGTCTCCATGCCAAAGACAAGACAACAAGCCTATTTATAATGGCCTAAACAAAACAAAATGCTAGAAATCTACCTATAATAAGTCATTCAAATTCTATTCAAAGTGGAAAAAAAAAATATATAAAAGCTAAATCTAACTTAAAAAGGTAATGTCTCCAAGCTCCCAAAATAAAATCTTTCCTTGCAACAATATTATTTTTGCTCTTGATTCAGCATTAGCCACTCTAAGCAATGCAAAAACTAAAACCAACCTAGTTTTCCTGTTATATTGCTATCTATGACCACGCATTAGATATAATCCATTGCAACCCAAGATCCAGTAAACTATCTATAACATGTAACTTATAAATGTAAGACATAAAAGTTACCTTATAAACTGGTCCAAATCCTCCCTCACCTAGCTTATTTGATACGTCAAAGTCTTTTGTTCCAGATTTCAAATCGGCATAAGTGAAAGGTTTTTGGTTTAGGTCCTATTCCAAGTAGTACTACATATTGAAGCAAGACAAATGATTACATAACTTTGAAGGACTTGCAATAGAAGAGATGAATTACAGTAACTGCTTTGCCTGTCTTATGGAATACACTACTGCTAGCCCATATTTTATCATTGTTGTAACAATGAGATATTATACATCCAGTATTTATGTTTCAGGAGTGCTAGAACATAATTCAACACTTCTGTTACAACCATATTCTGGTATCTACTTTGCTTAGATACCCAGGGCTTGAGCAGAATTGAATAACGCAAATTAATTGATTTTTTCAGAGATTTTATAACTGTTATTACTGTTAAATTTTATTGGATCCTCTTACCTTCCGTGTCATCTTTGTCTTTTCTCATCCTCAAGTAAAAATCTAAAAATATCAGTATGACGCCCAAAATCACAAGAGGGGCTGTAATACCAACAATCAACCCCGTCTAATTCTTCTTTTTTCAGGGAGAAGTATATCAGCAAATTAGCACATTTATAGTAATTCATCTAAAAAAAAAAGATTCAGAGAGATCACATAGTTTACCTGGAGTGACACTAAGAGCTAAAATTAATGGTCCATAACTACCAGCGACAGGTACATAGCAGGTCCTTTAGTAGCCCAAAATAGGTGAATCTCAAAACGGTTATCAGTCACATTAGCATCAAAGCTTCTCTGAATTGCTCTTCTAACACCAGCTGCCTCCTTTGTTATGTCAAAATCCTTCAATTGGTGAGTTCCCTACATGATATTTGATGAGAGACAATATTATACTTTTCAATGCAAAAATAAATAGATGGCATTGTAATGGTAGGATCGATAAAGGACAAGGGTATGTTTCACAAGATCTCCAAATTACAATTTGATGACCGAATGTTTACCTGCATATACACATAAAAAACACGTCTTCCAAGACTCCACCATTTTCTTGAGGTTTGATCTTCATAAATTATTTCAGTGAAGAACAAGCTTACATTGTAAACCCCATTCTCAAGACCAAGTCCATAATATCTGAGTGACCCAGGGGATTGTCTTGATGTTTGATAAAGATCTGGTGTTGTAGTGTTAATCACTTCTGAGCTAGTATTTTGAGGAAGTGTGTTAAATTGTCCCTCAGAAAACAAGCCCACATTACTAAGTGCCCATTTTTCAGGATTTAACACATTAAAAGAAGCTCCACCATCGTTGGCTTCAAACACTATATTGTCGACTCTCAACTGTTTACCACCACACTTAATTGCTAACCTTGAATCTGCAAGCGCAAAGATAAAAGCTCTAATGATAATATCAATCTGAATACAGCAAAGAACCAGACAAAATTTGAGAAGTACTTTTATTTTAACAACTTCTAGTAACTTAATACAAAGATCATCACTAAATCAAACTATAACACCTTTACACGCATTTATCAGACATGGAGCTTGATGGAGAACTATTATTTTGAAAGTTTATGGCCAATGCATACAAATAAAACAATAGAGTTAACAAAAGGAAGGAGAAACAAAGAATCATTAGTTCAAATGTTTTCGAAATTCAAATCTAATGATGAAGAAGAAGAGCAATAAATATATCATTAATATTTACCTACTAAATGATGAAGAAGAAGAGAGATTGATCAGTCATACCTAATTTTCCATCGATTTGGTGATCTTGCCATCAAGTCGAATGTACGGGATATGAGAAATCTTGGACCAATCTTCACCTATTTCCGGTTCACATCTTTCGCTCAATTTAGGACTGTCTTCAATTACTAGTTCTCTCAAAGAGATGAGATGATCCATATCCTTGGGTAAAGATGACAATTCTCGACATTTCCTAATATTAAGAACTTGAAGTTTTTTCATCGACTCTGGTAGTGCCTTCAAGTTGGAACAATTAAAAATATCCAACCTTTCCAAAGTGTTAGTGGAACACTGAATAAGCCATTGCGGGAATTCCACCAATTGTGGTAATTCTATCATACGAAGAAATCGAAGGTGAGGCCAAGTGCTATTGAGTTCATCATGATTGTCTTGCTTATCCGATCCTATGCTCAAATCAAGATTAAGCCTTTCACAACTTATCAAAATAAGATCTTCTAATGAGCTTAGGCTTCTCACACCACGTGGTAATGTGATAAGATTTGGACATTCAGAAATCACTAGAGTTTGAAGAACTCTTAGGTGACCAATATCTTCAAACAAATATTCTAAATTATTGCAATTGAAAATCCCCAAACGTTGAAGAGAATTCAAGCAGCCAATACCATTGGTTGGTAGATGTTTTTGTATCGTAGTTAACACGAGACGTCTAAGACTAATTAAGTACTTTACATCTCTTGTTAACGCCTTTAATTCCTCACAACCCAATAGTGATAGATATTGCAAATTTTGCAGCTTGTAAATGGAACTTGGGAGTTCTTTTATTTTAGGGTTGCTTCCGAGATGAAGATATCTCAAATGCTTCAAATTACCAATTTTTTTAGGCATTACTTCAATATTTGAAGAAAATAAATTTAACATCCGCAAGAATTTGCACCTTGAGACGATTAATTCCAAAAATGATTGGCTAATACCAGTACTTTCACCGATAATTGGATAAAAAGTAATGCTTCTCAGATGACCCAAGTTACGTAAAATGTTTAGAACATCTATTATAGGTGCATCAACAAAATGAAATAATAAGTGTCGATGACTTTTGGTACAAATTTGGTTAGTGGATTTCACTATTAATCTCTCATTTCTCATCAATGATGTGGCAAGATCATGCATGAGATCATGAATTTTAAACAAGTACACATTCTCATAAATTTGTTCAATATCTTGGAAAAAAGATCTCAACATTAATTCTTTTATATATTGCATACCAATATTTTTCAAATCTTGATTTTCATTGTGGGATTGAAGAAGCCCATGGGCTATCCAAAACCAAACCAATTCAGCACTATAAAAAGGATGGCCTTTTGGAAAAATGGAACAATAAAGAAAACATTGTTTCAAGTGAGGTGGCAGATGATTATAACTGATTCTTAGAGCATTTAAAATGTCATTTTCATTTTGATCCAACTTCCAAATCTCATTATCCCTCAAATTTTTCCAATCTTGTTCAGAAGTTGAGGAATAAAGTAGACTTCCTAACGCTCTTACTGCCAATGGAACACCTCCACATTTTTTTACAATTTCTATTCCAATTTCCACAAGGTTGGGATGTTGCTTTTCTTGCCCTTCTTTAAATGCACATTTAACAAACACTAACAAGCAATCATCAAGAGAAAGACCTTCTAACTTGTATGTAGGTATAGTGCCCATAATTGAGGCAACACGATCACTACGTGTAGTTACGATAATTTTACTTCCACTAACACATTCCATCAATAAATTTTTTAATTCAAACCACAACCCATAATCTTCGTTCCAAACATCATCCAAAACTAGCAAATATTTTTCATGGCTTAAGATATCACGTAGGATTATTTGCAATTGGTCAGTGCTCTTGTCAACATATTTTTTCCCGATGATTTCAATTAATAGTTTTTTTAAAACAAACTCATCTGACACATAAATCCACATTTTCAACTTAAAAAATTCGTCTACCATTTTATCATTATACACCAATTTCGCAATTGTGGTTTTTCTTAGACCTCCTATGCCAACAATAGGAATGACGGAAACAATTTCATGGCCATCACTTGGACGTAATAGTAGTTTCATAATCTTCTCTTTATCTTTATCCCTACCAATAACATCTGAAGCATGCACAAATGAGTGAGTTTCCCTTTCCCTTTCCCAACCTATAACTTGATTGCTATCAACTTTCTCAGTGAGATTAAAATTATCCTTATCAGCTGCTATTTTTGCTAACCTCTCTTTAATCTTCTTGATTTTATGCCCCAACGTAAAATGGAAAGCAACTGCATTTGAGGACGAAAAAAAGTGGCGTACCTTTCTTGTACTGCTTTGACTATTCACCACTTGTTTACGCAAATCTTTCACCTCAATCTCGTCTAAAACATCTTCGACATCGTAGCAGAACCCCTTAAGCTTTCCCAGCCAAACTTTGAGCTTCTCATTATGGATCTGCTTGTCCTCAGCATCTAAGAGAACAGCTTTGATAGTGGTTAAGGTGTCAACAAGCTCTTGTGCATCTTTCTGGACACCCCATGCAAAGCCCATTTCATTGGAAGCAAGGGAGAATAGCTTACCCAAGAGTTTCTTAGCAATAACAGAGACGATTGTTTCTGCCATATCTTTGAAAGAAAAGAAAATTGCAGGATTTTGTGTTTGTGAAGTAGTGAAGTTTGAATTGTTGTATGAAATAATGATAAGCGAGCATCTGCATATCATATATATATATATTATTGAATTAATTATGGACCATATGCTTCCACACGCAATTACATCATCACTTTGACCAAAGCAAATTTCCGACACGTCGCATTCTGCAACTTGCAAGCTTGCTTAGTTAGCTGTATGAAACCAATTGGAATCGAACACGTATGAATAGATCAGGCAAGACACACGTGGCAGTAATCAGATCACAAACCCGATTATAATTAAAAATGCAACTAATGGAGTATAATTTAATTAATAATTAATTGTATGCTGTATTAGAGACAAGAGTTAAAATAATTAATAACAACTTATTTGCACTTTTTTTGTTTTGTATGGGAATTGGTGGCCACCCTTTGTCACAATTAATAAATTCAAGGACCATAAAAAATAATTATAAAGTATTTTTGTTTATTTTTTTCTGGTAGCATTGTGAACGGACAAACATGCCAGGTGGGTTCATCACCACCGTTGTAATGTTAAAGTGGAAAGCTAAGTAAGGAACACGATTCCTTCTCTGAATTGTATAATCCTAAACCTAACTATTTTGTATTTGAAAGTGAAGTATAACTACATTTCATAAAGCTAAAGCAAATGGTATCGATGAGTCCTCTCATTTATTTTGATTTTTTTTTTTTAAATTCATTATTTTTATAGAGACTACTGCTAAGAACCGTGATTGGGCTACGAAGTCCTCAAATAAAAAAAAAAAAAAATTATATGTGTAATGTTTTTTAACATTTAGTTTGATGAAATAAATATAATTTAGTACAGCCAAATCTAGATTCTTTGATGTAGTACCTATAAAATAAGATCTTTCAATCTTTTTATCTTGTCTACTTACGAAAAAAAAAGAAAAAAAAAAGATGATATTTAGAAGTTATTTTTAATTTGAAATTATTCTATAAGTTACAAAATTATTAAGTTTTTAATTTTTTTTTTATGAAATTAAGAGACGAGCTCACATTATTTATACAGTGATTTGCATACACAATCAATTAAAACATCACTAATATGATCATTTAACTTTTTAACTTAGTTTTTAGAGAGAAATATTATCTGAGTTATACTCACATTATCATCAGTGTGATCAAGTTAGAAAAACTAGATAGCATAGCACCTACCAACAGAGTTTCCGCCAAATTTCTTGTTTTTACGAGATGACTCTTCTAATGTGTTTTCGGTTCAACTAACCTATGGGGTCATCACTTCTAAGGTCTTTGATTGACTCTTTTTGTGATAATGATATCATCATCTTGGAATTAATGAAAGAAATTCTAACTTTTTAATCGCGGGAAGGGTCCAACTACTTTCAACCTTCAGTGGGGTGACTAGCGTTCTAGCCTCCACTCATCAATCACGGTGTTCAGACCCACCAATCCACTCATCAATCACAATATAGGCAGTTATTGTTTTATTATTTCTATCCTATTGATTTATTATTCTTAAAATTCAATTTTATTCTACTCAATTTAAAATATTTAGATTTTTTTTAATTTTTATATTTATTAATTTAATTAAATACTCCCAAACAATAAAAAATTTATAAATTAACAAAAACATCTTTATCTATCTACATATTCCTAACAACCGTGATCGATTGTCAATATTTAATAGGTGGGTGGGAAGTAGGGGCAGATCCAGAAATCTTTATTAGGGTGGACCAAACAAAAATTTTTAGTTCTAAAATTGAGAGTGGGTCACAATTTTTTAATATTTAACAATAAAAATTAAGGGTAGGTCAAAGTCAAACTAAATGGAATAATATATTTAATTTTTGTTTTTAAAAAATTGAGGGTGGGCTACCCTTAATACAATTTGGATCCGCCCTTGGGTGGGAGTGTTTTTATTAATTTTAAAACTTTTATTATAAAAAGTGTTTAATTAAATTAATAAATATAAGGGATTAAAAAATAATTTTATCAAACACATTTTGTAATTTAATTTAGCTGTCAAGATAATGTGTCATATCATCAAGTTTAGTGGAATTATTTTGGGAGAATGACTTTTTCACCCCCAAGGTTTGGCTGAACGACCCTTTCCCGTCCATCAAGTTTCATAATTACATTTTCTCACCCTCCGTTAAAATCTGTTAGTATTTTTCGTTTTAAAGAAAGGTAATATGGTTAATTTACATCGAATCACAAAAATAAAAAATAAAAAATTGAAATCTTGGCTTTAGTGCTGAATGGTTGCCAAGTGAAGTTGACTTTGAAAAAACATATCAAAAAGTTGCGTATATTTTTCTCCCATATTCTATTGTAACTCTCTCTCCTCTGAAACTGAAGTGACGCTCTCTAAAACTGAAGCACTGCGACCTAGAGTTCTATCGTAACTCTCTCTGCTCTCTGAATCTGAAGGTTTTCTCTCTGTTTTGTCGTAACCCTTTCTTCTGCTCACATATTGGCTTCTTTTCCAAACATAATTGCCTTCTATTTTGGTATCTTCTTGGGCTGATCATGGCAGTGGTTTGAATGCACGACAATTCCGTTGATATTTAGTGTTCTTCCTGTTCTTCAAAACTGAAGCAATTGGGGACTTAAGGTTTTTGTTTTATGTTAAACTCTGGGGGTTCAGTTGATTTCCATAACTTTAAATTCTTGCATCGTGCTGTTGCATAACCATTTGGTTCTTACAAGGTTCAGATACACCTAGTGGTAGTAATTTTTAACAGCATGGTTTTGTTTTGTGTCTTTGAGTAGGCTGATTCATTTGCACAGTTTTTCAAATTTTGACATAGGGTACTTTGTTCTTGTACACTGTACTTCTGTGATAATTTGACATTACATACAAGTCTATTGGCGATCATTGTCACTTTTATAAAGTGAATGGATTATTCATTTTAGGAGTTTGGTAGTATTTTAGTATGCTAATAGTTTTATGTGACAATTTGAGACTTTGTTTTTTTTTGGTGTTAGAAGTTTTGCGTATAATCTCATTGAATAGACTTGTGGTTTTTGTTCATATATCAAATATGTGGTAACATATGGAATGGACTTTAAATGCAGAATCCTCATATACTTTTGCGTGAGGCTCTCTTAGATCAAGTGGTTGAGTTGTTCCATTGCTTGCATAGTGCAACTTTGGCTCTTCTACCATTTGATTACAGAGACACACACATAAGAAAAAAAAATAGCATGTTCTTATTTACAGAAACCTTTTTCAGATAAAAAAAATAAAAAATGAAGAAAAAAGCTCTTTAAAGTGGCAAACGAGAGTTTGGACATCGTTTTTCAACCTACAGTCGCTTGAGAGTAGAAGTTATTGTAGACTACTGTGCCTTTTTTTTTTTTTTTTTTAAATCAACTTAGAGGCAGGAAGGTTGAGGATGTTGATTTTAGAAATAATGCAATGGCCTAAATAAATGTTTTAACAGTATAATGATGATATGATGGATGAGTAGGAAGGTTAGAAAAACACAAGTTCTTTAAAAGATCAAGTGCAGGGAAGCCTACAGTAGAAATGTGGAAAGTAGACATAAAGTTGCCAGTGTGGTGAGTTGATCTGTTACTGTTAGTTGACATAAATTCAAGGTGTACATATATTTTTATTGGGTTTCAAGTTTCAACTGACAAAAAGTTATATATATATATGTGTGTGCGCGCGCGCGCGCATTGCAATTTTATAATTTGGATTATTTTGGATTCTCACTTTCAAATATTAGTAATGCTAGTACTTTGTGCAATAACTATAAAGGCAAAATGATAATTCTATAGGTTTTAAATGTTTAAAACTCCAACCTTAACTTTATACATTTAAGACATTATTTTTAATGAAAAACAAGGACACATTGATAATTCAATTTTCATATAAAGTTGAGGATATACTAGTAATTTCATATTTGAAAAGTGGGTATTTTGATAATTGATTCTATTGATATGACAAAAAATTATAAAGTCAAATATGTAAGGGTATTTTTGTTTTTTTAATCAATATTAACAGGAAATATTAACAGAACCTAATAGAAGGTAAGAAAATGTCATTTTGAAACTTGAAGGATGGGAAAGTGTCATTTTGCCAAACTTTGGGGGTGAAAAAGTCGTTCTCCCAATTATTTTAGACATAACTCACGAGACTTTAGTCCCCAGTGGTGTAATGTCCTACTATAAGTGGGATCCTATGTTTATCAATAAAAATATCAAAATTTCGTAAAATTTATCCTTTTATCTTGTTTACTTTAAAAAAAATGATACTTGGAAGTTATTTTTAATTTGAAATTTTTCTATAAGTTACAAAATTATTATGTTCTGCATATTTTTTACGAAATGAGACGAACTCAAATTACTTATACAATGATTTGCTTACACAATCAACTAAAATATCACTAATATGAAATAGTGTTACTTCAACTTTTTGACTTACTTTTTAGCGAGAAATATTATGTGAGTTATACTGACAATATGGTCAAGTTAGAAAAAATGGATGGTATAGCACCTTCGAAAGAGTTTCCTTCAAATTTCTTGGAGAATAATTTGACAGACTAGTCAACAATGTAATCAGATTAGTCATCAAATTCATTTTTTTAATCGCGGGAAGGGGGCCCACTACTTCCAAGGGGGAGACTGGCGGACTAGCCTCCCCAATTTCCACTCATCAATCACGGTGTTCAGACTTCAGACTTCAGACCCACCTATCCACTCATCGATCACGGCATTCGAATTAGGTGACCAACTTTTTACTATTGTCAACTAATTTCTTCCATTCAGAAATTGAACACGGCAGTTCGATTCTAATTTCTTAAGGTTTGGAATATATTAAACTTAAAAGGTTATGTTCGGTTCAAGGTAATATAAGATTAATCATGTAATCTTTATTTAATTCTTAAGATTCCTTTGTTTAGTTGTCAAGTAATAAAATATTACCTAATCTTTTATTGTAAATAATAGAAGTCTGGTGTTTACTATTAGTAATATTAGGGATAATCAGATTATTTTTCCAATGGGTGTTAATATAAGATTACTGAGGTAATTTTAATTTTGACCCTATTTTGCCTTTAATCTTTTATCATTGTAGACATATTTGTCCTCATATGTTTACTAAATAACAATTAGCTTAGACCCTCCTACATTTAAGAATTTAGCTAAAACACTTCAACTACAAAAAAATTTAAAAGTTAATAAAATACCCTCAGCCACCCAAGACCACAGCCGGCCTCTAGCCACCAACGTTAGCCGCCTGCGAATGTCGTCATATCAGCCTAAGACCGGTGGGATCTTGCCGGTAAGGACTATTCCAACCATGAATTTGTGATCCATGGTCGAAAACGACCAGATCTGGCCATTTCATAGCCAAAGATGTGGCCCTAAAATGCCATAGATTTGGCCGTGAAATGGCCGCCGTTTCTCGACCACATCTTTGACTGTGAAACGGCCATATTCACGGCCAGATTTAGCCTTTTTTTTTTTTTTTTTTGCCATGGATCTTTTAGGCCTTATCGGCGCCCAACCAAATATATTATTCTAACATATCCACCAATTTATTCCAACCAACCAAACACATTTTTCTAAAAATTCTTTGGTAATCTATCTTTCCAATAATACAATATTCTCTGAACCAAACGTATCTTTACACTATAGTATATGAATAACTTAATTCATTCAAGTGAAAATTTTCAATAAAAATTTGGATTTAACTTATGTGTAAAGTTACAAAATTATTAACTTATGTGCTCATGTCAAACCAAGTTAAAATAAGTCTTTAATTATTGTTGCTATTATTATGTTGGTTGTTATTTGAATGAGTCTTTGTTAGTGGAGTCTAGGTATCCAGATAACGTGTCCTATCATCTAGTTTAGTGGAGTTACTTACTTACTTACTTTAGATGCAAAATGACGAGAGTTTGGTTAGTGGTGGTGTAATGTAATGTATTACTATAAATAGGACATTATGTTTATCAATGAAGATATCAAAATTTCTTGAAGTTTATTCTATTGGAGGTTGTAAATTTCCTTGAAGTAACTTACAGTGACAATTCTAAAAAACTGAAAATAGGTTGATCAAGAGGGAAACGTGCCTTGCTTTCTTCCACTTCAAGGGCAAACGCCTGTTCTTTGTCCCAACTATGCGACACATTTGAATATTATGAAAGAAGTTTTTCATATACTACAGCGTTGTAAGATTGGTCCAGTTCCCAATGAAATCAGGATTTTTTCCTGTTAAAGAACAATCAAATGCCCACCTGAAATTTAACAAATCACTCATTATAAGCCAAGTTCAAGCATAAGATATTGTTCAAGCATGTTGATGCTTGATTTTGACACCAACGACTCATACGTGCAAAGTGTTTAGCGGACTTAGAAATCACACGTGATAAGGAAACATGAAATGAAACAATGGATGAGAAGCGATATTTAAATGGTTTGGATGCTCAAAAGCGAATCTTACGTCCATTGCTATTGTATTAATAGATGGGTAAAATCAGGTCGCATGCAGCGAACTGAGTTATAATCTAGAGAGAATACAAAAAGGGAGAGAGAATGTGTAAGTTATTTTAGACTAAGATTAGTCAATCCCGTAAATGAGATGGGTGTCCTCTATTTATAGTGGGAGAGTTCAAGGTAATGATTACAAGTCTGCAAGTGGGTAGGTGCTGTGCAAATCCTTCTTTGTGTCCCATTGGTTATCTACACGAGAAATATCCTCAAATTGCATAGGGGTCGGGCAAGTGGATAATCCCAACCACTCGCAAGCCTGGTACTCACCTGCTGCACTAACAAGAACCATACATCTTCCATCATTACACGACATGGCAGTACCTGGATGCCACAAAACCTTCCTAAACCCTGATTGACTCTTACTGACGAGAGTCCATGCCAGCCTTAACTTTTCAGACATAACAGAAGTCTCCCAGTTTTTAAGGTTTAAGAATTGAACCTTGAGAACTTCATAATTATGCCGCAACTTGACTTGTCCCGAATGACGCTTGGTCAAGCTGATCGAGTTGCAAGGAGGTCGCAACATATGTCTCTACGGGTAGTATAAGCGACCCGAGGTGGCCTTCTTCCACAAATTCAACCACTTAGACCAGGCCTCAGTCGGTGTCATACCAATGTGCTTTGAATCTCATTTACGGTCTGCGACTTGATAATACTTAGCATATTTTACCAAAGACAAGGAATCACATTGTCTCGAAATCGATACGCGGCGAAGAGTGTTCTGCCCAAACGACCTTTTTAGATGTTATTCGTTGCGCTTGATAGCTAATCTGTTTAATGAAATAATTTTATTCTGACCGAAGTGTCTAGCGCACAATAAGTGTCATCCATGCGCATTAAATGCAAGTCATGTTGAAATAACATTCCCTTTTAGAGCATTAAATGTGGATGAGGGCGCATTTAGTGTGGAGGAGATAATCGAGTCATTGCTTGGTTGTTCCAATGGAGGGAAGCATCGATTGACATTCTCGAAACGTGGCAGTTATTTCTTCTCTCGGATTGATGACACGTGGTCACAATCAATGGCAAGAAACGTATTCCGCCCAAGCGTCGTTTACCTTAGGGAAATCAATCATTGCTTCCTCCCTCTATAAAACCTCAGGCTCGCCTTAAGCTTTGTCACAAACCTCATACTTTCAGAGAAAGAACAAAGCTCTCAAGAAACCAGTCTCCCCATTTTTTGTGCACCTTTTGTTTACGGCCGAAATTCAGTTCCCCATAGCCAGGAGCTAAGGAGGATTTCTCCTTTATTATTTTGTAGATAGCTTGTCTTGACGATAATGGTGGGTGTGAACTATTTGGTAAACCTTTGCGGTGCGTGTTTATGGGCAGTTGTGAGAAGAAGGCTTTTTCTTTCATAAAGAGTAAGAACGTAGGGCACAAATCCTTGGGGGTGGTCTCCAAGGGTATTTAGGGTTTTTTTTCTAGGGTTTAAGGAAGGTACATTAGGGTTTCTTATGTTCTTCCACGTCGTCGTGTGGAATACTGTATGAAGACTGAGTTATCTCTGTGTGTTACCCCTTTTTCAAACCTCAGAAGCAATAGATGCACGCGGCGGGACAAGACAAACGAGCTCGCTGAGCCCGGGGCGATGCCCTAGCGAGGTCCCTGTGCAAGAGTACATCGTGGCTACCCGAGATGACATACAAAATGCAGTGAACCAATACGCACTTAGCGTGGACGTTTACCAACACAGAAGATATACAGCTTGGAATCCCCCAAAGGGAATGGTTGCGATCTCTGAGGCGATTTTTAAATGTGGGGCATTGATACCTTTTCATCCCTTCATTAGGTTGATCCTCGATCACTTTGAGGTTGCACCACTGCATTGATGCCCAACGCATATATGATAGTTGTTGCTATATATATCACATGTGGTGAGAATGGCCTCGGCCAGTTGACTACCCTGGAGCTTGCATGCTCCTATTACTTGAAGAAGAGCAAGGACAAAGACTATTTTTACCTCTCGAAGCAATCTACGATCGAGAGAGACATATTTGGTTACGGCAGTAATGTCGAGGCCTATGAAACCAAATTTTTCTTTTTTCAATATGATGGTGTCTGCCAATTTAGGGAACCTAGTAGGTTTTCCCCTCTTTTACTTTGCGAATTTTTTCTTTTCCTTCAGTCTTTGCTTTTTAACGAACTTTTCCGTCTCTTTGTAAGAAACAAGACGACCAGGTTGTCGACTGTGACTGATTTCAACCGAATCATAGCATTCGGTAATCTACTCGAGCAAAGTCACGACGCGAGACTACTCTTGACTACCACTAACCTTAGGAAATATGGTTTCTTCAATTTTGAAGCATCTCTAGAACCCTTAGTTTGTAAGTGTCCGCATGCTTTTAGAAATTCTTTCTTTTGCATGCAATGAGCTTTTTCACTAATCATGTTTCATGTAGCGACCATGCCACCTAGAGTCCCGAGACTGACGATAAGGACTAGGGGGTTCGTTTTTCCCAGGTCGTCCCGGCTGAGCCAGACGAGGCGATTCTTGGCGATACCCCCATCAGAGGGATCACTCATTGTAAGCCAAATTCAAGCAGAAGGTATTGTTCAAGCATAGCTGCAATTGAAAGCCATAAACATGTAGATAGGATCTTCCTTACATAATTTGCATATTTCAAAGATTAGCAAACGTTGAGGAAATTTCCCCGCCCCATCTAGAACTATCTGATACTGTTAAATTCACCAATAAAAAGTTTCTTGATTTCATAAGATTGAATCTGAGGTGTGAAAATTATTGTTATACTTCAAAAATAACTAAAGAAAAATATGTTAAACAGAATGAATAACAACCGACATTTGCACTAGTTTAACTAAGTTACCCAGTTCAGAAGGGATCTTGTTCCAAATTGTTTGAGCCCTGCATTGCATATATCAGAAGAATATAACTCTTTAGTAGTCATTACTTTTTCATAATTCATACATTTGTAAGATAAGTATTCATAAGTTTCCCATGATCAACATGCTTTTCAAGCAGAATTTATGGATGAGTGTAATTGCAGGTTATGTACAAGTGCAATGGCTTCAACTGTGATTTTGAGTTTTCCTAAACATAGTATGTGACCCATTGAATCATATGACACATTTTGTTTTTTTTATCTCAAAACTTCCATTTTTTTTTTTTTTTTTTTTTGTAGGTTAAAGGGTATATACAGTAATCAATTTCAAAATAAAAACATTTTGATCATCATACAGTCATCCCAATAAAACTATACACGATTGATGCACGATAGTGGGAGAAGAATTAAAACAGTGAAAATTAGAGTAAGAAATTGATAGAATGGGAGAACAATTTGAGATAATACTGTGAGTCTTCCTTATTCAACTAGTAATACTATGTGAATCAATTTGGATATAAATAAATTTGATTTATGAGAGAAAGTCTATGTGATGATCATATGTATTATATTATTTGTAAATTATTTTGTATTATTCAATCAGTCAAAGCTTCAAGTCAAATCCAATAGTAACAATTTCCAGCCGAGTATGTCAACATGATAATAACCAGGAAATTATAAAGTTAGAAAATGAATTAACAAATTGGAAAATTGAATAATATGCCATTATTAATCACGTATTTATAGAGATATTATTAATTAAACTACAATATTTTCATGAAATGACAAGAAAGGGATACAATGTTTTAAATTGTTCAATTTAAGAACACTCAATAATTGTTACATTTTTAATATTTAAGGTAGGTAATTATGAGAGGAAGTATGCTAACAAGTAACTAACATAAATTTATGGACATACATATACACATATGTACATACACAAAACATATATCTATGATTTCCTTCAAAAATCTTAAATACTAATATTAAGTATCTACCCTTTAATTTAAGTTTCTTATTTTTTGATATTAAAACAAATATCTAATGTTTGAATCTCTTATACATATCATTTTCATCAATTTCAAATAAATATGATTTATCAAAAATAGTAGAAACTTTTGTAATTATTCAGGCCCCAGCCTTTCCAAAAGTGACAGTTTAGTCCCAAGAGCTAAAAGACGTAAATGCTTTTTGAATTCGGTTGACAATTGAGCATATATAGAAACCTTTTACTGTCATATAAGTTATAACATCCTATATAGGTGGCCTTTAAGTGAATTTAAACTTTGCGGTCATGAGGGACACAAAGAGTCTTTTACTAATCATCATATATATCAATATTTAAATATAACAATGATTTCTTAAGAATAGAGCTATTGATAGAGAATTACTGTCGGAAAATCAATTTGCACCGAAACTAGGTCGACACCAATCTGCATCGCGGAAGGCTCAACTTCCAATAGATAATTTACTCCATTTATTCCTACGGAACATAGACAACAATACAATTTGTAAAGCCACAGAGAGCGGGATAATTATAGAAAATGAATTAAACGTAAGAAAGAAAGCGACTTACAACATGGAGCATTCTTATTGCATGAGAAACTTCTTTGAAGACAGTTCCATCCGAGAATATTACTAGCAATCACAGAGAAGTTTTGCATCTCAACCGCCAACACCCTGTCATATATTCATTGCTGGCTGGAAATTTTTTTTTTTTTTTTTTTAATAAGGGAAAGTTAGAATCCCAGATATCAGAACATGGTGGCACATTGTTAGATTCTGAAACTAATATAAGGTGAGAAAATGTAATTCATCCTCTTTTTTTTTAATCGAATCAGACAATTAAACATTGATCTATTAATTTTGTAGGGCCTACATATATTATTTTGCAATTATAATAAATTTGTTTTAGATCAAAAATTAAGTTTCCATAAAAAAGTTTAACATACCCGGAATGTGTTGAGAATAAATTAAAATATAATTTGAAATTTTAACAAATCTTACTACAAACAAAAGAAATCAATGGCCACCTGCAATGGTGTAGCTAGCTTTTCAACTCAGAAAAATAAACTCATTTCAATCTTGATAAGTGATTTTTAAAAAAAATACAAAACAAAACACGAAACAGTAACCCATATCACTATCACTACCAATAAGGGAAAATTCCGATACTTTTTAAAAGATAATGAATATCAATTGCTAACTAAATCAAATGATTTTTGCGAGGTAAATAAACATTGTCCAATTCCTAAATATTAATACTTAAAAGCTAAGAAAAGCATAATAAAGATCCCAAATCAGCAAATCAGATGCTTGAATTATAGAAATTGGACTTTCATACATCTGTATCCAAACCTTACAACCTGCATATACTATGAACGTTACGAATATGACATTTCATGCCACAAAAATCACATCCTAAATTACAAAATATTACAAAAATTCTATCAATCACTGTAATCTTACCATGTATAGCAGCAAATTCTCGAAATTGTACATACTGCTCATACTTTCGATATCCAGAAATTCCAAAAGACATTCCAAATAAGCTAGTTGCAGACAAGATATTACAAGAACAAGAAATATAGTGAACTTTTTTCTCCTTACATCCAGTACGATGGCCATCAAATTCATCATCTAATGTTATTGGCACACCATAGCTCGGAGGATAACAATCAATAAGTTAACTAGTTACATGGATTTTAGTGAGCAGAAGTAGCAGTATTATACACTCAGTCTCAGCAAGCGAATAAATTTCTCACCTCCCCACTGCTATCATGTCACTGAACGGAGCAACATTTACTGGAGAGAGCAATGGATCAACTCCAGGGCTATCATCAGTTGCATTTTTACATTGGCTCTTCTTTCTGCTGTAACTTCTTGTAAATGAGGATGTAACAATATCTTTGCTCAAAAGGCTATTTTTGTGTCCTTAAAAACTCCAATCAGTCAAACAACTTGGCTTTGAAGTAACAGTTTCCACTTCGATCTCTCCAGCAAGCATGTTAACGACGCGTGACATTAGTGGCCATAACATTGGTGACGCTTGACTGCACAATAGGCAACTCCAATTATCCGTAGAGCTTTGATTTCATTGAACTCTGCTAAATTGGGATCCATCAGCTCCAAACTTTGGTTACTTTCATGAAGACTCCAGGCCTAGAAATATAATATAGACCATTCAAAAAGCGTAAGTTTTTGCATCGAGGTACATTGGAAAAAGAAAACGAAACAAGTAAAAATTCAAGTTTATTCTCTTTACCCATTAAAGAAGATAATTTTTTTTCCCTATTTAAGCTAGTATCAGAGTTTGCTCTTCCACTCATAATCTCCAAAGCAACAACACCAAAACTGAATACATCAGCCATTTTTGTCAAGTGTCCACGCATTGCGTACTCCAGTGCCAGATAGTCACTGCGAGAAAATGAAGGGTTTCTCAAGGTTAAAATCCAAAAATAAAGTTTGGATATACAGATTGCTCTCACAGTCATTCTTATCAATACTTGTATGTTGAGTGTTTGAAATACTCGCAACAAAATCTACTAGATATTTTGACATACTCAGCAGCACCTTCTAAAATGGAGTATTAAGGAAGAATGGTAGTCAAAGAATGATTGAAGCAGCTTACCTGGTCCCAGCAACTCTGGTGCTGATGTGAGTTTTAGTGTCATCATACAGCTTTGCCAATCTGAAATCCAATATCTTTCGACAGAGTTTTGCATCAAGAAAAATATTACTTGTTTTGACATCTCAATGTATGATCTTTGGCCTAGAATCCTCATGAAGATATGGTAGACCTCTTGCAGTTCCCAAGCATATTTTGAACCAGGTAGGCCAATCAAGATGCCTCTCCCTTCTTCCTGCATAAACATAGCTGCAATCATTAAGATCTTCTAAGAGTTATTAACATTGATAATTGAGAAATCACCAACAATTTATCACCAGAACTGACTTGGAGCTTATTAAAATAATGTCAATCAGCTCTTTGGAAATCCTTTCCCTACTCTTGTACTAAATGCATTTTACAGAGTAGTGCAAATATTTCTCTTTATATATTAAAATATTTGAAAGTCATCACAAATATATTTTGAGCAGTGCAAATATTTCTCTTTATATATTAAAATATTTGAAAGTCATCACAAATATATTTTGTACTGCAAAATTTATTGTTTATAACTGGTAGTAAATCATTGGGGAGAAATCACATGCACTGACTTGGAGTTGCTTGCAAGAAAGGCAAAGTAGAAAATTTTAAACTAAGGTTGATCATCAATTAGCATCTTCATACCAAACAATTCTTGATCAAGACTTTTGTTTTAAAGATACTCATTAACAAGGAGAAGCCTAGTTCCCTCGATGCAGCAACCATCTAATGTCACAAGATTGCGATGTTGCACTGCAATTATGGTAGCAATCTCATTAACAAACTTATTTTTCCCTTGGTGATCATGTTGAAAGTTGCTTCACAGCTATTACCCTTACATCAGAAAGTGTACCCTTTAGCACCAGATTTATTAACATAAATCATAGCTGCTCCATCCTTGGTGAGTATCCAAAAGCTAAAAATCACCTATTTTTCCTGTTATACAACAATTCAACCCAAGTTCCCCGTGTACTATTTATCGTTTGTAACTTGTAAATGTAAGATATAAAAGTTACCTTCTACACAGCTCCAAATCCGCTTTGGCCAAGCTTATTTGGACGGTCGAAGTCTTCTGTTGCAGACCTCAACTCAGCATAACTGAAAATTTTTAGTTTAGGTCCTATTCCAATTAGCACTGCATATTGAAACAAGATAAAAGAATACATAACATTGAGGATTTACATGACAAGAGATGAATTACAACAGAAGCTTTGCCTATTTCATGGAATATGCCATTCCTAGTTTTGAAATTAGATATCAGATGCCCATAATTTGTATCTGTTGTAAGGATGAGATATTATAAATCTGTTATTTATGTTTCTTCGGTGCACCAAAACAAAATTCACATTTATGCTACACCTATATTCTGGAATGCTGAAGTGAAATGCAAATTCTTTGATTTTCAAAAACAAACTTGGTTTCAGAGATTTTACAACTTCTATTTTCTAAAAAAATCTCTTTGGCACTCTTACCTTCTGCATCATCATTATCTCTTTTTATCCTCATGTGAAGAATTAAAAAATATCAGTATCAAACCCAAACTTCCAAGAGCTACAGCAATACCAACAATCAACCCACTCTTCTTCTTCTTTCGTCCAATACGAACAGTTGGTGTGAAATCTGAGAAGCAAAATTCAGTATGTCTATTAGCAGGCATTTAAGCACAGTTATTGTAACTCATCTTATACAAAGATTCAAAAGAATCTCATAGTTTACCTGGAATGAATAGCTACCTTGGTCAGGTATGCAACAGGTCCCTTTACCAGCCCAAAATAGGTGAATTTCAAGATAGTTCTCAGACACGTTAGCATTAAATTTGTTTGTAATTGCTTTTCTTTCCCCACCTGCTCCTGTTGATATGTCAAAATCTTTTAACTGGAGAGTCCTACAGGATCAATTAAGAAAGAAAACAGATGAAAATGTAATAGTCAAAACTATATATAATAAGGGTATGAACCAAAACTTTCCAGTGAATGTTTACCTGAATATAGATATAAAAAACACGCCTTCCAAGACTCATCCACTTTTGTGAGCCTTGATCACCAAAAACTGTCACAGCAAAGGACAAACTTACATTGTGAAATCCACTATCCAGACTAAGTCCATAGAATCTAAGTGATCCCGAGGATTGCCTAGAAGACTGATAAAGCTTCGGGCCTGTGGTGCCAGTCACTTGCGAGCTAGTATTTTGAACATTGAGTGTTAAATTGTCCATCAGAAAACAAACCATCATCACTAATTGCCAATTTTTCGGTATCAAGTACAATACAAGAAGCTCCACCAAGATCATAGCTACCGGCCTCACACACTATAATATCAACTTTCATTTCTTCACCACCACACTTGATTGCAAAACTTGAATCTTCAGTTGCAAAAATACACTATGCTATCAATTTGGTCCAGTTATCCCAACTGGAGCTGAATTAACAAACAATTTATAAAACCACAGTAGCATCTATATTTAAGGAAAATAATGTAGGGAGAAAGGTAGAAAGATAATTATACATCAGAAAGAAAGACGGTTACAGCACGGAGCATTCTTATTGCAGGGGAAGTTTCTCTGCAGACAATTCAATCCTGGGAGAATACTGGCAAGCACAGAGAACATTACCAGTTATCTTTGTTAAAGCAGCATATTCCCTTGCCGAGGTTTATATTTCTAGTAATTTTTTTCTTTAAGTGAAGAGCCTTTTTTCAAAAATAAAATCTAATACCTTATTTATCAAAAATGAAACTATAACTAACCTGATGTTTGAGCTTTCAGATGTGAAATTGTTGGCCACTAGATTCCTATTCAATTCAACGCAAAGATATGTTATACTTCAAAGTTTGAAGTATACTAACTAGAGATGTATTATATTAAAATCATAGTATTGACAAATAATCAACTATGTTAGAAAGACATCAGAAATGAGCTCTGACTTTATTGTACGCCAACTGGTTATTCCAAGTGACATTTGTTTGGACAGAGGAAATTCAAGCGCATCAAGGGAATTAGTCGGGCGCTGTTAAGTATTTCTGATGATTGTCACATGATAAGAGAAAACTGAGTCACTAAAGTGCTAAGTGTTGGCCATGAAAACAAATACTAAACAATTTCTCATACTGTCATCTGATTTTCTCTTGAATTGGCATGATTGTCGTAAATTTAATTATTGATTAATTCATACAATCATGTAAAACATTATAATTTGTTAACGAAACAAGGAAAGAGGATTATTGAGCTCCACAATGCCTAAGGTCCAAAGCAATGTTTGATTTTTAGAAAATGAAGATGGAAAACGAAGTTATTATTGTTCAAGAGACATACAGCTGTTTTGAACCTGTAGTCACCCACAATGGAAAAGTTCCTGATAGATGATTGTAAGATAAATCTCTGCAGGAGTACATTAAGCACCAGTTAGAAGGAATCATATGCACCAACATACAAATCTAAAAAAGGAACAAACCACTCAAGATTTTCAATTGCTTTCATCAATTACATGTCACAAGAAAGTGGTTACAACCATAGTTAAGATTTTTGAATTTTAAATGGGGTCTCCTATTTCCAAGATACATAGCAGGAGCATTAGTCCCTTTTCATTCTTCTTAATTGTGCATGGTAAAATCTTTGTATGAAGAGATTTATAAATCTATTCATTAAAAATGTGGCACCAATACCTCTCCGCTCTTCTAAATTGGACGCCTCTAAAACTTTCAAGGCAGATACAACAAAAATGGACATATAACATCCATCTAACTAGACAAGATATAATAAGGTATAATTCTCAAGATAACTGAAATTAAGGCTTACATGTTTTGAAGATATAGAGTATTTTGGGGGGAGTTTATTAAAACAACCTCTCAAGTTTTAATTTAATTAAAATGCTATCAAGTTTTAAAGTTTTAAGTAAATAGTCATATTATTGATTAAGGGTAATTAAACTTGATTAGTGCTTAATTATGATTAAAGAAGTATTATGTAATCTTTTCAAAATTATACTATATTCTCACAAACCCGAAATTGTTGCAAACAAACCCAAGCACCCTTCTTCTTCCTCCCGCCATTAACGCATCTTTACCTCTGCATCTTCTTCTCTTCTTCTTAGCTTCGTCTACATCTTCTTCTTCCTTTGCATCTTCTTCTTCTTCCTCCTTCCTGTACATCTTCTTCTTCCTCATTCCTCTATATCTTCTTGTTCCTCCACCATTAACACTTCTTCTTCCTCCACCATTAACATCTTCTCCGGCAAAGATCCCCCTCCTCCTCCTCCTGACATTTCGTGTAAGTATGTGTATATCCTTTTTACATTTTATATTTAGATTTAATAATGGATGGGGTTTGGGTTATGATTTTGATTTAGTTGTTTAGGTTGTTGGATTGTGTTTGATGTAATGCAAGTTGAAAGGAGTGAAATTTGTTGAAAATTTGTTCTGGGTATGATGGATCGATTGTAGGTGGAGATGACTGAAAATGTGTTCTAGGTACGATGGATCGCTTAAGCGATCTGGTGTATCGCTTAAGCGATCTGGTAGGTCTGGTAATGCAACAAATAGATCGCTTAAGCGATCAGGTATGTGGCATATGATCGCTTAAGCGATCTGGTTAAAGTCTGTTGTATGGGAGCAGATTGCTTAAGCGATCAGTAAATGGCATAAGATCGCTTAAGCGATCATGGTTGTTTATACTGGAACGCAAGCGATCAAGTGTATCGCTTAAGCGATCTAGTATAAATAACCATGATCCCTTAAGCGATACATCAGACCAAATATGCGAATGTGCAGATTCTTTTTAAAATATTTGAACCATTAGTACAACATTTAAGAATATTGTTTTTCTTGCATTATAGGTAGTTGGCTATTATTATACATGGGACAAGTTGTTTTGGGTGTTGAATATTTTGGTGAGTGGGTGGAGGAAGAAAGTAGGTGGAAGTGGATTGGGAAGAGCAAAGAAGTTATACCAATTCTTTGTGAGCACGATGTTAGTTTTGATGAGTTGATTGATGAAATAATTAGAAGAGGTAATTTGAGTTGCTCGCGTAGTGATATAGTTGTGAAGTATATTTTAAGCAGAGCTCCTGAAAATTATAAGGTACCTCTTGCTATATTAAAGTCGGATGAAAGTGTGAAGTTATATATGATTGATATGGCCGATAGTGGTTCGAGGCCGATTTTAAGGGTTTCTTATGTAGAAAAACCGTTGGAAGTTGGTTCTAAGGAAGGGGATAACGAGGATGTAGGCGGAGATTTGCCTGGTTTTAATTTGAACTACGAGGCCATTGATTTGTTAGCTGAAAAATCAAGAGTAGACGGTGAATTGGGTGGTGAGGAGGACACTATAGAAGAGGTTGGTGATGGGGGTGGGGGCGAATGAAAATGTTGAGGAGAAGGACCCGTAGATGTTCCCACAGATGTAGAGATTCCTTTAAATACAGATTATGCAGAAGGCGTACATTGTGAGGAAGAGAACACTATGGTCGTTTATGTAGGTTCAAAGGGGGCAATTGGAGCTAGTAGTGAATAAGCTCATGTCTTTACGGATGGATCGGAGTTGCACATAGGGTATTTATTTGACAACAAAGAGGAAATTGGTGAGGAAGCTAAAACTTGTTGCTGTGAAAGGTAATTTTGAGTTCATCACCAAAAAGTCAAATTCATTGGCTATGACGGTTGCATGTCGTGAGTGAAATTGCAAGTGGCGGGTTTATTGTAGAAGGTTGGCGGAGTCGGAAAAGTTTATTCTTAGCACATATACCCGTGAGCACACATGTGGTTTAGGACATATTTCAGGTGAACATCGACAAGCGTCCGCTGATGTTATTGGACAATTTGTCAAAAGTCGGTTCGTCGAAGGGAAATGTCCATCTCCTAAAAACATTCAGAGACTTGTGCGCACAGAGTTGGGATGTCTTTGTTAGTTCTTGGAAATGTTGGAAAGGGAGACAATATGCACAAGATTTTGTAAGGGGCACGCAGACGCACTGGTACGCAGTATTAGAAGCGTACTGTTATATGCTTGAGTTGACAAACCAAGGAAGCAAGACGGCTTTGAAGTGGGACAGGAATATGATGTTTAAATATTTTTTTGTTGCTTATGGGACAGTATTAGAATATGATGGTTGCTTTCTAATGGGAAAGTATGGAGGTAGATTGCTGGTGGCCACTACACAGGACAACGAGAATCACACATATCCTGTTGCATGGTGTGTGGTTGACTCTGAGAATGATGAGTCGTGGACTTGGTTTTTTTCAGAGCATGCACGATAGTGCTCGACAGTGACGAGTTGTGCATAATATCCGATAGGCACAACTTTATAAAGAAGGGGATTGCCACTATTTACCGTCAAGCACATCACGGATTCTGTATGAGGCACCTTGGTGAGAACATAAAACAAAAGTTTAAGTGTGCTGGCCTCCTTCAGACATACTACATGGCAGCAAAAGCTTATCGGGTTGATGAGTTCGAGGAGCACTTCCAGCAAATCCAAATGAAGGATGTTAGAGTTGCTAAGTATCTTGAGCATGATGTTGGTTTCGAGAGATGGAGTAGAGCTTACTTTCCTGGAAGAAGGTTTGATGTCATGACCACGAACATAGCTGAGTCCATAAATTCGAAGTTGTTAATAGAAAGAGAGTTTCCAATAGTTGCACTTTTTGATGCAATCCAAAGGACACTGTCGCAGTGGTTCCATGAGCGTCGTACGGAGTTAGATAATTTTACTACAACCCTTGTTCCGTCAGATGAAAAATTATTACGAGAACGTATGAAACTGTCAAATGCACTGTTTGCCTATCCTCTTAATGCTCAAGAGTTCACTGTGCACGGCTATGGTCCGGATGCTCTAGTTAACCTTGTTAGAAAAACTTGCAGATGTAAAGTGTTTGACATTCAACGTTTACCTTGTCCTCATGCACTAGCAGCACTAAAACACCAACGGAAGCCAGATTTTGGTTCAAGAATTTACATGGAACTTTGCTCCCTTCTCTATATGACAGATCACTACATGCTAGCATATTCAGAAACAATATATCCGGTGCCTCCAGAAGAGCAGTGGGTAGTGTCGCCAGAGGTGGCTGACATTATCCTCCAGCCACCATTCAAGAAGACACCAAAGGGGAGAAAAAGGGTTAAGCGTATTCCATCAGCCTTTGAGGTTCCCCGAAAGATGAATAAATGCTCAATTTGCAAGCAACTTGGCCACAAGAGAAGCAGTTGCCAGAAGTAATTAGGTTAGAAGAAGGATGAAATTAAGGGAGTTGCGAAGGGCAACCATTGATGAGTTATTGTTTTCAATTATTGATGTTTTAAATTTTATTGCTACCTTTAATAAATTATCCTTTATATTGTGTATTCTTATTATATGGTCTAAATATTTGTTGGTGATTTTAGTTTGGAATTAGGTTGTCAAATTGAGGAAAAAGTATGGAATTAATACGTATTGGTAATTTTAGTTTGTCAAAATTCGGGAGAAAAGGTGCAAAAGTATACATTGCCCACGATCGCTTAAGCGACTAAGTGTATCGCTTAAGCGACAAAGTGTTTTCGTGACAGGATCGCTTAAGCGATACACAGATCGCTTAAGCGATCGTGCACCTGGACTGATTGATTCTGCTCAGGTGCATGATCGCTTAAGCGATCCGTGTTATCGCTTAATCGACCATGGGAAAAAGACAAGATTCGCTTAAGCGATATCACAGATTGCTTAAGCGATCATGCACCTAGGCAGATTTGCTTCTGCCAACCACATGATCGCTTAAGCGATCCATGTTATCGCTTAATCGACCATGGGAAAAAGACAAGATTCGCTTAAGCGATATCACAGATCGCTTAAGCGATCATGCACCTGGGCAGATTTGCTTATGCCAATCACATGATCGCTTAAGCGATCCACTTTATCGCTTAAGCGATTCTTGTGCAAATGGTTTTAAAATTTAATAGATACACCCCCACCTACCCACGGTGCCAAATTCTGGCCACCGGAGCCGGAATCTTACCGGGAAAGGCCGTTACAATGCACAGTGGTTGGATCTGCCCGATAGGGCCTCTATATGGCCTTTTCCGGCTAGATCGACCACTGATGTGGCCGGAAAAGGCCGAGCGATCCGCCGAAGCGGCCGTAGACGAACGGAGAGATCCGATCTTGCCGTCTTCGACAGCCAAATATATGGCCGTCGTTGTCGGTCAACGATGGCCAACATTTGGTCGTCGTTCACCGTCAACGTCGGACATTTCATTGAAAGTCCATGACGGCAAGATATGGCCTTTTCCGGCCACATCCACGGTGGATCTGGCCGGAAAAGGTCACAACTGGCCATTATCGGACATTTTCGGTCGTTTGTTGTCGGCGGTAGGCAGAATCTGGGAAGTTAGGTGGGTGGGGGTGTTTTTGTTAATTTTTAAAATTTTTGGTATTAATGAAATTAATTCACTTAATAGGTCAAAAATTAATTAAAAATATACTAATATTTCGTAAATAATTAAGCAAACAAATATAAAAAATATACTGAACGAATCGTAAACCCCATATGTTTAGTATAGCCATAAACAGGTGCTCTGAACGAATCGTAAACCCTATAGGGTTCATACTGACGTGTAAAAGAACTGTATGTTTAATATAAATGTAATAACGGAACAGGTGCTCTGGACGAATCGTAAACCCTATAGGGTTCATACTGACATGTAAAAGAACTGTATGTTTAATATAAATGTAATAACGGAATAGGTGCTCTGAACGAATCGTATGAACCTATAGGGTTCATACTGACGTGTAAAAGAACTGTATGTTTAATATAAATGTAATAACGGAACAGGTGCTCTGAACGAATCGTATGAACCTATAGGGTTCATACTGACGTGTAAAAGAACTGTATGTTTAATATAAATGTAATAACGGAACAGGTGCTCTGAACGAATTGTAAACCCTATAGGGTTCATACTGACGTGTAAAAGAATTGTATGTTTAATATAAATGTAATAACGGAACAGGTGCTCTGAACGAATCGTATGAACCTATACGGTTCATACTGACGTGCAAAAGAACTGTATGTTTAATATAAATGTAATAACGGAACAGTGCTCAACGAATCGTAAACCCTATAGGGTTCATACCGACGTAAAAGAAGCGTATGTTTAATATAAATGTAATAACGGAACAGTGCTCAACGAACGTGAAACCCTCATAGGGTTCATATGACGCAAAAGAAGTATGTTTAATATAGTTCTTTTACACGTCAAGATGAATTGTATGCTTAAGCGATTCTTCCTAAAAGACACATAGTCGCTTAAGCGATTTATGATCGCTTAAGCGATTCTTCCTAAAAGACACATGGTCGCTTAAGCGATTTATGATCGCTTAAGCGATTCCTCCTAAAAGACAAATGGTCGTTTAAGCGACTCATATATATCGCTTAAGCGATTCCTCCTAAAAGACACATGGTCGCTTAAGCGATTTAGGATCGCTTAAGCGATCTTTCCGAGGCCGAATGACATCGACTGCCAGACTATGATCGCTTGCGACCCACCCTATCGCAAGCGATTCTTCCTAAAAGACATGTGGTCGCTTGTTAGCATCATAGATCGCTTAAGCGATCGCTTCCAAGGCAAAGATGATCTTGCCCGACTATGATCGCTTGCGACCCACCTTTATCGCTTACGATTCTTCCTAAAAGACATGTGGTCGCGCGATCATATCGCTTAAGTGATCCTTCCTAAAAGACATATGGTCACTTAAGTGATCTATGATCGCTTGCGATCGGGGGCTTCCGCGGAATAACTTCGCCTGTACTATGATCGCTTGCGACCCATTTATATCGCTTAAGCGATTCTTCCTAAAATGACATCTCGCCCACACCTTGGTCGCAAGCGATCGTTTCTGGAAAAGTCTTGGTCGTTTAAGAGAGATATGTGGACAAACAAAAATATCTTATATGGACACACCATACATAGTAAATTGAAACTGCTGATGAATTATCTTATATGAACAAACAAAAATATATCCCAAATATCGATCCAATTCTTTACAATGATCACACCATACATAGAAAATTATTTACAATTTCGTACCACGCCTTTAATTTAGTTTTTGATGCCAAAGAGTTTAGAGTCCACGTGAATGGTATCAGTATACCCATGCTTGAAAAGATGCCCACGACATCATTCTTCCCGATGCTTTACGGCTCGCACTAGCATCCAACAAATTCAAGATGGTGCCTCCGTTGACTTTCTGTGGAGATTGACCATTCCATCTTTCATAAACTACAAGTCAAAAAACTCAGTGTCAGCAGCTGAAGTTATATGGTTTAGAATAAATACAATCAACTCAAAAAACCCAAGTATGAACATCAACATCACATAAACTACAAAATTCAGCGTCCAACATTCATACCCTTTGATTGGGTTGGGTTCTGTCACTCAAAACGGATCCATCGCCCATGGAAGCAGCTTGATGCCACCGCTTCTCGGAGTCTCTCATTGTTTCGTCATTCAAGTGTCCATCGGGCCTGTTGGTCATGTCGAATCGAATAAATTTCAGGGGCATATGCCCCATATTCGGCTTACAATAGGAAGAAGACATTAGCATTATAATAAACTTATAGAACAATTGTATTATGTAAGTTAGTTTTAAACAAAATTTACCTTGACTCATTTATTGGGCAGGTAGAGCGCTGAATTGGCCACTTTTTGGTTAGTACCTGATCACCGAAGTGCCCAAACATCCCGCTATCATGCAACAGCCGCGGGAACAACCTGGACAGTGGGTCCAACTCGACCTCCAACTGCTTGTCTCGACAAATGGTTGGGTTGCAGTCAAGGATCTTCAGAAACCCCTCCTCTAGATGCGCAACGACTGCTATCCAGTGCATTTGTTTGACGAGGATGATGCAGTATACTCTTTTAACAAAGGCCCAACCGCGGCCATATTTGGGCCGATCCCCCTTACGTACTGCATAATCCTGTCATCAAACCGGAAATCATCGTGGGGATGCAACGATCATAGCGGCCAATCGTTTTCGCTTCGGTCCTTTTCCTACACCACTAGCAACGACATTTTTAATTAAAGTGCGATATGCCGAAACAAGCGTTTGCCCAAATGCCACATCGGTGATAAGCACAATCAGGGATACAATGGATCACCATCACTAGTCCTGTCCGTAGCCTCATCGAGGTGCCAATATCTCATCGATGTGCTGCATCAAATAAAAACAACAAGATAAGTATGGAAAACACAGGCAAAAATAAGAAAAATTAAGTGAAAATAACTCACCGAGTCCTCAAGCCACGTCCCCCATCGTCAACAACTGAAACCATTCCCAGGGGATAATCCCTGTCCTTACACTTTATATGGCCATCACTTCGATCCATTGTAATAGGCATAAAAGAGTTTTTTCTTTTCCTCTATTGGCCTATACAAATCAACATTTGAGTCCAATTTCCCTTCCCCACTTCCTCCCCCTTCCTCCATTTTTACATCCCCGCTTCCTTCGCCTCCCACCTCCCCTCCTCCATCATCACCGCCCCACTTCCACCACCAACCTCCTCAACCTCCTCCATTTCTGGTTGTTCCTCCATTTATTTCTTCATTTTCTTCTTCTTTACCTGCGTCACTACCATGTAAGGCGATTTCACAAACTTGCTCTTTCGGCTCTCTCTTTTCAAGCCAGTTTGCACTTCAACCGCCTTTAATTCTTCACCAAGTTCCTCCTCCATTGTACCAACTTCGCCCTCCATTGTACCTACTTTCTCTTCCAGCTTATCCACTTTCTCCTCCACCATTTTCATTGTTTCTTCCATCTTGTCAAACCTTGCAAAAACGGCTGTTGTAAAACTCTCAAACAGGCCGTTTATGAGGTCAACAACCTCATTCTCCCCACGCCGATGTCTCGGCAAAGCGGTACTTGTTGTACCGGTTTGCTGAGGCATACGAACCTCTTCTCTTCCTTATCCTTGGCCCCTCGAGCTTCATTATCCTCAGCATCAACGACATTGTCAAGCAATGGCCCTGCAACTGCCATCACATGCGTGACCCCTTTTAGGTCTCGCATCGCGATCCTATCTGTTCATCCCTTTCATCCTCCATTGCTTTGAAAGATGTGACATAGTCCTCTTCCGCTTCATCCCCAATAGCGGTCAAAAAGGGACGGACGACTCCCTGCAATAAGAAATAAAAATCAATCGATTGAAGCAAAATAAAAAAGCAATCGCATATTCAAAAGCTTAATCCTTCAATCTTACCCCAATGCTTGAATCTCAATCTCTAATTGGCCATAATCCCAATGGTTACATCTCGACATGCCACCGCAACATCCTAGGAAATTGCTGTTGCACATTCACATTGTTGCTCCTCCCCCGCCTTAGCGAAGACAGGGATGGCCTCGTACATCCAAGCCTACATTGTAAAAAAATAGTCCATGTCATTATTCAAACACACATATTATAAAAAATATAACAGAGAGCTATTGATATTTACCTACATTGCCCATGGGAAGCCAAACAAATTATACGTGCTTGGTTTAGCCTTCCTGCCCCATTCGGCATGCTTTAACGCCATGTCTAGTTTTTTCAGGCTCTTGATGGTTCGCTCAAATGATATCCGTCCCCACGGATAAGAATTAAAGAACTCCAAGTCGCTTACAAACAACAACCAATCTTTCTCAACAGCTTTTGTTGAGTCACCAGCCAATAAGATAGAATGTAAAAACAATACCAAGCACACTTTTATCTTCTCTGCATCACTAAACCGAACTGTATATAGCCTCTTCTCTAAAAATTTTCCTGTAATAGACTTTGCCCCTTTCAAAACCTTTTTACAAAAGTTTACGGCTCCCTACACTGTCCTTATTCCCAGCCCGCCTCCGCCTTAGTTGGCACTTTCCAAAGATCCTAAGCCCGTCACCAACGCATACTCCATCATACCAAACCGTAGTGGCTTTCCCTCCACCACGAACCACATTTCATATTTTTTGTTGCATTTTACTGAGTGCATCAACATGTAATGCACTCCTTGCCCCCAAAATGACTTTTTCCACTTTGTTTCGATTCTTAAAAACTGACCGAAACAAGTGTCACCAAAATCTCTTTCACCATGCCTAATTCTACCTAAAATGGCCCTTATTTTGTCAAAAACCTCCCAGCTCGACCTCACCGTCACCCTTGCAGGGAAGAAGGGTACCTTCTCACTTATAGGCTCCAACTCGTAATCTCTACAGTTTACGGTCCGCACAATCTGCACAATCGATATAAATAAAATGTCAGCAACAAAAATAAACCAAAACCACTGTAGTCGCTTAAGCGATCTCGGATCGCTTAAGAGATCTTTACTTTGCCTCATGCAAGATCGCTTAAGCGATTTTTAAATCGCTTGCGACCAAGAGTTAACTGAGAATCTCTTAAGCGATACAACAGATCGCTTATTATATCTGTGATTCTGCCAGACCTAAGATCGCTTAAGCGACCAAGAGTAAACACTCATAATTGCTTGCGATCTTCAGGTGTGGCGTAATCATCTCGCCCAGATCTCGATCGCTTAAGCGATCATTTTATCGCAAGCGATCATGACTGCGATCACGAGTAAAACAGAATAATCGCTTAAGCGATACAAATGATCGCTTAAGCGAAAGTACAAGTAATATTCTCAAACTACGTACCCTATCTTCGCCGGCCTCCTTCTCGTTGCCTGGATCCTCCGACGACTCCTCCTGGCCTGAATTCTCGCCGGAATCCTCCTCCTGGCCTGAATTCTCGCCGGAATCCTCCTCCTGGCCTGAATTCTCGCCTGACTCCTCGTCTTCAGACCCGTTTGCTGGTTCTTCCCTCTGTTCTTGTGCCGCCGGCGTCTCCTCTGCGTGTGGACCACCTTCACTGGTCGGATGATCCACCGGAGCAACCATTGAACTGCTTGCGCCACCGGAATCTAGGATTCGAAGTGGCGTTGGGCTTCCCTCCTCATTGTCAGTGTCACTCATGGTTTTGGATTGAATTTGGTGTCAAAGTTTGCAGTTTCGATCGGAAATGTGGACTGTATCGCCGGAAATGGCACAGATTTCGTTTACGGTTAAGGAAATCAATTTTAGGGTTCAACAAATCGATCGAAAATCGCGACTATATCGCCGAAAATCGCGCCTGTTTTCGTTTTAGGGTTCAAGAAATTGATTTATGGTGCAAATTTGTAGGTGTTCGATCGGAAAAATCGCGTCTCCCTTTCGTTCAACAAATCGCTTTTTGAACTGATGAATTTCGATTAAGCGAGGTGAATAGTTTGTGGGGCTTGTTTTGCGAATTTCAATTTTTAAAAACTTTCATTATTTCTATTCGGCCCACATATGTTTTAATCTTTTCATTTTAACCCATTTTACGTGTTTAATTAATCCTAACTATGCCACGTCATCTTCTCTAAATTAAAAAAAATTTATAAACAGTTTCATGGCCATTTTCTTAAATCCAAACTTGGGATGACTGGTCAGCAAAATTTTCTCAGTATTTTGCTGAGGACGGTTCCTGACAGAATTATTTCCAAGAAACCTAGTGACAGAAGCAAAAAACAACAGAATGTACGTTTAATGAAAGAAAAAGAATCAGAGAAAATAAAATAAGAAACTAAAACTAAAATAAGAATAAAGCACTTGGGATTTGACGAATTAAGTTGTTGAAACTCAAATCCCTGCAGAAGTAGGAAAACAAGTATTTTAAAAAAAAAAAAAAGCACACACACATAAAAAATAAGAGACACACTCATAGGATTACAATACTAACTTACAGTGTCTGTAAACTTGGAGATGAGGGTTGTGTTGATGGGCAAGAAAATCATTGCAAACTGAGCTTGAAGATCTTCACAAGAAGCGAAATTAAACAATCAGATATTCTTTCAAAATCTGACTTCTCGACTTTCCCTTTGATTTTGAAAGTGAAATAGAACGGCAGATTAGAATATTGGTAATTTTGGAATTGACTAAAATACATATTATAGATTAATTTTCTAATAAATTTAATTAGTAATGGAGCTTATAAAAATATTTACTAGGTTTTAAATACCACCACTCAATAAAGAAAATTTTCAAATTAACCCATATCAATCCAGATGGATCATGAAATTATCAAGAAACTGCGTTGTGAAGAAACATTCCATTGATCATGTTTTAAGAGGTATTTATGATTTTTACGTTTTGGCTTTAGGTTTAAGAATTAAGAATTAGATGCACAATTGATTTAGGTATAAGCTGATTCTTATTCTTTAGCCTCTATCTACTTGGGTTTTTTTTGTAGTGATATCTACTTTACCAATGGGCTAGTGGATTACAAGAATACTAAATACACCCTATCTCTTTGGAAGTACACCACTAAGGTTAATTTTGAGATGAGAGTTTACAAATGGGTACGTCTAAGAATAAGTTTGGGCATGAATGCACTTTTGAGAATTATTTTTTGGTTACAAGCAAGAGTAAGAGAATGTATCTTCGATAGGATCAGTAGTGGCAATTTGAGCAATTGATTTTTGAAAGATGAAGAAAACGATGAAGCAAATGCAAAATAAATGAGCGAAAGATGAAGAAGAAGAAGATGAATCGATTTGAGCAGTTGATAGTTGATTTTTGGGCATACTTGGTGATTCACTATATATGTAACTGCAAAATCTGAACAAATTTTTTTTGATGTAATAGCAACAAAATTTATGAGGTTTTTGAAACAACAAAACTCCCTATACCATTGAAAGTTGTTAAAATTTATACTATTACGACAACGAGTTAATAAATATTTACCCCCTCCAACTATTTATTATAACGCTTACAACTTGATGTTAAGAATTTCTATTATTTAATCAAATCTTAGGGGATTAGTATTATTAACTTTTGACTATTATCACATTTTCACAAATAAATAAATAAATATTTCACTTAAAAAAGTATACATTCTCTCCCATTAAAATATGCATGATTTTATCTTTGCAAGATTTATGTAATCAGAAATTAGGATGAAGTATTAAATTGAATAATCTTTTTTATTTTTTCTCATTAAAAGCCGAGCCCAATTTGAGCATTAGTGCCAAAATCCAAAAAACAGAATAAGATTAGACTACTTATTAGTTTTAGTCAACAACTAATTGATAATTAATAACGTAATTATCTATTTAACTAACTAACTACATGTTGGCAACATGCTTAGAAACCCTCCCTAAGTATAAAATACCAATCATTACCAGAGGAAAAGAGAAAAAAATAAAGAAAAAGGAGAAAATTTGCCAATCTTACAGAAAAGTTAAGTTCTTAAGATTTCCAAGCTCTTTTGGGAGAGGCCTAGAAAGCAGAAAGTACATTGTGGCCAACCTCTCTAGCAAATTAAAAAACAAAAAGTTATAATTAAAACTAATATACCCAAAATAATCATATATAATGAAAACTAGACTTTCAATCATAAGGGTATTTTTCAATACTTACAAATACTTCAATTGAGATAAATTTCCAATAAATGCAAGCAACAAACCAATGAAGTAATTTCGTTTGATTCTATTGCAATGTTAAATAGAAAAACTAATATAATGTCTATTAATTAGAAACGATAAAGGTCAAATTTGACTTATACAAATCAAACGTAAGGAAATGAATGGGAAAATCCATACAAATTTGTTAGAAACTGCAAAGCCACTAGTTCTTCTGGAATCACTCCTTTTATGTCCAGAGCAAATACACTCTCGCAAAAATAAAGACAAGTTTCAATCATGTCTCCTCAAATTTGATCTGATTACATATGCAAACTCTCCTGGCTTAGGAAAAATATACACTTGAAGGATAAATTGTATACACAACTCTAGGGAAATTTTTAACCAAAAGTTAAGATCCATGTAAAGCATAAAAAATAATCTACCCAGTATAGCATAAACGGTTCAGTAAAAGTTATGAACAACTCAAAAATCAATCCCCATACCACAAAATTAACCCAAGACCCATTCTCAATCTAAGTGAATATAATCTATCTATACTTAAACAAAACTTGAAAAATATGAAAATTTCCCTAAATTTGGTAGAGAGAAGAAGAGATTACAGCTCAGTGATGTGGCAAGTTGAGCCATTTTCAAAAGAACAATCACATTTGATCCTCCAAGCTAGTTGCATTTATAGAGGCTCCACTACAGGGCTCTCCACTTATGTTCCGCCATCTTGGGTCTGCTTATGCATCCCATTATTGAAATATTGAGTTCAATGCTCTCACTGCTCACCACAACAAACCAACCAATGCAAATTTCCATAACAAGCTTATAGAAATCACAAATTTTCATAAAATCAATTATCTTTGAGGCCATGGGTATATCAGGAAGCATTCAAATTACTTAGAATTGAGAATTCACCATCTGGGTTTATCATGGTTCAAGTAAAAGGTTAATAACAATAATCCCACGTAGTTATATTTAAATGATAAAAATACCCCTAGAGTTATGGTAATACCAAAATTCTCTTGTGGTTACGTTTTTGGGTTAAAAAAACTACAAAAGATAATGTAGTAAATATTTATTAATCATCGTATTATAAACTTTAATGGTATATTAGCAATTCATATAACAGTAAAAAAAAATTCATATTATTTCTGAAATTTTGTTATTTTATAAAATCTCTAGGGGTTAAGAAAAACCCAAGTAAGATTTTATTTTATTTTTTAATAATAATTATTAGGGTCATTTTCCAACCTTCCTTGAGGTTTGAGTTTTAGTCAGTTAAACCCCTGCTGGTGCTGGTTTAAAATATTATTCTGCATGTCCCCTCACATCTCAAAATATATCCCAGACCTCCCCTTACAAAGATAGAGCTATTTGTTAGCATAATTTTTTAACAAGGAAGACTAAATTTCATAATCACCTTTGAGTATACACAACTTCATTCATACCAACAAACACTCCCATACACCTAGACCTGGCAAACGGGTGGGGCAGGGCGAGTACTTGTCAAACGGACCCAGATAGTAAATGGTAATGAAGTATAAAAATAAAACCCAATTAAGATTTTATTTTAAATTTTGAATAATAAGTATTTAGGGTCATTTTCCAACCTTCCCCGAGGTTTGAGTTTTGAATAAAACTATATGCACTAACCCATGGGTATTAATCCAAGTACTAACATTGAAAATTTGAAATTTCCTCCAAAAAAAATTTAAATTTTTAATGTTAGTATTTGGATTAGTACAAATTAGTTAGTGCATATAGCATTACTCTTGAGTTTTAGTCCGTCACACCCCTGTTGGTTTAAAATATTATTGATATCCCCTCACATCTCAAAATATATCTCAGACGTCCCCTTAGAAAATTTTCTTACGAATAAAATGAGTTCGTTTTCTTCCATAGTTCAGTTCAGTAATAATTGATTACCTTAATTGACAAGTGTAAAATGGATGACCAAGTGTCAATCAATTAAGGTCGAAAAACCCACATGTTTATCAAATATCTTAGAAGGGGCCTTGATGTTATCGCCCGAAGAAGTGAAATTGATGACCCAAAACACCATTGCCATCTGTCGACCAAATTAAAAAAAAAAAAAAAAAAAAAAAAAAACCTCCAGCTTGAGTTCCATGGCTACGCCTAAAAAGCTTCACGTAACCATGTTTCCATGGCTAGCCTTTGGTCACATGCTCCCCTTCTTTGAGTTAGCCAAGCACATTGCTGGAAAGGATCACAAAGTCTTTTTCATATCAACTCCTAAAAACATCGAACGCTTGCCAAAAATCCCTCCAAATTTATCACCATTCATGAACTTCGTGTCCCTCACTTTACCCCATCAAGATAATCTCCCTCAAGCGCGAAGCCACCAGCGACTTGCCATTTTCCAAAGTTCAATACCTCAAAATGTCCTATGATAAACTCCGGGATTCTTTAACTCTGTTTCTACAAACTTGTACTCGATTGGATCATTTACGATGTCTTCTCTTATTGGTTACCACCAATACCGCCAATCTTGGCATCTCCTGCGCCTACTTGATATCTTCCCAGCCTTGGTCAATATGTTTCTTCGGATCATCAACAACCGCAATGATCAACGGCGAGGATCCAAGGACTAAGCCGGAAGATTACACTGTTTCTCCCAACTGGGTACCGTTTCATTCCGACATAGCATTTCGCCGCCATGAGGCCAAGAAAGTGTTCGTTCATCTTAAAGAAGACGATTCGGGAGTGGCGACTTGTTTCGTTTGGGATCGCGATAGGTTGGTTGTGATGTGATAGCTATTAAGAGCTGCATGGAGCTAGAATCGGAATGGTTAACCCTCATGGGAGATCTTCATGGTAAACCAATTGTATCCGTCGGCCTATTATCGCCCTCGGATATAGACAACAGAGAGAATGTAACCGAGCACAATTCTGGCTTATAATCGGCGAGTGGTGGACAAGCGAAAAAACAGGTTACGTAGTTTATGTAGCTTTAGGAAGCGAGATAAATCCGAGTCAAGAAGACCTCACCGAGTTGGCTCGAGGGCTAGAGCTATTGGGGTTACCCTTCCTTTGGTGTGCGAAAGAAACACAATCCGTGGAGCTTCGGATGGGTTCGAGGAGAGAGTCGAGGGCCGCGGAATGGTGTGGGACCCGAGTTGGGCACCTCAAGCCGAAGATATTATCTCATGAATCGGTGGGAGCGTTCTTGACTCATTGTGGGCTAAACTCGATTATCGAGGCACTCAATTATGGGCGTCCATTGGTTTTGCTACCTTTTTTGATGGATCATGGGTTAGTTTCAAGAGTTTTTGCGGAGAAGAAAGCGGGGATAGAAATAGAGAGAAATGAAGAAGATGGGGTGCATACGAGGAAGTCGGTGGCGGAGACATTGAGGATGGTGATAGTTGAAGAAGAAGGAAGAGTTTACAGGGATAAAGCCAAGGAAATGAGGATTATAATTCTTGATAAGGTACTTGAGAATCAATATGCGACAATTTTGTTGAGTTCCTTCAGAATTATAGACAAATTTCTAAGTATTGAAATTACATTTTAGGTTAATTAAATTAAGCTAATAAATCAACATATCATCTTCTCCTTTTATGGATGCTATGCTTGTTGCTTGTACCTTTTGGCTTCATCAAATTCTTTCTGCCAAAAGGAAACAGCAGCTGCTGGACAATCACCCAAACAAAGCAAGCAGAAGGCGTCGAGATGGGCCAAAAAGCGGCGACCCTTCGGCAGAAGAGCGGCAAACACTAGCCCACCCGCAAACATACACCGGCCCCATAACCACAATCGGCATCCCCACTACCCACGCACCGCCAAGGCAAGGTCTATAGAGTCGGCGGCGTAGATCTCTTCGATTTTAGGCATGAAGTGGACAACTTCGGGAAGTAACATATCAATCTTTCTTGCATACCATATTCATCAAGAGGAGCATCGTAGTCATAGCTAGTACCAATGAAAGGACCACCAGCAGTCCGGCCACCAGTAGCAATGAAATTTCAATTGCAGAAGTATACATCCAGTAGAATGACTATTTGAGCATACAATCTGTGGCTGAATTGAAAATTGTCTCCCAAGGGCCAGAGCTATACTTCAATAGTGACGTGGGGTGTGGCGAACTCCCACCTACTGTAACACTTAGGGCAAACCAAAATGCATTTACTTAGTAAAAGAAGAGTGAAGCCTATAAGCTAACCCAAATTGTCTGTCTCTACCTAGTACCTATGTGGAATGTCAAAAGCACAAATCACCCCATGAAATCTGTTAAAAGTGGAAGCCTGAAACAGTGTCGTTTTGGGTAAAGGAACACGATGTCGTTTTGGACAAATAAATGGGTTGATTCTTGACCGCAAGATGCACTCCAGATTTAACGGCCAGGATCAGGCTCTTAGTCAACCATATATAAACTCTTGTTTTGCTCAGAATCGGGTAACACACACATTTAGGGTTTTTCTTTCACTTTGTGCGATTTGGTGAGTTAGGGCTGTGAGATTTCTAGATTCTTGGTGTAATCAGTTCGAGTGGTTAGGGGGATTTAATCATTCAGGTGAGAGTGTTGTTCTCTCGGGTTAGAGGTACTTAGAGTGTATCTTGTTAGGCTGATTGCAGTTTGTATTTGTGTACCTCTGGTGGTTGTCGAATCTATGTAATCTTGATTGTTCTTGGTAATAGAAAGTGCAGCGAGCTCATACCATTCCTGAGCTCAACGTGGATGTAGCTTATCCATAAAAGGATAAGTGAACCACAGTAAATCATGTTTTGTTTGTGTGCATGTTCCATTCTTGAATCTTGGTTTGTGTTGGTGGATTGATCTTCTCTGTAACAAGTTATAACAGTGGTATCAGAGCTATCTTTCGTGAAATTAGGGTTTCTTGAAATCAAGGGGGTTTCGTGAATTTAGGGTTTCATGAAATTAGGGTTTCTTGAAATTAGGGTTTCTGAAAATTGGGGCTTTCCTTTCAAATTATTGATTCCTGTGAGTCTCCAAATTGGATCTAGGGTTTCAAATCTTGGCCAAGGTCTAAGGGTATATCGGCTGCAAACCAGAAACAGCCTTAAAAACTGCCTAGCAGTATTTGGCAACCTCTGGTGTAACAACGCCACTTGCACCTTAGATAATATCTCATTCAAATCTTGGCCAAAGTCTAGGGGTATCTCGGAGGCTGGAAACCAGAAACACCTTAAAAACTGCCTAGCAGTATTTGGCAACCTCTGGTGTAACAACGCCACTTACACCCTAGACAATTGTTCCCTGCTGTTACAGTAAAATGACTACTACCCGTATGGAGATTTCCCAATACGATGGGAAGATCGATTTCGGAAGCTGGAAGAAGAAGATGAAAGCTCTTCTCTCACACAACAAGGTTGCAATCGCGTTGGAAAAGGATCCAAAGAAATGGTCTGAGGAAAGATTGGGGAAGAAGGAAGAGATAGATGAAGAAGCTTATAACTTGATCGTGATGAATCTCTCGGACATTGTTCTTCGAAAGGTAGATGGATTCGAAACTCCTCTTAGTTTATGGGGTAGATTAGAATCTTTATATGCCTTACAGTCTACACCGAATTTGGCTTTCTTAAAAGGAGCCTTATTCTCTTTTAAGATGGACAATTCAAATCCTATTGAGGAAAATTTAGACGAATTTCTTAAGATGAATCTAATTCTGAAAGGCACAAACCAAGAACTAGGACAGACTAGTCTTGCCATGATATTGTTAAATTCCTTAACTGAAGACTACCAAGTAGTCAAGAACGCCTTTCAGTACTCTGGTACTATACCCAGTGTTGATTTGATAGTTGCTGGGCTTAAGGCAAGGGAATTAGAACTTAAAACCCTTAAGAGAAACAATAGCACCCTGTTTGTAAAGAGTAGAACAAAACCTGGTCAGGTTAGTAAAGGATTCCAGTCTAACCAAGGGGGTAAGAATAAGAAGAAATGGAAGGTAAACAATAAAACCAAAACAGAAACTAGGAAATGTTACTATTGTAACAAGACAGGCCATCTAAAGAAAAACTGTTTTGACTGGAAGAAGAAACAGAAACAAGGAAATACAGAGAACAACCTTGCCTCCACTAGTAACCAGATGGAAGAACCAGAAGTCCTAACAGTGTCAATATCTGACACTGCAAAAGAATGGGTTTTAGATTCAGGTTGTACCTTCCATATGAGCCCTAACAGGAGTTGGTTCCAAGACTTTGAGGAATTTGATCATGAGATTGTGTACATGGGAAACAACCAAGCTTGTAGAGTTAAGGGAATTGGCTGCATAACCCTTAGACTAAGTGGGGGAAAACTGATCAGGTTAACCAAAGTTAGGTATATCCCTGACTTAAAGAGAAACCTTATATCCCTAGGTACCCTAGATGAAGCATGCTGCTGCTATAAGGCAAATAGTGGGTGGTTGAATGTCTATAAGAATGAAAATCTTGTGTTGATAGGGGAAAAGAAAAATGGACTCTACATTCTCTGTGGCAGTGTCTATTCTGACTGTAACAACACAACCCTTAGGTCTCCAAACCTGTCAGTAACCGAAAAGTGGCATTTGAGGTTAGGCCATATGAGTCAAAAGGGGATGGATGTTCTAAATAGGCTAGGACAGTTTGGGAAAGACACTGTCACCAGTTTAGAATTTTGTGAAAACTGTGTTCTTGGTAAACAACACAGAAACAGTTTTCCTAAGGGAGTCTACTTAGCAAACAACAGTTTGGATTATCTACACTCTGATCTATGGGGGCCAGAAAAGGTTAAATCTCATGGTGGGAACAATTACTTCCTTTCAATAGTAGATGACTACAGTAGGAAGGTCTGGGTATTCTTACTCAGGTCTAAAGATCAAGCCCTAGCAAAGTGTAGAGAGTGGAAAACCTTAGCTGAAAACCAATCTGGTAGAAAGGTCAAAGCCCTGAGGAGTGACAATGGGCTTGAGTTCTGCAATCTAGAGTTTGACAAGTTTTGTAGTGAACAGGGGATCTTAAGGCATAGGACAGTCAGGAATACCCCTCAGCAGAATGGGGTTGCTGAGAGAATGAATAGGACACTCCTAGATAAGGTTAGGTGTCTATTGATTATCTCAAACCTTCCAAAAACCTTCTGGGGAGAGGCACTCTCCACAGGTGCCTACTTAGTGAATAGGAGTCCCTCCACGGCAATAGGTCTAATTAGTCCAGAAGAGAGATGGTCTGGAAGAAGACCAGAACTTTGGCATCTAAGAGTGTTTGGGTGTGCAGCATATGCACGCATTGTAGAGGGGAAATTGGAACCTAAATCAACCAGGTGTGTGTTCCTTGGATATCCTGAGGGCACAAAAGGGTAAAGGCTGTGGGACAGAGAGTCACCAGGGGTTAGGATCATAGTGAGCAGGGATGTAGTGTTTAATGAGGGAGTATTCCCATGCAAAGGAACTAACCCAAATGAAGGTACAACCAAAAGCACTAAAACAGACTCTACTCAAACTAGCATCACTCAGATTGAGGTAGAGCCCACAACCCATCAATCAAATCCACCTCAAGCACAAACGCAAGTACCCAGCCTGAATCTGAGACTGCAACTGAGGAAGCTGATCAAGCTGAAGATGAAGAAGCTGAAGAATTCTTGGAACCACAACAACATGAACTGACAAATTATTAGTTGACCAGAGACAGAACAAGGAGAGAGGTAAGACCACCCTCAAGGTATTCATATGCAGAACTAATATACACTGCTCTTCTTGCAGGTACTGAAGTGCTAAGGTCTGAACCTGACTCATATCAAGAGGCCATGGAATCTAAGGACAGGGACAAGTGGAGACCATGGAGGAGGAAATGCAGTCTTTAAAGGTAAATAAGACTTGGACATTGGTTCCAAAGCCAAGTAACCAGAAGCTGATCCAATGTAAGTGGCTATTCAAACTCAAAGAGGGCATTTCCATGGCTGACCCACCTAGGTATAAAGCCAGACTAGTGGCTAAGGGGTATACCCAAAGAGAGGGGATAGACTTCAATGAAGTCTTCTCCCCTGTGGTAAAATACAAAACAATAAGGATGATGTTGTCTGAGGTTGCATATCAAGACTTAGAACTAGAGCAGTTGGATGTTACCACTGCATTCCTCCATGGAACACTAGAGGAAAGGATCTTCATGAGTCAGCCTATGGGGTTTACTGATCCCAAGTTCCCTGATTATGCATGCCTTCTAAAAAAGTCTTTATATGGGTTAAAACAGTCCCCTAGACAATGGTACAAAAGGTTTGACACCTTTATAATAGGTATAGGATTCACTAGAAGCCAGTAGGATAGTTGCTTCTACTTTAAAATGGACAATGAAAAGCCTATTTACCTACTTTTATACGTTGATGATATGCTGTTGATTAGTAAGTCAACAATCAAGATTAGTGAATTGAAGAAGAGACTAAACACTGAATTCAGCATGAAAAACCTAGGGAATGCAAAGAAAATTCTAGGCATGGAAATAAATAGAAATAGAAAGGGAAGTGAACTTAGACTGCAACAACAATCTTACTTACTGAAGCTAGTCACAAAGTTTGGCATGGCTGGTGCCAAACTAGTCACAATGCCCTTAACCAACCAGTTTACACTTAGTAAGTCCAAATGTCCTAAAATTGAGTCAGAACTGTTGAAAATGGAGTCTGTCCCTTATGCTAATGTTGTGGGATCACTGATGTATGCCATGATTAGTATTAGGTTAGACTTAGCCTTTGCCATTTCCATGTTAAACAGGTATATGTCCAACCCTAGTATGGAACACTAGATAGCCTTAAAATGGATGCTGAAATATATAAACAGTACTGTTTGTGTTGGGCTAGAATACTGTAAAAGAAATACTGCATTTGATCTGGTTGGGTTTGTAGAACCTGATTTTGCAGGTGATAAGGATACCAAAAAATCAACTACAACATACTTCTTTACCCTAGGTGGAAACTGTATAAGCTGGAAATCCCAGTTACAGCCCATTGTAGCACTGTCATCAATTGAGTCAGAGTACAGTGTAGTAACTGATGCGTGAAAGAAGCCTTATGGCTAAAAGGAATTCTGACAGAGGCAAACTTAATTGATGGAAAGGTGACAGTGTATTCGAATAGTCAGAGTGTGATCCATCTAAGCAAAAATCCAGTGTACCACGAAAGGACTAAACATGTGGATGTACGCTATCACTTCATAAGGGATCAAGTTGCAAGTGGAATCATTGAACTTAAAAAGGTTCCCATAGAAGAGAATCCTGCAGACATGGGCACCAAGATAAGCACTCCAGCCAAGTTCAAGCACTGCTTGAACTTGTTGTTTATTAGGTAACCTGGAGTGATAAAGAGCAATGACGGAATGGAGTTGGGCAAGCTACACAGAGAAGCTGCTTCAGTGCTTCCAAGGTGGAGATTGTTAAAAGTGGAAGCCTGAAACAGTGTCGTTTTGGGTAAAGGAACACAACGTCATTTTGGACAAATAAACAGGTTGATTCTTGACCGCAGGATGCACTCCAGATTTAACGGCTAGGATCAGTCTCTTAGTCAACCATATATAAACTCTTGTTTTGCTCAGAATCAGGTAACACACACATTTAGGGTTTTTCTTTCACTTTGTGCGATTTGGTGAGTTAGGGCTTTGAGATTTCCAGATTCTTGGTGTAATCAGTTCGAGTGGTTAGGGGGATTTAATCATTCGGGTGAGAGTGTTGTTCTCTCGGGTTAGAGGTACTTAGAGTGTATCTTGTTAGGCTGATTGCAGTTTGTATTTGTGTACATCTGGTGGTTGTCGAATCTGTGTAATCTTGATTGTTCTTGGTAATAGAAAGTGCAGCGAGCTCATACCATTCCTGAGCTCAACGTGGATGTAGCTTATCCATAAAAGGATAAGTGAACCACGGTAAATCGTGTTTTGTTTGTGTGCATGTTCCATTCTTGAATCTTGGTTTGTGTTGGTGGATTGATCTTCTCTGTAACAGGTTATAACAAAATCACTTTGGGAATCTACAGTGTTAACCTTAAACTGAAATCCCAAAGAGCCTCCAGTTTAATTTTTACCTTTTTATTTTTCTATTGACTGAGTTGGCTCGATAACATTACCAATGATCCTTTGTATGGACCAAGAAAAATATGAAGCTATTTGTGATCAATGAAAGAAAAGCTTCCTATTCCACTGTCATATAGTTGTTGCTATGGGAGTTTGAGCAAGAAAGGATCGCCTAACGGTGCGAAAAAATTGATTGTTAGAAGTAAGAAAATATCAAATAAAATCAGATTTGGGCCAAAAACGGACTGGCTTTGTTTCGGGCCTTAGTAGAGTTTGCGATTTCCTGAAACACTTGAGCATAAGCTGAGGGTTGTAGTTGCAAACACATTTAATGAACTTAGTCACCATCGTTTAAGGTGAGAAAAAACAACATCGTTTAATAACTTCTCCAGCTTATTCCCCAATTGTGTCTCACTATTTGTTTGCAGTTGATACCACTCTATCTTTCACTTGATTTTATTTTCTTAAAAATTACATTTGATTTCCACTACTACTACTGCTTCTTCTATATGTTACATTAAGCAATACCCAATACCCTAATTATATTATCAAAGGATAAGCACCTCCCATCTAATGATTAAACCATATTCTTCAAATTATCTCATAATTTTACTATAGCTAATATTCACTTGACATGGTGATATTTCATGAAAAATCTTTTATGTACCAGGTATTATTAGATTTTTAATACTATGGTCTAATAATTCCTTATTATATGTAAGTACTCAACAATCTTTAACAGCCTTCACTCAAAAAACTGTTTATATGTATAAATAATCAATAAAAATATGTTACATCATTGGACATTGAATATTCGTAACATATAATATTGGTTTACACATACAGCTAAAAATTATGTATGATAAATTTACAATGAAATATATTTGAAATGTTACAAGTATGATGCCATTTCATATTGTTAGGATGTGAAAATGCTGGAACTTTGACTCACATTGACTGTCAAGAGCTTACTATTAAAGAGTTTGTTAAATCTGTTTACTGTTTCTGTTATTCTGTTAATCACATGCTTTAAGTTTGTTAATACAGTTTTGTATAAATACAACACTGTAGCTGTTATTAAATAATAAGAAAAACAGATTACTCTCTCTCTTAAACTTTCCCTTTTTCTTCTTTTCTCTTTCCTGCACTTTATCAGTTGCTTTCATAGCTTGTTTCTAGTTGATTTTCATCTCTAATTCATAATCAGAGCCATCGACAAATGTCACAATGGCTGATTCCTCTTCCTTTTCTTCTCCTGTTAACAAAACTGACAAGAATACAAACTTCAAACCTACATATGAAACAGTCAATTTTGCCAGTTCGTCTTCAATATCCTCTTCAACCTTGCCAATTATTTCTCCAAAATTGACTTGTGATAATCATCGATTTTGGAAATCTCATGTGCTATTTATTGTTGGAGCTCACAATCTTGAAGAACACTTGATTGGTTTGATTGCTTGTCCTGCCCCTTTCATAAGAACACAATCAGACAATCTGAATTCAGAAGGTAACCAAAAAACCTAACCCTGATTATATTCTTTGGAAGAAAACTGATAAATTATTGGTTGGTTGGTTGTTATCGTCAATCTCAGAGTCAATGTTTCTTGTAATTTCCAAATGTTGGTATGCTACTGATATTTGGCTCATCTTAGAGAAGGAATTCATCACTGAATCAAGAGCCAAAACTCTTCATGTTAAGAGTCTTTTGCAGAACACAAAAAAGGAAAATATGAGTATGCACAATTACTTTCTAAAAATGAAAGGCTTCACCGAAAATTCAATTGCAAGTGGAGTTATTGTAACAGATGAAGAACTTCTCAATTATTATTTTAGATGGCCTAAACTCAGAATATGATACTGCAGTTGTAAACATTACTATTAGACTGGAGTCAAAACTTGACCCTATTTTTGTCCAAGAAGCACAAATTGTGTTACAAAAACTTGAGCTTAGGCTAGAAAGAGCAAATACTGCAATGAGTTCAGTTATTCACAATGAGTTTCATGGTGGTTTAGCCAATGTAGCAACTCTTTCCATTGATAATGATACCAAGAAATCATAGACCAGTCAATCCTCTTCTTTCCCTATTGAATTTTCTCATTTTCACACAACATTATCCCCTAGACACCAAATCCCCACTTTTAACCCAACTTCTTCATTTAACCACTCCACTTTCAATCAAATGCCCTACCTTACTGCTAATCCAAATCAGTTCTTATACTCCACTCCTTAAAATCAGTTCCAAAATCAACAATTTTCTGGAGGATTTCCTGGTGGCAAGGGAAGAAGGTAGAGGATGGCGAGAGGAAACCCAAACCCATCTGTCAAGTATGTGGCAAAACAGGACACTTGGCCCTACATTGTTATCACCGTTTCGATGTGAATTTCACAGGAAACAACTCATTGATTAGGGGCAACTTTACGTCTCTTGGATATATAAGATCACCTACTTTTAATCTTAGACATCAGTATTCTAGTTCTGGAAATCAGTATCCTACAACAACAAATCATCACTATGCACCAGGTTTACAGTCAAGTTCATCAATTTCTTCACAACATACTACAGATCATGGAACCACAGCTGAACATTGATAACCAGTCAAGCTCATCAGCATCTACTCATATGCACAATCAAACATTGGTTACATAGTCTCAGCAGTATAAACAAACTTTAGCAGCTATCAATTACATTGCTACACCTTCCATGGTTCAAGACAGTGCTTGGTACATGGACTTTAGAGCCACATACTCATACTGGTTTTGTTACTTTATTTTGCCTAAATAGAGTCTTACACCTTAGGAATGTTTTGTGTGTCCCACATATCACAAAGAATCTTCTTAATGTGTCTAAACTAACTAAAGAAAATGATGTTTCTGTTGAGTTTTTTACTGATTCATGTATGGTAAAGGACAAGATCTCCAAAGCCATTCTTCTTCAAGGAATGCTTAAAGATGGTCTCTATCGACTACAAGTTCCAACTCCAGTCACTTCTTCTTTCATGGCTTCTCACCCCAACTTCAAATCTAAAAGCAGCTGTACTAATTCATCTCTACTCTTTCAATAAAACACTGTCTGCATCTGCATCTTCTGCCAAACACTCACAGCTTCCTATCTCTATTCCCTTTAATAATTGTACTCCCGCTTGTAATATTCCTTTCAATAACACTAATGTACAACATTATGACTCTTTTGTCTTAGATGCTATGCACTTTGTAACTAAATACAATTCTATCAATAAATTGCATAAGTTTGAGTCTTTTCCAGCACCAAAAACAAATGTTATACTATGGCATAAAAGGCTTGGCCATCCACATATGGCAGTCCTTACAAAAATCCTCCATGAATTAAAAATTCCTCATCACACTAAGAATGATATTACATTCTGTCAAGCATGCAAGTATGGGAAGTTATATCAATCAACTTATCCTAGGTCCTCATTTCATGCATCTAAACCCTTAGAATTAATATACTTTGATCTTTGGGGGCCTTCTCCAGTCCCATCACCTAAAGGGCTCAAATATTACATCCAATTTTTGGATGATCACAGTAGATTTACTTGGCTTTTCCCTTTAAAAGCCAAATCTGAAACTCAGGCTGTTTTTAAGCAATTTCATGTCTTGGTTGAAAAAAAATTTGATACCTCAATAAAATGTGCTCAAACTGATTGGGGTGGAGAATATAGAAGCTTAGTTCCCTACCTTCAAGAACATGACATTCTTTTTAGGCATCCTTGTCCTTACACTCACCAACAAAATGGTAGAGTGGAGAGAAAACATAGACAAATTGTGGAACAAGGCTTTACCTTGCTTGCCCAAGCCTGTATGCCACTTAAATACTGGTGGTTTGCATTTCAAACTATAACCTATCTCACCAACAGACTTCCCACACTAGTCATGTCACATTGTTGACCATACAATACAAAGGGCGAAGACCGCAATTCTGAAAAACAAAAAGGATCACAAATCAATTTGTCAATCCACTGTCATTTTAAGTAGACTATTACAAATATTAGTTGAACATTGTTTTGAGCTCAAACGAGAGCTACTTTACTAATTCTAAATACTTTACTGATTCTCTCTTTCATATATAAGAGAGATCTTGATTGTACTCAATCCTTAACTCAGCTAATACAAATCAGTTATCAATTTTGTTTTTGCTTCCTTTAAATCTTCACATGGTATCAGAGCCACTGATTCGCATCGATGGCTAAGCATTCGAATGTTGATAGTTCTACAAAGAACGTGAATAAACTTTACAATCTATCTGAGCTTCATTCCTCCATTGTTCCTTCAAGTCTTCAAGTAATAAATCTGAAGCTAACGAGGGACAATTACCCTGATAACTATTGGTTATGGAGTTCGCAAGTTTTGTTCACAGTCGAAGCTCATGGATTGGAAGAACATTTGATAGGTTTGATCCCCTGCCTTTACTTACCTCATCAATTGATATTTCAATTGAATCGGGAATCATTAGTTCTAAAGAAACCCTAGCTAAAGAAAAAATCAATCCTGAATATGTTGCCTGGAAATGCATTGATAAATTTCTTGTTACTTGATTACTTGCATCAAATCCGAGTGTATGTTTAGCTATGTATCTAAGTGTAAACTCTCTATCGATGTTTGGTTCACACTTGAAAACGAGTTCTTGTCAGATTCTAAAGCTAGGGCATTACACCTAAAAAACTTACTTCAAAATACTCTAAAAGGCAACCTTAGTGTTAGTGACTACATCAAGAAAATGAAACGGATAGCTGAAAGTTTGGCATCTAGTGGACAAGTTGTTTCTGATAAAGTTGTTCTTCAATATGTTTTGGATGGGTTAGGTCTTGAATTTGATGCTGCTGTAGTCAATTTAACCTCCAGACTTGAGTCTAGGCTTTGATTTTGTAAGTATTCAAGAAGCACAATATCTTCTATAGAAATATGAGTTAAGCCTAGAGAAATTCAACTCTATTGATTTTCCAGCAAGTTCAGTACATATAGCTGCAGTGAGTAATTCCAGTAATCCTCACTTTAAACCTACTCATTCAAGTACTGTTAATACTTCACTTAGCTCTACTGGAAATCCAACTCCTCTCACACAATTTACACCTTCCCTAAACACTTTATCTAATCCCTCTTACACACAACATTATCCTCTAGCAGCTACCATTCCCACTGAACAAACTGATCCATATTATGTTCAACCTTCCTAGACCTACTATAATCCTTCAGTACCTACCTACAGACCTATTGTTTTTCCCAATACTGGAAGAGGTCGTGGTAGGAGTAATGGTAGAGGAAGGCCAATATGCCAAGTCTGCAGCAAGATAGGTCACACTGCGATGGAATGTTACCACAGGTATAACTCTAATTATAATGGGACCTCACCTTAGTACAATCCTTCCCTACAACAAATAGGTGTTGGAATAGGTGCTGGATCGTATCTCACCTCTGGTTCTCAAGCTCCTATCACTTCTGGACATAATTATATCAACAGTCCACTAGTAGCATCCTGCCACAACAATCTGTTCAGTCCTCCCATTCACATGAAGGATCGCAATACCAAGGACATTTTATTGAAATCTCTCATCAACAATAGCCCTCAATAAATTCACAACAAGGATTCCAAGTACCCAACAAACAGCAACAAACACCTAACCAAGCCTACCTAGGCTCTCATCAGAACATACAACAACAAACACCTAACCAAACATACCTAGCTTCTCATCAGAACATACCTGTCAGCTCCCATTCATCAACCTTCATTCCTGGTGGTGCATCTATCTCATCAGATCCTGCCTGGTATATGGATTCTGGTGCTACCAACCATGTCACTGCAGATCTTAGTCAGTTGAATGTAAGCAAAAATTATGGTGGAATTGAACAATTACAAGTAGGCAGTGGTGAGTTTCTTGATATATCCCATGTTGGCTTTGCTTCTTTACTTAGTTTTCTACAAAATAAATGTCTACATCTAAAAAAATGTTTTGTGTGTACCAAGAATTACTAAAAACTTGCTTAGTATATCCAAATTTACTAAAGACAATAATGTTGTGGTTGAATTTAACTCTGACTGTTGCATTGTTAAAGACAAGGTTTCCAAAGTAGTTTTACAACAGGGAGAACTTAATGCTGGGCTATATCAATTGAGACTTCCATCTGTCAGTTCTCAGGACACTTTAGCTCAGTCTTCTGTTCCTCTTAATGCACAAAGTTTTGTTTTTATCGCAAGCTACAAACCTCAAAATCAAAATTGTTTTCCTAGTGTTACTGCCATTGATTCCCATAAGTTTGTATCTACCTTAAGAAATAAGATCCCACACAAGAGTCTTAGTAAGCTACAAACTAGTGTCAGTCCATCAAATTGCACAAACGTTGCTGGTAATATTGATAATAAGTCCACATAGTCAGTTTTGAATAGTTGTAATGTTCCTTCAATAAATAAAAACATCTCTCTTTCTGATTACTTTTTCTCTAATAATAATGTTTCTAATCTGAGCAATATGATTGATCATATCAATGAGATTTCTACTGTTGATCTTGTTAGTAATATTGATGGTATTTATCCTAATGATAATAGTCATGCTATTGATAATACTCCTAATAGAATTACTAGTCATGATGTTTCTATTAATTTTGACGCTGATATTAATTTTGTTCCTAATAGAACTACTAGTCATGATGTTTTTGTTAATTTTGATGCTGGTATTAATTTTGTTTCTGATAGCATTTATCCTGATAATAATAGTCATGTTGTTGATGATACTCATAACAGAACTACTAGTCATGATGTTTCTGTTGATTTTGATGTTGTTGGTATTAATTTTGTTGCTGATCACCATGCTGTTGATGATGTTCCTAGTTACTCTATTAATAATAATGCTTGCAATGCTACTGAAGTTGATTGTAGTACTAGTAGTAATACTGATGATAATTTGGTTCCTCAATGTCACATGTATCTGCCCAATAGTCCACCTTTAGCCCTCCAAGCTACTTGTCCCAAACAAAGCATTTCATCACTATGGCATAAAAGATTAAGGCATCCACATTCAGAAGTTTTTCAGAAAATCAAGTTGCAAATTAATCACAACTCTTCAAAGCATATTCCTTCCATTTCTTTTTGTGATGCATGCCAACTTGGCAAAATGCACAAAAACAGTTTTCCTATCTCTCATTCTAGAGCTACTGCTCCTCTTGAATTAGTTCACAGTGACATTTGGGGTCCTTCTCCAATGCATCCATTGAAGGCTTTAAATACTATGTGCATTTTCTTGACGATTTTAGCAGATTTACATGGCTTTTTCCCTTAAGAACCAAAGCTAAAGTGCATTCTATTTTTATTAAATTTCATCATTTAGCTGAGAGACAGTTTACTCATAAACTTAAGTGTCTATAGTCTGATCAAGGGAGTGAATATAGGGGTTTAATTCCTTACCTAACCAAATCTGGCATCCAGTTTAAGCTCTCTTGTGCTTATGTCCATCAACAAAATGGACGAAGTGAGAGAAAACACAGGCATATAGTTGAAACTGGTCTCACCCTACTTGCCCATGCCTCCATGCCTATGAATTTTTGGTGGCTTGCATTTGATATGGCAGTATTTTTAATCAATAGGATGCCATCTGCTGTTCTTGATTTCAATGTCCTTATTAATTGCTGTTTTGTCGATTACCTCTTTATTCGTCTTCAAAAGTTTTTGGATGTACATGTTTTCCTTACCTAAGAGATTACAATAGGCACAAACTTAGTTTTCATTCTTCTAAGTGTATATTTATAGGATATAGTCTAGTTCATAAAGGCTATAGGTGTTTAAGTCCTGAGGGAAAAAATTTTATTACACCCAATGTCACTTTTAATGAAGATGAATTTCCTTTTGTGCACAATTTTCTTCACTCTCAAGTTTCACCTTTTTCACAGTCAACTAACATCTCTTTTAGTCTTAGATTTGCTTTTTTGTTAGTACCACCATTAGTGTCTCCTACTGTTTTAGTTCCTCAATCGTTAATAGCTCCCACCAGTAAAGTATCTCCAGTAGTATCATGCTCTGCATCCATCCCTCCTTTAACAGTTGGTGCACAAAATTCCTCCTCAACATCACCTTCCCATCAATCCAACCCTGTCTCCAACACCATTCCACCTTTAGAAAGCTATCCCTTACCATCATCAATTTGACCTCACTAATCACATGTACCAGTTGCAACATCTCATCCAACACCTATAAGATTACACCCTCTCACCATTCAAAATCAACCTACTACATCAAAACATCACAGATTACAAAATCAGAAGTCTTCACACTACCAGGAACCTCATCCTTGTCCTCTTATAGTAGATCACACCCTCTCACCACTAAAAATCAATCTACTACATTTTGATAATCCTAGGATTATATTGTATTTTCTATACTTTTTGGTAGGATTTTGGGTACTTCTTATAGAGTTTTGTGCCTGATTTGCAACTTAAATTCGTATATTTTACGTTTCAGGCTAAAACATACAGTTGGAGCAAAATCGAGTGCAATTAAGTTTCTGGACCCGGAATCAAGAGAAATTCAGGAATCGGAAAAATTCTGATGTGGAGTGGAAGCACTATGAAGCTTGTTCCTATCAGGGATCGCGAAGATCAAAGACTCAAGCGAAGAAGCAAGTGGAGGGTAGTTTCATAATTTCAAAAAAGATCAGCAAAGTTCGCCACGGAAAAGATAATTCTCTGCCTCGGCAAGCTAGCCTCGGGTCCGATGGTTCAGAGAAATTTCAACTCAATGCTGCGGCAAAAATTATTCTTTACCTCGGCGAAAACTGCAATATTTCTGTTTGTAAAACGTTGCATTTTAATTGTATTGGATGAGAATCCTAGGGTTTTGGCTGACTATTTAAGAGAGCCTTAGCTCGTTTTGTTGGGTGTTTGGATTTTGAGAGAAGAAAAGGAAGAAATTGGAGATTGAAAGCATTTTGGGTCTTCATTTAAGGAAGATTTTATTCTTTTCTTACTGTTTTAGCATGTTGAACTCTTTACTTATAGTATATATTCCGATTTTCTTTAATTTGAATATGAACAAACCCACTTTTGGGTTAGGGTTTTGACCTAACTTTGATTACAATGGTTTAATCTATAATAGATGATGTTTTTAAGTTATATTGCTTGGATTTTGTATTTATTCTTGTTCTTAATGCAATAGAATGTTGAGTTTACTTTGTTTCAATTAAATGTTGAGCATTATGAGACTGAGAAGTGATTCATGTGTTAGCCTCTTAGAGTAAATACCATAGATTAAATGAACGCTAGAGATAGGTTCAGAGATCTATGAAATCACTTTAGGATTCCATTTGGCTTAATAGACTTAGAACTGTTAATCTTCATTTTTTTGGTTGCAGAAGCTTAATAGGGACAAGTAGGAGAATATAGTCTGAGAAGGTATATTCTGCAGATTAGGGTATCCGATTTATAATCCTTGCATGTGAGTTTAAAGGCAACATCAACCGTAGATTGAATCAGAGTAACCTAGTGAAGTCGAAACCCTAACCCCTTGTCTTGAATTGACATTGTTGTAATTAGTTGATATTTTCTTAATTAGTTAGATTTTAATTTACGTTATTGATTTTGTGTTAATTTATGTTTTTTTTTTTTTATCTCCCGTAAATCCAACAATCTTTGTGTTCTTCAACTAGTTACAAAACTAGGAAAATTAGTACTTAACACGCAATCCTCGTGGGAACGCTACTCTTCTCATCATTTTATTACTTTTTACGACTAGTGCACTTGCTACACATTGCATGTTGTCAAATCAACGCATCAAGTTTTTGACGCCGTTGTCGGGGATTGATTTAGTGTTAATATTGAAGTTTTCTAGTTTTCACTAATTGGAGCTTTATTTTTGTTTTAATTAGTTTTAGTTTAATTTTGTGTTTCTTTTTATTCACTTGTGAGCTCATGCTCTCTTTCTGTCTTGTGTTGTTTATGTGAAAAGCAAGACATCATCCAGTGGTTCCCATTGATCTAGAGATTGAAAGAACTGCAAGAAGACTTATTAGAGAGAGAAGAGAACAAGAGGCAATAGTCATTGAAATAGCTAAAAACAGAACTTTGAGGGAATTCTCAGTACCCTCCATTGATGGTAGTGGTCCAAGTATCACTAGACCACCGGTGCAAGCCAACAATTTTGAAATAAAGTCGGCAACCATCCAAATGATCCAACAATCGGTAGAATTTGGGGAAGATGCAAAGGAAGATCCAAATTCACACATTGCAAACTTCTTAGATATATGCGACACATTTAAGGCAAATGGAGTGTCAAATGATGCCATCAGGTTAAGATTATTCCCTTTTTCATTGAGAGATAAAGCAAAGGGATAGTTAATGGCACTACCAATAGGAACAATCACAACCTAGAATGAATTGGCACAAAGGTTCCTGACTAAATACTTCCTACCAGCAAAATCAGCAAAGATGAGAAACGATATCACATCATTTCTATAAGAAGAGAACTAGTCACTTTATGAAGCGTGGGAGAGATATAAGGAACTGCCGAGAAAGTGTCCACACCATGGTTTGCCTGTTTGGATGTAAGTCCAAACCTTTTATAATGGGTTGCTAAAAAATGTGCAAACAATGGTGGATGTGGCATCTGGAGGAGCATTGCAAAACATGACACCTAAAGAACCTTATGAGTTACTTGAAGTCCTGGCAAGTAACAACTATCAGAGACCCAATGAAAGAATTCATTCAAAGAAGTCTATGGGTATTCATGAAGTTGATGCTTACACGGCCATTTCAGCCCAACTAACAGCACTTCAGAAATAATTAGGAGGTATGCAAGTAAATTCAATTCAAACACCTCAAGTAACATGTGATTTTTGTGTAGGTAATCATACAAGCATTGAATGCCAAGTGGGGAATAATTTTGCTTCAGCGTCCTCATCATCGGAACAAGTCAACTATTTGGCTGGGAATCAGAGACAACAGAATAATCCTTTCTCCAACACGTATAATCATAGTTGGAGAAATCATCCAAACTTGTCCTGGGGTAATCAAAATAATCAATGGAATCAAAGAACAGTGCCAAACAATCAAGTAAGGGTAAACCATCAACTATGGGATCAAGAGTTTCAAAATTGGAGGATATATTCCAAAAGTTCATGCAAGAGACCACAAGTTTTAAGAATGAGACGAGGGTGAATTTCAGAAACCAAAGGGCATCAATTCGAAACTTGGAAGTACAAATGGGTCAAATAGTCGAAAAGTTGAATGAGCAGCCTCAAGGTTCCCTACCAAGTAACGCAGAAACAAATCCATGTGAACAAGCAAATGCAATAACTTTAAGAAGTGAAGCAGTCTTGGAAGAGGTTGAACAAAAAGGGAAAGAAGAGCCAAAAGAAAGGGAAGAGTCCGATGAAGAAGTCGAGGAAGAAATCATTGTTGAGGAAAAGTAAAAGAATCTCACAGAAGAAGAACCAAAGAGGGAAGAGATGCCAAAGTGGAAGAGGGAAAAATTGTTATTTCCTAAGATACCACCAGAGTTGGCACATCATACCATTCCTATGCCTTTTCCTCAGAGGCTTAGAAAGCAAAATCAGGATAAGTAGTTCACGAAATTCCTTGAGGTATTTAAAAAACTGGACATTAACATTCCTTTTGCAGATGACAAGCTATGCTAAGTTCCTCGAGGAAATTCTAGCAAACAAAAGAAAATTGGAATAGGAGGAAACAGTGATGCTTACAGAGGAGTGCAGTGCTATTCTACAGAAGAAGCTACCTCCAAAACTCAAAGATCCAGGTAGTTTCACTATCCCTTGTGTTATAGGAGATATTGCATTTGATAGAGTTTTGTGTGATCTAGGTGCTAGTATGAATCTAATGCCTTTTTCTATTTTCACGAGATTAGGGATTGGTGAAGTGAAGCCTACAATTGTATCTTTGCAGCTTGCAGATTGATCTATCAAGCATCCAAGGGGTATTGTTGAAGATGTACTAGTTAAGGTGGACAAAGTCATTTTCCGGCAGACTTTGTTGTATTGGATATGGAAGAAGACAAAGAGATTCCTTTCATCTTGGGACGACCATTTCTTACTAACGGAAGAGCCTTAATTGATGTACAAGAAGGGAAGTTGATCCTAAGGGTCCAAGATGAAATGGTGACATTTAATGTCTTCGAGGCCATGAAATTTCCATCAGAGTCAGATTCATGTTTTAGTGTGGATTTGGTGGATAGACTTGTAACGGATACCATCAAAGAGAACACCTTTCATCTACCTCTAGAAACTTGCATTGCCCAATCCAAAGCAACCGATGCAAAAGAGCTGAATAAGAATGAGTGTGCTAGGCTATTGGAAGCACTTTAACCGATAGACACAAACCAAGATCCGGAATTTGAAGATTTTGACATAGAAAAAAAGAAGGAAAAGGCAAGAACGGAAGAACCTCCAAAGCTTGAATTGAAGCCTTTACCATCTCACCTTAAATATGTGTATCTTGGTGAATCAGAATGCTTTCCGGTGATCATCAATGCAAGGCTGAGTAAAGTGGAGGAAGATAGGTTGATTCGAGTGTTAAAAGAGCATAAATGAGCCATTGGATGGACCATTTTCGACATTAAAGGCATTTCTCCATCTCTTTGTATGCACAAGATACTCATAGAAGATGATGTCAAGCCTAGGGTGCAACCACAACAGAGATTGAATCCTTCTATGAAGGAAGTGGTGAAACTCTTAGATGCAGGCATCATCTACGCTATTTCAGATAGTCCTTGGATGAGCCTAGTGCAAGTGATTCCAACGAAAGGAGGTATCATGGTAATAAAGAACGAAAGCAATGAATTGATAACAACTAGGATAGTCACGGGTTGGAGGGTGTGCAACGACTACAGGAAGCTGAATGAAGCAACAAGAAAGGATCATTTTCCACTTCCTTTCATTGATCAAATGTTGGAAAGACTTACGGGGCATGCTTATTATTGTTTCTTGGATGGCTATTCAGGCTATAATCAGATTCCCATTGCCCCCGAAGATCAAGAAAAGATGACATTCACTTGTCCTTATGGTACCTTTGCTTACACAAGGATGCCTTTTGGGTTGTGCAATGCACCAGCCACATTCCAACGATGCATGATGTCGATTTTCGGTGACATGGTGAAGCAGTTCATAGAAGTTTTCATGGATGACTTCTCTGTTTTTGGTTCTTCTTTTGATAGTTGCCTATCCAACCTTTCCTTTGTTTTGCAGTGATGTCAAGATACAAATCTGGTGCTCAACTAGGAGAAGTATCACTTCATGGTGCAAGAAGGAATAGTACTCGATCACCAAATTTCAAAGAATGGCATTAAAGTGGATCGAGCCAAAGCAAAAGTGATTGAGAAGCTGCCACCACCTGCAAATGTCAAGGCAGTCCGGAGTTTCCTGGGGCATGTAGGGTTCTATAGATAATTTATAAAGGATTTCTCAAAAATCTCTAAACCTCTTTGCAATTTGTTGATTAAAGATGCCTCTTTTGATTTTAATGATGAATGCATGCATGCTTTTCAAACTCTTAAGAAATTATTAGTGTCTGCACCCATTATTGTAGTTCCCAATTGGGAACTCCCATTTGAATTGATGAGTGATGCTAGTGATTTTGCATTAGGAGTGGTTTTAGGACAAAGAAAGAATAAGGTTTTACATGTAATTCAGTATGCTAGCAATACACTAACCGATGCACAGTTGAATTACACCACTACTGAAAAAGAGCTTTTAGCTGTCATTTTTGCATTCGAAAAATTTCGCTCTTATTTGCTAAGTGCTAAGGTAATGATTACACAGACCATTCAGCACTTAAACACCTGCTAGCAAAACAAAAAGCAAAACCAAGGCTAATAAGATGGATCCTACTACTGCAAGAGTTTGAAATAGAAATCCGAGACAAAAAAGGGTTAGAAAATGTGGTAGCAGATCATCTATCAAGGATTGAATGACCAGCATAGGGAAGTGAAAAGGAAACTCAAATCAAGGAGACATTCCCAGATGAGAAATTGATGAGAGTTGAAGAAGCACTTTGGTATGCAAATATTGCAAATTACTTATCATGTAGAGTGCTTCCAAATGGCATGACTTTCTAGCAAAAAAAGAAATTTTTCTCTGACTTGAAATTCTATTTCTGGGAATAACCATTTTTGTATAAACACTGTGCAGATCAGATGATATGCAGGTGTGTCCTTGAAGAGAAGATGAAGAGTATTTTAAGGCATTGCCATGAGAAGGATGTTGGTGGTCACTTTGGAGGAACTAGAACAGCAGCGAAGGTCCTTCAATCTAGATTTTATTGGCCAACTTTATTCAAGGACGCTTTCCAGTTGGTTCAGGAATGTGACCAATGTCAACAGAGTGGAAATATTTCAAGGAGAGATGAGATGCCGTTGAGTAACATTTTAGTTGTTGAACTTTTCGACGTTGGGGGATTGACTTCATGGGCCCTTTCCCGAATTCATATGGAAATCTATACATTTTGGTGGCTGTTGATTATGTGTCAAAATGGGTGGAAGCAGTTGCATTACCCTCTAACCATGCCAAAGTGTTGGTGAACTTTGTAAGGAAAAACATTTTCTCAAGATTTGGAGTACCACGAGCAATCATCAATGATGGTGGAACTCATTTTTGCAATAGGCAGTTTGACTCTCTCCTGGGAAAATACTGAGTGACACATAGAGTTGCTACACCATACCATCCTCAGACTAAGGGGCAAGTGGAACTTTCAAACAGAGAGCTAAAAAGAATTTTAGAAAAGACGGTTAACGCATCTAGGAAGGACTGATCATGAAAGTTAGATGATGTATTATGGGCATACCGCACTGCATTTTAGACTCCAATTGGTATGTCTCTATTTCGTTTGGTGTATGGGAAGGCATGTCACTTGTCGGTGGAACTCGAGCATAAGGCATATTGGGTAGTCAAGCAGCTAAACATGGACTTACAAGCTGCTGGGGATGAAAGGATGCTGAAATTGAATGAACTTGATGAGTTTCATTATGAAGCTTATGAAAATGGCTGTATTTACAAAGAAAAGACCAAGATGTGGCACGACAAGCATATAATGAAGAAAAACTTTGAAGTGGATCAAAAAGTATTGCTTTACAATTCTAGACTTAGACTCTTTCCTGGAAACTTAAGTCTAGATGGTCCGGACCCTTCATAGTTACATAAGTCTACTCATATGGTGCTGTGGAGATCTCACATGAGCAAAAGGGTACATTTAAGGTGAATGGGCAACAATTGAAGCCATAAATTGATGGAGCATTGAGTTGCAAGTCACTGCCTATCAAACTCGACATTCCAGAATGAGGACTTAAGAAAGTTGAGCTTCCAACAATAAACAAGTGCTTCTTGGGAGGCAACCCAAGTGTTCTCATTTTTTCAGTTGTTTTAAATTTTTTTATGTGTTTTCTGACTTAGGAAATAGCTTAATTTCGTTTTCCTTTTGGTGTTTCAGGTGAATGATCAAAATTTGGGAAGCAATATTTTTTACTGTGGCAAAAGAAGAATTTCGCCGCGGCAACGTATATACTGCCAATATTATGTTTATAAAATTCCAGTGTTTGCCGTGGTAAAATAATATTTTTACCGCAGCAACATTTACACTGCCAAATACGTAATTTTTGAATTTCCAAACTTCGCCGCGGCAAAAGAAAATTTTCGCCGCAGCATTGTATACACTGTGATCCTTAAGAAAAAAAAATTCCAGATTCCGCCGTGGCAAGAAAAATACTTTGCCGCGGCATCGAGCAGTTCACACAAGAAATTCAAGAACTTCGCTGTGGCGTTTTCTATATAAACTTGCGTCAGTTCTCTCATTTTTCACAAGTGTCCAAAAAGCTTCCAAGAACAAAAGAATTTCACTTTCAATTTCAAACCTTTTCTAGTCAAATTTCTTTCACTATCACTCCCATAAACACTTAAACAACCTTCCCTTGCAACAAATCTAGCCAATTTTGAAGAAAATTTTGGAAACCCTAGGTTTTCCAAAATTGGGGTTTTGCAATTTGGAGCAAAATTGGAGCAATCGAAGGTTCATCAAGCTTGGGTGTGGTACAATTTCGAGTTTTCATGCTTTTATCTTTACAGATTTCATAGTTTGAATGATTAATCTTGAGATTTATGCATGAACTCGAAATTTTGATTTGACTAGCGTGTTTAGAGTTGTTATTCGTGTTTAGAGTGTAGGAAGTGTTGATTTTGATTGATTTGTGGTTAAGGAGGTTTGGGTGTGTACTTGTGAAGTTGGTTGAGTGCATTTGGAAGTTTGGTGAATTTGGGGCGTGATTATAGATTTCAAAAGTTATAGGGTGAACTGAGGAATTGATTCGAGGTTGTGAGAACCGAGGAATTAGATTTGGCAATTGAATTGCTGATTTTGGTGGTAGATTGTAGACAATATTATTGAGAGAAAAGGCCACTCAAAATTGTTCCAAAGGGTAAGGGCAAACAGGTAGAGATGGCAATGGGCCGATATTTTCAAGTACCCAGCCCGGCCCGGTCGAAAAGGTAGGGCTTTACCAGGTGTTCGCAGGCTTGGGCCTGGGCTTGATTTTAAGGCCCGACCCGACCCGAAAATTTTAGTATTAATTTTACTAAATTATCTTTATACTATATATTTAATTACAAGATTATCCTACATATATAAACCCATTTTTCCCAAACCCTAATCTCATCCCATTTGATGAGTATTCAAAAATAAATAAATATTTAAAAACTATTTTTAGAATTAAAAATATAAAAAATTGAAATTTATTAATATTTAAAAATTCACATTATAAAAATGGGCAGGCTTGGGCCGAGCCTGAGGTTACAAAAATACCCTCAGGCCGAGCTTGGGCTTTACCTATCATACCTGACGGGCCCGGGCCAGGCTTGGGCTGGGCCAAGGGGTACCCGGACCCGACCCGACCCATTGTCATCACTACAAGCAGGTTGATAATAGATTTGTGAACGATAAGGCTAGGCAGCGATATGAAGTAGCAATACAAAGAAAGGACAAGAGTTTTATTGTCGAGAGAGGGTTGACCAGTATCAATGTGGAAGATTGGGTCAAAGGGAGAGATTGGAGAATCTTTCTGCTAAAACCTCAACATCTAGCCATAGAGCCCATTGTAAGAGAGTTTTACGTGAACTTCCCTGAGTGTGATCTCGGGCATGTGTATGTGAGGGGTATAAAGGTGCCATTTAGTGCAAAGATCATCAATGAATTCTACCAAATTGATCCAATTGAATGTGATGAGTACGTAGAATTCAAGGCTAATTAAGGTTATAGCAAAGCCAGGTACCTCTTGGGATTTCTCGAAGAAGGGAAGGAGAAGCGTAAAAGGGGCTAATTTGACGGCCATGGTTAGAATTTGGCAATACTTTATCTGTGCGAGGTTGATTCTAGAAACACACTACAGTTCAGTGGATTTTGAGAGAGCAGTCTTACTTTATGCCATTGCCACTGGAAAGAAGATGGATGTGGGTGAAATCATAATGGAGAATATAAGGCATGCAGCCAAACCAGTGAGAACTAGCTTTGCCTTCCCGCATCTCATCACTGAGATTTGTATGAAAGCTGGAGTCAAGAAGGCAGATGATGAACCACTTCATCATCCTGCCACAGTCCTCAACCAAGTCTATTTTCATAAGCTCCTAGATAGACCTACCATTAGAGGAGCCAGTTCAAGCTCAAAAAGACCAAGAACCACAACCATTTCCACAACACTTGCTCCATCATCCACGACAAAAGAGTTGTTACAACAAATCCTGAAAAAGATGGACAAAATGGAAAGGCGTCAAGATTGGATGGCAGATTTGACCTGCATGTTGAACGAGATGCAATATCAGTGCTGCACCAATCTGGGATTAATTTAGCCAATTTCCAGTGGCAAGATTGGCAAGAAGAGGAAGATCAAATTCAGAATGATGACATCTAGGAAAAGGACGACTATGACGGAGAGGACACAGATGAATGAAGCCTAGAATACATTTTGTTTTATTTTTGTATAGTGAAACTTAGTTATTTCTTGTTTTTACATTTACTTTGTTTTGCATTCTTAGGTTTTAGGTTTAGTTTGCTAAGGTTTGAGAATGAGATGTAATTTTTCCATAATTTGTGAGGTTTTCTAACACATTTTGGACCCTTGAGTTTATGTGTTTTGACAGATATAACTGATGAAGAAGACGATGAAGGGATGTCCAGATTTGAGCTCACTTCGATCTTCACAAATTAATCAGGGGAGTCTCTCATACCTTAAGCATTTTTTTTTTCACTCCTATGTTCATTATTGATTGACATTGAGGACAATATCATTTTCTGTTTGGGGGGTAGAGAAAAATTTTGAAAATTTTTGCATGTTTTAATTAACTTTTATCTTTGTGTGTTTTATTGTTTTTAGGTTGTGTGTTGATTTAGTTTGTTTGTGTTATTTTTGTTGCCTAGATGATTTGCATAAGTCCATGATGAGATTTTGATTGTTGGGATATTATTTATAGAAAATGCAAAGCATTGCTTCAAGTTTAGGTTGGTTGACTTGATTTAGCTTGAGGTTCGTTGAGTGGTTCAAGCACCATTTTCATTCTTTCAGCATGCTTAGAAACATTTTATATTGTTATGTGAAGTCTTGATAATGTTGGTGGACTCTAGAACCTAGTTAAGAAGTGCTTGAGGCGAAGTTCTAGGATTAGACATTGTTGAGGAAATGATTTAGGCATTTTTTTTCCGAACGATTGAGCCTTTCTAGCCGACCCATGAATGAATCTGTCCTTAGTCACCCATTTGAGCCGTATGAGATTATCATTGCCTTTTTTTTCTTGCAACCCAAAAATTGTCCAATCCCTATACCCTAAACACTTTATCATACCCTTTAGGAGAATTATGGACCTAATGTAAGACACAAAAGAGCTTGGAGAGATTTGTGAATAAGTGATGGACCAAAATTCTAAGTTTGGGGTTGCAAAAAGGGTAGGAAGAAGGGGCAATAAACCTCAATGATGTTGTAAATATTTGTTATTATAAAAAAAAAAAAAAAAAAAAAAAAATTCTTTAGTTCAATTCAAAATAAAAAATAAGAAATGCATAAGTTTGAAGGTTGAAAAATGGCTGACACTTTGATTAAGTGGTTGAGAAAGATAGTGGAGATTGATGTAGCTCTTAGTGTTTGCATGAGGAAAACCGAGTTCTCCTACTTTGTTTATCTTATCCTTTTCCTTGGAGTTCACTACCCGAGCCTAATGTTACAAGCTTGCAAAACCTTTTGATCATTAGCGATGTCTAACCCACATTAGTGGAGAGTAGTTCGATACTTAAGCTTATGGAGTCTACCACCATTTGATAAACTTTACATTTCTGCATAAAATAATCCGGGAAGTCAGAAAGTGGATTGAAGTGGGGATTACCTACTTGGGGGACCGATAGAGAAAGATAGTCAATCAATTTATAACTTCTTGGAGTGTTAGCATTTTCGTGTAATAATGTTTCAACAATTTTTGAGACTTACATTTGCAATCAATTCTAGGCATCTCTTTTGTGTTTGATTTTGATTTTAAATTTTCCGCTACCTTCCTCATTTTATTTTCGTTTTGTTGTTTTTCTTTAGTCTCATTTTGTGCCTGATGCTCGAGGACGAGCATACCTTAAGTTTGGGGGTATTTGATAATCCTAGGATTATGCTGTATTTTCAATACTTTTTGGTAGGATTTTGGATACTTCTTATAGAGTTTTGTGTCTGATTTGCAACTTAAATTTGTATATTTTACGTTTCAGGCCAAAACATGCAGTTGGAGCAAAACCAAGCGCAATTGAGTTTCTGGACCCAAAATCAAGAGAAATTAAGGAATCAGGGACATTCTGATACAGAGTGGAAGCACTATGAAGCTTGTTCCTATCAGGGATCGCAAAGATCAAAGACTCAAGCGAAGAAGCAAGCGGAGGTAGTTTCATAATTAAAAAAAAAAAAAAAATCAGCAAAGTTCACCGCGGCAAAGATAATTCTCTACCGTGGCAAGCTAGCCTCAGGTCAGATGGTTCAGCGAAATTTCAACTCGATACTATGGCGAAAACCACAATATTTTTGTTTGTAAAATGTTGCGCTTTAATTGTATTGGATGAGAATCCTAGGGTTTTGGCTGACTATTTAAGAGAGCCTTACCTCGTTTTGTTGGGAGTTTGGATTTTGAGAGAAGAAAAGGAAGAAATTGGAGATTGGAAGCATTTTGGGTCTTCATTTAGGGAAGATTTCATTATTTTCTTACTATTTTAGCATGTTGAACTCTTTACTTACAATATATATTCCGATTTTCTTTAATTTGAATATGAACTAACCCACTTTTGGGTTAGGGTTTTGACCTAACTTTGATTACAATGGTTTAATATATAATAGATGTTGCTTTTAAGTTTTATTGCTTGGATTTTCTATTTATTCTTGTTCTTAATACAATTGAATGTTGAGTTTTCTTTGTTTCAATTAAATGTTGAGCATGATGAGACTGAGAAGTGATTCATATGTTACCTTTTAGAGTAAATACCATAGATTAAATGAACGCTAGAGATAGGTTCGAAGATTTATGAAATCACTTTAGGATTCCATTTGGCTTAATAGACTTAGAACTGTTAATCTTCATTTTGTTGGGTGCGGAAGCTTAACATGGACAAGTAGGAGAATATAGCCTAGGAAGGTATATCCTGCAAATTAGGGTATCCGATTTATAATCCTTGCATGTGAGTTTAAAGGCAACATCAACCGTAGATTGAATCAGAGTAGCCTAGTGAAGTCGAAACCCTAACCTCTTTGTCTTGAATTGATATTTTCTTAATTAGTTAGATTTTGATTTACGTTATTGATTTTGTGTTAATTTCTGTTTTTTTTTCTCCTGCAAATCCAACAATCTTTGTGTTCTTCAACTAGTTACAAAACTGGGAAAATTAGTACTTAACACGCAATCCTCGTGAGAACGATACTCTTCTCATCATTTTATTACTTTTTGTGACTAGTGCACTTGCTACACATTGCATGTTGTCAAATCAACGAATCACATCTCAATCTCACTAATTACAAAATCAGGAGCCTTCTCACTATCCTCTTGTAATTGATTTGACTCCATCACAATTTCTTACTTCGTCAACTAGTTTGCCTACTGCATGATACCTTCTTGAAACGGATCATTCAACATCAGCAACCTTTTCTCTACCTATAAACACGCATCCTATGTTAACTAGAGCAAAAACCAGTCTTCAACACAAAACAACCCTTATCATATCTAGTCAAGAACCTGTCCTACTAGAACCTGATTCAGTTGCTGAAGCCTTGGTCAATAGTGAATGGAGAGAAGCCATGCAACTTGAGTATGATGCATTAGTAAAGAACAACACTCGGTCCCTTATTCCTAAGATGAATTATATGCAGATTGTTGGTAACAAATGGGTCTTTAGGACAAAGTTTCATGCTGATGGGTCCCTACAAAAGTACAAAGCAAGGCTAGTTGCCAAGGGGTTTCAATAAAGCCCTGGCTTGGATTTTTTTGAAACTTTCAGCCTTGTTATTAAGCTTTCAACCATCATAATTATACTAACTCTTGCTGTGACCAATGGCTAGGACATCCAACAAGTGGATGTCAATAATGCCTTCCTAAATGGCACTCTTAATGAAACAGTCTATATGAGGCACCCTAAAGGATTTGAAAATCCTTAATGTCGTACTCATGTTTGCAAGTTGAATAAGGCCTTTTATGGCTTTAAACAGGCTCCAAGAGCCTAGTTTGACAAATTGAAGTTTGCTCTTTTGGACAGAGGTTTTAAAAACTCTATATCTGACTCCAGCCTATTCATTCTCAAAAATGATTCCTACATCATCTATGTCCTTATATATGTTAATGAAGTATTGATTATTGGTTCCAATGTCTTATCCATACATCAGCTTGTTAAAGATCTTAATGATTAATTTGCCTTAAAAACTCTTAGGTCTATTAAGTATTTTCTTGGTTTGGAAGCCACAAGGACCTCTGTTGGCATTCATTTGAAGCAAACAAAATACATCATTGATTTGCTATCCAAAACTGAGATGATGGACACTCATGCATGTTCCACACCCATGGCTGTTGGCACAACCTTTACAGAAGCACCATCGGAGCCCTTCAATACTTAACTTTAACCAGACCCGACATTAGCTTTACTGTTAATAAGCTAAGTCAGTTCAATGGCAAGCTTGTAAGAGAGTTTTAAGGTATATCAAAGGTACACGGTATCATGGGTTACAATTCAGACCAACTGCATCCCTGAATGTTGAATGCTATGCTGATGTAGATTGGGGTAGCAGTTTAGATGATGTAGGATTCACAAGTGGGGACTGTGTTTATTTAGGCCCTAATCTTATCTAATGGAGTTCATGAAAACAAAGGGTTGTTGCCCTTTCTTCAACAGAGGCTGAATATAGAGCCTTAGCACACACAGCCACTGAAATAGCTTGGTTACAAAGCATGTTTTCTGAGTTAGGTTTGATTCTAAACACTCTTCCAGTAATTTGGTGGATAATATCAGTGCTAGTGCCCTTGCTGCAAATCCTGTTTTTCATTCCAGGATAAAGCATATTGAGATTGATATTCATTACATCAAGGATCAGGTTTTAGCTAAAAAGATCATGGTTCAATATGTTCCATCTCAACTACAAATTGCTGATGTTCTTATCAAAGCTTTATCTGTAGCTCAATTCCTTGAATTGAAGCAAAAATTGAATGTTATAGCCATGGCTGATTCTGAAAAAAAAGAGGAAGTAAAGTGTTGAAGTAGAGGTTCAGCTAAGAAAAAAAATGCAGTTCAGCTAAGAAAAATGCAGTTCAAAAGCCATTAATTGAAGCAGTAGTTCAGCTAAGAAAAATGCAGTTTAAAAGCCATTAATTGAAGTAGTAGTTCAACTAAGAAACAGCAGTTCAGCTAAGAAAAAATGCAGTTCAACTAAGAAAAATGAAATTGATGTTTTGAACATCAGAGTTGTGTGTGTCAATGTAATGCCCACTTTGAGGTACGTAGTTTTGTATGCTTATTTTTGTCTTGGTGTTGTTTGTTGGCCCTAAGTTAAATTGCTATGTTGTTATTGTTGATTGGTTGCCCTTGGGTAAGTTTGTAAGGTGTGAAAGTTGCTTGGATGCCCTGAATTTGGTGAATCCTTGGAGAATTATGGAAGTGTAGACTTCGTCGGGGCGAAGGAGAATCTTCGCCACGGCGACGTATGGTCTGTATTTTTTCACCAAGGCGAAGAAAAATCTTCGTCGGGGCGAAGAGTCGGCTGATTTTTCTAGTGAAGTTTCTAGAGATTTTTTCATAGGGATGAAGTGACCATTCTAACCCTAATTAGCAAGAAAAGTCGGGAGTGAAATGCAAGGAAATTTCAAGGAGAATGCTTTGGAGTGAGGGTTGGATGTGTAAAGAATTAAAGGGTAAAGATGGAATTTTCAAGAAAGTGTAAGGGCAAAATGGGACAGAGTGCTTATTTATATGAGCTAAAAAGGGTTTAGCCTTAGAAACCCTCCCATTCTCTACACCCCATGTATCACTTCCACTCTCCATTTCTCTCATCTCTTCATCCATTTGCTAAAGGAAATTGAGGGCTTTTGGTTGAATTCTTATAAGGATTTGATCCTAAGCTTCAAGAGGTAAGGATTATTGTTCTAGGCAAAAGATTAAGTTGTGTTAATATTGAATTCTTATTAAGTTTATGCTTAGGGTTTAAGAGGATGAACAAGTTCAACAAAGATAAAGAGTTTCTTGTGGAACTACTCAAGCTAAAGGTAAGTAAATCCAACCCAAGCTAAGATTTAAGCATTCAACTAATTTGATATGCATGTATGTGCTTATGAGTTGAATTTGATTGGTGAGAATGTGATTATTGATGAGTAAATGGCTCTTGATGAGTAGATATGGGCCATGAGAAATAGAGTTGAGATGGTGGTAACCAAGTAAAGTTTGGTTGCATGTAGAAAGCAATTAAGTAGAATATTTGAAGTGTTTTTCTTGGCCATGTTTAGATTTATTGTGGAGGAGTTTTGCTTCACGAATGGATGATTAAAGAAAGAAGTAGAGATGTATCAAAAATAGAATTAAAGTATGCATGCATCATGTTTGATGAAATGCCTAAGAGAAGCTTGTGCATAAGTAGAAAAACTTACTTTTGTGAAACATAGCATAATTGCATTGCGTAATTGCACTTAAGAAAGAAACATAAGCATGAGCTATTCATACGTATATACTTACATATGCATGAGAACTTAAAGAAAGAATAAAGACTTCATAAGAATAAAGAAAAGGAAAGAAAAGCACTAAAGAATTAAAGAAAGAAGAGTGTTAAAGAAGAGAAAAGAATAGGTTGTTGTGATGGGGAACTCATGGGTGATAAGAAGAATTTCCCACATACACGCCGCCTTACGTGAGCGGCATAAGAAGAAGAAGAATTTGTACGACCCGTAAGAGTGTATGTGGATGAGGGTTGTACCAAAAAGAATTCCTACATGCACGCCACCTTACTTGAGTGGCCTAAGAAGAAAGAAAGAATTTGTATAGTCCACAAGAGTGCATGTAGATGAGGATTGTACGCACTCACACGGCCAGGGTTCCGAATCCATGCATCAACTGAGTCCGATCGACAAAGAATAAGAAAGACTAAGACTAAGAAAGAACAAGAAAAGAATAAGAAAGAACAAGAAAGCTTGAACAAGCAAAGAAAAGAAAAGAAAGAAAAGCAAGAAAGAATAGAAGAGCTTGAGCAAGCAAGAAAAGAAAACAGAATAAGAAATAGAAAAGAAGAAAGAAAATGCATTTCTTTGCATTTTTGCAGATGCATTCATTCCTGCATATTACCATGATTTCCTTCATGGTTAGTAAGAATAGAAAGAAAAAATAGCGTGATTAGAAAGAAAGAACAGTGTGAATTAGAAAGAAAGAGTAGTGAGAATTAGAAACAGAGAAAGAACTAAGAAAGAATGAAGAAGAAAAGAATTAAGTAAGGAAAGAACCAAAGAGGAAGTTGCGAGGATAGAAGAGATAAAGGATTTACTTACTGAGCATTTTTGTGCTCATCCTGTTGTTTTTCTATGTTTTACAGGAAATAGGTGAGCAGCGGTCGGAAGGATGTCGACAAGCGGAGAGAAATGGCATTATTGTCCACCGTTGTAAAAGCTTGTATATATGTTATTTTGCCATGTATAGAATAATATATGTTTAGTAAAGAAAATTTTTGGGCCCATCTATTTTTCGTTTGCTATATGTATACTTTTATCATAGTATATTTTCTAAGTATATTGGTAGAAAGAAGTTATTATAGTCAATTTCACCATTAGTAGTATGTGCTATGGTAATTGCTGTGACCATTAGTAGTATGTGCTGTGGTAAGTGTTGGGGTGTCGTTTTGATATTCAGAATTGCGTGTGTCAATTTCATCATTAGTAGTATGTGTTGTGGTGAAGCTGTGGTGTTAATTTCATGAGTAGTATGTGTTGTGGCGAGTGCTTGGTGAAAATCAGTTGCTAGAAGAAACAGAGTTATGATCCTTGGTTGTCAAAAACATAGCCAGGGATATGTAGTTTGGTTTGAGAGGAAGTGTTGACCTTCAACCATATGAGGAGTAGTTCAGTTTGAGGGGAAACGTTGACCATACAATACAAAGGGTGAAGACTGTAATTCTGAAAAACAAAAAGGATCACACAACAATTTGTCAATACACTGTCGTTTTAAGTAAACTATTACAGATATTAGTTTAACATTGTTTTGAGCTCAAACGAGCTACTTTACCAATTCTAAATACTTTATTGATTCTCTCTTTCATATATAAGAGAGATCTTGATTGTACTCAATCCTTAACTCAGCTAATACAAATCAGTTAACAATTTTGTTTTTGCTTCCTTTAAATCTTCACACACATTTATCTCTATTTCAGGTTTTGTTTCACCCTCTACCAAACTATTCAGCCATCAAAGTTTTTGGTTGTGCTGTTTACCCCTTTCTTAGACCATACAACAGTCACAAATTCAATTTTCATACTACCAAATGTACTTTTGTTGGATATAGTTTACATGACAAGGGCTATAAGTGTTTGGATCCCTCTGGTCGCATTTATGTCTGTCAAAGTGTGAGTTTTGATGAAACTTAATTTCCTTTTGAGTCTACTAAAACATATGTTTCTCTGTCTTCCAATGATTCACCTTTATTTGACTCTCATTCACATTCCTTTAATCATTCTGTGTGGCATTTACCTCTATCTACTTTACTTTCATCTCAGCATTCCAATATACATTCTATACCTCCTAATGGTCCTACCACACTTAACCAGTCTAAACTACTAGATACATCACTTTCTAATCCCGTTTTTCAAATAATCTCCACTAGTCCTACCACACTACATCAGCCCACCACTTTAGATACATCAAACTCTACCCCAATTCTCCAACCAACCTCTTCTTCCAATAAGTCTCCCAAATTTGATCCTTCAATACATGACAATACCTGTTATTCTTTCCCAAACACAAACCTATCAGATCAGGCTCAAACATCCATATTGTCACCTTAAACTTTAGATTCCAATGAGTCTTATGATTCTATTCCATTTTATATCTCTTTGCCTCTTGCCCAACCCTGCCCTCTATCATTAAATACACATCCTATGCTCACTAGGTCTAAAACTAGAGTTCATAATACTGTCTTAGTTTCTTCCCTTGACACCAAAGAACCAGCTACAGTATCAGAAGCCTCACCCATCCATCTTGGAAGGTTTCCATGCAAACTGAATTTGATGCCTTGTTGACTAACAACACTTGGGAGCTAGTTCCTATCATATCCGAAGTGCACCCCCTTGGTAGTAAATGGGTGTTTAGGATCAAGTACAACTTTGATGGATCTGTTCAGAGGTTCAAAGCCAAGTCAGTGGCAAAAGGTTTCCAGCAAACTCCAGGTATAGATTACTTGGAAACCTTCAGTCTTGTAGTAAAGTCTCCCACTGTTCGTACCATTCTCAGCTTGGCAGTAAATAATGGGTGGGATATACAGCAGGTTGACATCAATAATGTGTTCCTAAATGGTGAACTTACTGAGACAGTGTACATGACTCAACTTAAAGGGTTTGTTAACCATGCACACCCTCGTCATGTATGTAAACTAACCAAGGCTCTCTATGGCTTAAAACAATCACCAAGAGCCTGGTTTGAGAAGCTAAAAAGAGCATTTTTGCAGTGGGGTTTTACACATTCTATGGTAGATTCAAGCTTTTTGTTTACAAAAAAGATGAGAAAATCATGTACGTCCTGGTTTATGTGGATGACATCCTACTCACTGGAAATGATCCTATTTTAGTACAAGCTACTGTTCAAGACTTAAACACTCAATTTGCCTTAAAAATCTTAGGATCTTTAAGGTATTTTCTTGGCTTTGAAGTATCCAGAATTGAGTCAGGCCTTTATATGAATCAGGCAAAGTATGCCAAAGATCTTTTGGAAATAACTAACATGGGAGAATGTAAGCCTTGTACTACCCCTATGGCTCTTGGCACCAAGTTGACTTTGGATGACAGTGAGCCTTATGAAAATCTAGCTCTTTATAGAAGCACAATAGGAGCTCTCCAGTACCTTACTTTATCTAGACCTAATATTGCCTATTGTGTCAACAAATTAAGCCAATTTCTCAAAGCTCCTACAGCTACACTGGCAGGCCTGCAAAAGGTTACTTTGATACATTAAAGGCATAGCTCACTATGGCTTACAATTCACTAAAACTCACAGGTTAAACCTGGAGTGTTACACAGACGCTGAGTGGGCAAGCAGCCTTGAAGATCACAGGCCACCAATGGCTGTTGTGTCTTCCTTGGTTCAAATCTGCTTCAATGGACCTTTAGAAAACAGAAGGTAGTAGCCCTATCATCCATTGAAGCAGAATACAGAGCTCTCGCTCAAGGTGCTACAGAATTGACTTGGTTTTGTAGTCTTTTCTCTAAACTTGGCCTTCCTCTGTCAGAAATTCCAGTCATCTGGTGTGACAACCAGAGTGCTGGATCATTGGCATCTAATCCTGTCTTCCATGGCAGGACTAAGCACATTGAGCTTGATGCTCATTATGTGCGAGAGCAAGTCACTGCCAATAAACTAAAAGTTTAATATGTACCCACTGAGTTTCAAAAAGATGATATCTTTACTAAAGCTCTTCCAGCTTCTAGGTTTGAATTTTTAAGGAACAAACTCACAATACAAGCTCTTTCCAACTGTTGAAGTCCTTGATGAATTCTTTCTACTACTAAGCAACCACTGCATTAGTGAATTCTTTCATGAGTGATTGAGAAGTCCCTTGATGAAGTTCATTCAACTGCTGAGTAGCTACTACATTGGTGAAATCTTTCACCAGTGATTGAGACTCCTTCCATCTGTTGAGAAGTGTCTTGATGAGTTCTATTCACTACTGAGCAACCACTACATTAGTGAATTATTTCACAAGTGATTGAGACTCCTTACACCTGCTGAGAAGCGTCTTGATGAGTTCTATTCACTGTTGAGCAACTACTACATTAGTGAATTATTTCATAAGTGATTGAGAGGTCTCTTGATGAATTCTTTTTATTGTTGAAGCTTCAGAGGTCTAGCTTACGGGTGGATGTTAGGATGTGAAAATGCTGAAGCTTAGAGGTCCAGCTTACAGGTGGATGTTAGGATGAGAAAATTCTAAAGCTTAAAGGTCCAGCTTACGGGTGGATGTTAGGATGTGAAAATGTTGGAACTTTGACTCACGTTGACTGTCAAAAGCTTTCTGTTAAAGAGTTTATTAAATCTATTTACTATTTTTGTTATTATGTTAATTCATCATAGCTTGAATGTTTATATTTTGCTAGTGATTTAATTGGTTTATTTATGGAAAATTGTGCTTAAAGTGTGGAATTTGAATTTATTCTTTAATAAATACCATTTATGGGATCACGGGTGCATTTTGAGTGTTTTTAGGTTCAAACAGATTTTTGAAGGGAAAAGAATGATGTCGATGGAATTCATGACAAGTAGGAACAAACGGTGCAAGGATCGGAGTTGAAACAACAAAGTTGTGACACGTCGAAGATACAACGTAAAATCTGGAAATTCTTCAAGATAAGCATGCTTCACTGATTGGATCATAACTTGAGCTGTGGAAATCGGAATTTGATGATTCTTGTGGCGTTGGAAAGATTATTCAGAGAGCTACAAATTTCATGTGATTACTTGACCAAATTCTGAATATCACAGACACCTTGGACAGGAAGAACGATCATCGTGGCGACGGTTCTCACCGACACAGCAATGGATCACGGGCTTATTTTGTTAATGCACTATCCTAATCCGAATCTGAATGGGCTAAGACATTTACTCTTTTCCTAATTAAGATCAGAACCCTAGGACTATAAAAGGAGGATTTTTTAGAAGTTTTAGTTTTTTTTGGAAGAAAAGAAGACGACGGCTACTACTTTGGAGATCGGAATTCTTGTGATTCTCGTTCACAAATTAGAGAAGTGTTTATATTTTTATTTCTTGAACTCATGTCACTGAATGGAATGATGGATTTTGTTATTGTCATTATGAACTAACTCTCTTTTCTAGGGCTATAGATGTAGCCCAATTTATGAATATGTGTTGACGTTATTATGTTGATTTTATATTGAGCATAAATTCTAAGTTTTATTATCGTGTGTAATGCTTTCAATTCTCAAGGGCCCGAGAGTTGAATGATATCATGGGTTGGGTTGAGATCGAGAGATGAAACCTGATTTGTCTTAGGTAATAAAACCATAGATTGAGCGAACGCTAGAGATAGGTTACCGCGATCTGTGAGGCTCTGGTAAATTCCATAGAACTTAATGATCTCTTAGCTTCTAAATCTGTTTTAGAGATATCTTGGGTTGTTGCTTGAGGGGTAATTTGCTAATTGCTCGAGAGAGAGTTTGTGGAATTTTAGGGGATTTGGCTTTTAGAATACGCTTAATTAGGTTAACAACAAATGTCAATGCATAGGATTAAATTGGTGCGAAATCTATGCCCTAGGTTTAGTCATATTGATCTTTACATCAAAGTGTTTATAAATTCTGCATTTATTTAGTTTTTAGTTTGTTATTCTTTTCATTAAAGCTATTCTTAAAATTATGTTTTATCAAATAGCAATAGAATATACTAGTTTGGTACTTGGTAGGTAGTTCCCTTGGGATTCGATACTAGTTTACTCGAGCTTTATTACTTGCACGATTTCGACACTTGCGAATAACCTGTCATTAATCACATGCTTTAAGTTTGTTAATACAGTTGTGTATAAATACAACAATGTAGTTGTTATTAAATAATAAGAAAAACATATTACTCTCTCTCTTAAACTTTCCCTTTTTCTTCTTTCATTTTTCCTGCACTTTATCAGTTGCTTTTGTAGCTTGTTTCTAGTTGATTTTCATCTCTAATTCATATTATGAAATTCACATTGTAAATCACGAAAAATTACAAAAAATCCATTGAATGTTGTAACCTTACCCCAAACCTGTTGTACTAGTACATTATGCTGAAACTTCCCATTTTTAAGGTTTCATACTATTTTTATTTTTATTTCTTATTCATAATTTATATGGTGAATTAGATTTCTCGGTGAGTAGTGTCTATGTTTAGAACCTATGGGGTAGAATTAATTTTTTTTTCTTTGTTCTTGTTGGAGTTGTCGACTACTTCAGCATTAATGGGTAACGCAGACGCATTCGGGGGTCCATGTACATTAGGCGGTTTTGGGCTTTTCCATGTATAACCACTGTAGGATTTCTTTTAAGTTACTAATTCCTTATTGGGTTGGGCTTAGGAATAGGAATCCTTGCAAAACTAGGTTTAGTCTCTTAAACCCAGTATATAAACATACTTTTCTCTTGTTATGTGTGTGATAGCAAATCATAGGGCAATTCATTCATTGTAAACGAGAGAGGTAAGACATATTGCAATAATATTGACTTAGCTGGACGTAGCTCACATTGGGTGAACCAAGGTAAATCGCGGGTGTTAGTTTCTTTGTTTATTGTTTGATTTGTTTTACTGTTATGTTTTGTTCCTGATGTTGCCTCTATTTCGTTCAGTTCTCACTATAAATGGTGGGCTAGCTTTGAATGTTGACACATATGGTGTGGAAACTTTGGTATTTGAAAAAAAACTTCAACTACTAGCCATATTATTAGACTTTTCATCCAATTAATGGTTTCCATTATAAGGAATAACTAATTATGTTCCCGTTCCTATGATTAAGATTGATAGTTTTGTGGAAAAAAAATCAAAGAAAATGAGAAAGAAAATCATTTCAATTTTGATTGATAAATAATATAAAAGATTAAAATAGATATTTAATTATTTTAGTTGAGTATCAGATAAACTAATTGACTCACAATACATACTAACGACGGGAACATTTCAATACTTTTTGAAAATATCAAGTACGGATGTAATCAAACAATCTTTGTCATATGACATAGAATATCTATTATGTTGGTAATATTAACGGTTAAATTCACAATAAAAGATATTTGAAACGTTCAAAATATGATATAATTTATAAAATGGTGGGCTATTATATAGAATGTTGGCAAAATCATCCTTACGCACTGCCGACAGTGTTAGATTTTTCATACATGTACGAAAAATGAAAGGAAAAGAAAATAAAAATGAAGAAAAAGAAAGTTATTTTGATTTTTATAAGTGATATAACAGGGTAAAATAGATATTTTATTATATTAATTGAAGGATACTTTATAAATAGCATTCTCAGTTGAAAATAATAAAAATTTGTTTTAAAAAATAGTTATAATAAAAATATAAAAAGATGTATGCTCTAATAAATTCAATGTTTTATATTAACAGATACATATAAAACAGATCAATCCTAATTAGAGAATTATTATTATTATTAGTTACACTAAAGCATATAATTTTGCAATTCACAAAGTATGCTATCTATGATTAAATAGTGCAGCATGAATTTGAGAGAAAAGCACATATGAAGGCTTTTTATTATTATTATTATTATTATTTTGCTTTGATAAATTTCACATAGAACGGTGAAACCCCTAATGATTTTTAACTAATTGTCTTTTAAATAAAACTTTGATACTTCTATTTATGGTAAAATAAATTTCATCCCTACAGTTTGGTTTAAGTACAGTTTAGTTTTTTAAAAGTTTTTAGTAACATTTTGGTCTCTGTTAATTATCTTTTAGTCCCTATCATTTGCAAACCTAGGGGATCAAAATGTCATTAACTCTTTGAATATTAAGATAAATATATAAAAAGAATTTGGTCAACTGAAGAATCCTATAGTTACCTACCTAACAACTTAAACTCCATTGAAGTTGATAAGATTATTTCTACCCTCAATGTCAGTTACAGTATGGGCTCTTTTCTCCTCTTGGAGAAGCGTCTGCTCAATCATCAACTTCTCCTCACATCATAATTGAGCTATAGCTCACTTAAGGGTTATTATGTTAAAAGCAAGGACCTGTTTATCCAATGTTCCTGTGAACTCCGCAACTTTGGCAGCAATGTTGTTATCCCACTGCTGGGAGCAAGAAAGCATTTGGCCTGTTGTGACAGAATCAAGGATTCTATCATCTTCCTCTGCTTCATAGTCTGTTACCACATGACAAGGTAGTAGCCTGCAAAGATAGAAATGATAAAGCATGAATTTCCAGAATATTCCCAAACATCAATCTAGCAAATCCTTTTGAGTAATACATAGGCTTTAATTTACTATGTTAAGAACTATTTAAATAATTCATCCGATAAGCATGTCTCAAAAACATTTAAGACTTCAATTACTATGTTCAGGACTATCTAATAATTCATGTCCACATGCAAGAAGTCTTAAAATGCACATAAGGATGATGTATGCTCAACAAAATGAATCAGTAGAATTTACTATAAAACATCAAATGCTATGGAGCTGAGGGGATACAGTTACTGATTCGCGTATTTATTTTTTACAAGAAATTCATATAGTTAATAAATTTAGAAAGATCAGCAGTATCAATATTAATGAACATTCGCACTCAATCAAGATGCCTTTTACACCATACCTTAAAGGGGAGAAGTGTTGGTACAAAATCACCACATGTAAATGTTTGATATATTAAGCAGCATCAAGTTCAAGCCATCAACACTTCTATCAAGGAGCTATATAAAAATACTTCACAGATACCTTCAATTGTATCCAAAACTTCTTACTGGTATCCAAGTTATAAAAAATTAATCTCAAGAACATAAGAAAAAGAGAAATTCCATTGATCCCTCTCAACAACTTATTCATATTAACTCTAATTTGATCACAATAATGTTATGCAATCATGTACAATATTTCAAAAACTTAACTAAAGTGGTCCATAACACTGCCAAACTAAAGCATTCATTAAATTATTCTCAATAAAAAAAAATACAACGAAGGAGAACTCCCTTTCAAGGAAAAAAAAACCTTGGACAGACCACAAAAAGGCCAAGATAACAAGAGGATATACAATCCATTTAACACTAAGTCCAATGAAAAACAAGGCCTTGGCAAAAAGGTTTAAAAACAAAACACAAACTCAAACACAAGCTGCAGGTCCAACAATTATCATGCCTGCCAAAACGTCGCCCATTCCACACAAAGAAGCACACAGCATGACTATCGTACCCTGCACCTATTTTAAAAGATTTTGATAGAGAGGATAATGTGCTGGTCAATAGGAATAACAGCAGGTCTAGCACTTGATAAACCAGTAGCAGAAATTAATTCTAAAGCATACTTGCGTTGGCCAATGGAAATTCCTTTATCAGACCTAGCAACCTCCAAACCAAGGAAATATCTAAGTATTCCAAGATCCTTAAGCTTAAAATTCGACTAAAGTAACCTTTTTGTATCTTGAATCAGATCTGAATTACTCCCAGTGATGACTATGTCATCAACATAAGCTAGAATCACCACAATATGAGTGTCATGTCTTTTGATAAAGAGGGAATAATCTAATTTTGCTTGGGAAAATCCTCCCTAAAGCAAGGCTGAAGTGAGTTTAAAATTCTAGGCTCGAGAAGCCTATTTAAGTCCATATAAGGACTTGTGAAGTCTACAAACCAAATTCTGTCCAGAAGGTTTATGGAAACCTTGAGGGAAAGACATATAAATCTCCTCTGATAAATCACCTTGTAAGAATGCATTATCCACATCAAGGTGATATAAGGGCCAATCATAAATTGAAGCTAAAGAAAGAATGGTCTTGACAGTTACCATTTTAACAACAAGGGAGAATGTTTCCTCATAATCAATTCCAGCTTGTTGTGTGTAACCTTTAGCCACCAACCGGGTTTTATACCTCTCCAAGGTGCCATCAGCATTAAACTCCAATTTGTATGCCCATTTACATCCTATGGGACTTTTACCAGGGGGCAATGGAACCAATGACCAAGTATGATTGTTCTCTAAAGCTTTAATTTCCTTTGACATAGCTTCTACCCAGTTAGGATCTTTGGATGCTTGGGAAAAATTAACTGGTTCAGTAAGGGAAGAAATTTTGCTAAGGTAGGCTTGGTAAGTGGGTGAAAGGTGACTGTAATTTACAGAATTTGAAATTGGATATTTGACTAAGTGAGTTTGTAAGGAAGAGGGAAGTGTAGGACAGTGGTAGTCTGTAGTCCAGATTGGAGGTTTTATAATTCTGGTAGATTTTCTTAAAGGTATGGAAGAGGACTGAGCTGAAGTATCAGCTATAAAATCTGTATTTGTGATAGGAGAATCTGTTGTTGAAGGTATATTTGAGTCAAGAGACACAACTGGATCTGATGTATGATCTGGAAAAACATCTACATGTATGCAAGGTTATGAAAGATGTGCATTGGAACAATCTATTTCTAGAAAAGAATCAGATGGAAATACTGAAAAATCCATTTTGGACAAGCTGAAAGGAAAAATATGTTCATAAAAGGTTACATCTCGGGTGGTATGAACTGTATGGGTTTCTAAGTTGTACAGCAAATATCCCTTTTTATTTAAGGAGTATCCTACAAAAACACAGGGAATGGACCTAGGGGTAAATTTGTCTTTAGGAGTAAGGATTGTGGAATAAGTTAAGCAACCAAAGACTCTCAAATGTGTCAAGGAAGAAGGTTTGCCAAATAATTTTTCAAAAGGAGAGAGACCTTTGAGGACAGGGGTTGGACACCTATTAATTAAATAGACTGCTGTTTAAATACAGTAGCCCCAAACTGTGTGTGGTAATTTTGAGTGAAACTTGAAGGCTCTAGCAGCCTGTAAAATGTGTCTGTGTTTTTTCTCCACAATACCATTTTGTTGTGGAGAGTAAATGCATGAACTCTGGTGCTGAATACCTAGGTTTGCTAACAAATCATGACAATTTCTATTAAAAAACTCTAAGCCATTATCAGAACAAATGCATTAGGTGTTACATTAAACTGATTTTGAACCATGAGTAAGAAATTTTTAAGCAACTGAAAAACATCAGATTTAAATTGCATTAAGAAAATCCATGTCACTCTAGTACAATCATCTACAATTGTAAAGAAAAATCTTGCATTTCCAAAAGTAGGTACTTTATAGGGACCCCATACATCATATGCAAAAGATCAAAAACTGAATTTGAAATACTTTGGCTTAAAGGAAAAGGTGTTCTGGTTTGTTTTGCCAAGGGACAGATTGGACAATGTGTAGAATTGTCAATTGACAAATTATTAACCATTTGCTTTAGAATAGGATTTGGGACATGCCCCAATCTTTTATGCCAAACATTGAAATCAGAAACTACCCTAGAACTAGGAATTGAAATCTTGTTTATTGTTGTATTGCAAACACTCGGTGTAGAAAGTATTTTGGCAATGGTTTTGATGTTAGAGTTGTGCAGTGATGATTGTGTGAAGGGCACATGAAAATATAAGCCTTGAAAATTTTTACCAATCCCCTTCAACTTGCCGCTCCAGAGGTCCTGGATTGAGCAAAAATCAAGGTAAAAGGTAATTGCACAATTATTAGCTGAAGTGTATTGAGAAACAGAGAATAGATTATATTTGAAATCTGGCAAATGCAATACGTGATCTAGACTAATCTCGTCATCTATCCTAACAGATCCAATGTGCTTAATTTTGGTTTTGGTTCCATTTGGTAGGCCAACATAAGTTTCCACATGAGAAGTTGTGTCAATAGGTGCCTTTAAGCTAGATAATCTATCAGTCATATGATATGTCGCCCCTGAATCTATAATCCAATTTGTAGTATCATTAAAACGGGAGAAAAGTGATGTAGCTATACCTGCCCCATTGGCTGATGCTGAGATATTCTCCTTTCCAAGAAGTTGGAGTAGTTGGGAGTATTGTTCTACTGAAAATATTTTTCCTAGTGAATTTGAACCGTTTGGTGATTCTCCAAGAGTATTAGAGGTTGTACTAGGCTGTGTATGTGCTTGATTAGCTGCTGCCCTGCTCTTTGATCCATTTTTCCCTTTGTAGTCAGCTGGGTAACCATGAATTTTATAACATGTATCCCTCTTGTGCCCTGGTAGATGACAAAACTCACACTCTATATAAGGCCTTTTCCCTTTATATTTGGGATTATAATTTTGCCCTTTTTGTGTGTTCTGCGTATACAAAGCAATGGTTACATCCGAGACACTATTATTTCCTGACAATATTCTCTGACTCTCATCTTGATTAACAACAGAATATGCCTGTTTTACAGAGGGCAGAGGTGACATCAATAGGATTTGGCTTTGAACCATAGAATAACTATCATTTAATCCCATTAGAAATTGTACTAATTTCTGTTGATTTAAATGCTCAAGATAAGCCTTCGCTGACAGACTATCAGGTGGTGGCAAACTGATCAGTGAGCTCAATTCATCCCACAACGCTTTTAATTTGTTGTAATAGATGGCTACAGACATAGTACCTTGTGTGAGGTTAACAATCTCTCGATGAATCCCATAGATTCTTATACCACTCACTTTATGATATTGCTCTTATAGATCCTGCCAAACTTGATTCACGTTGGTGGAAAATACTATGCCATTGAATATCTCTTTTGACACTGTATTAAAGATCCATGCCAAGACCAATGAATTACATCATTCCCACTGTGCTCTTAAGCTTGAATCAGATGGTTTCTTGCATGTAGCATCAACAAAACCAAGTTTATTTTTAGCCCTAAGTGAGATTGTCATGGCTCTGCCCCAGATCCTGTAATTTTCAATACGTGTAAGTTGTTCAGTTACCAAGGCAGCTCCCGGAGTATCAGACAAGTGAATATACAACGGCGAGTTCGTGTCTAAGAGATTCATCGTTGATTGATTCATTGTTGATTCACTGCTTATGAGTTGATTGTGCAGAATATTGAACCAACTCTGAGAAATTGATGAGCCAATCAAGACCAGTTGTTAACGAAAGGAAGAATGAGTTGATTGTGCAGAATATTGAACCAAATCTGAGAAATTGATGAGCTAATCAAGATCGGTTGTTGACGAAAGGAAGAAAAATTCTTAGGATATCAAACCCTAAGCTCTGATATGATAAAAGATTTTGATAGAGAGGAAAATTGTAGAAAGAAGAAGGAGAAGAATTCCTCAATTGTATCGATTCACCCAGTTCTGTACAGTGTCTTTTAGTAAAGGAAAGTCTAACTAATTCAACTAACCAACTCCACTAACTAACTCCACCAGTTCAGTTAACTATAGTTACATTTAACTATAACAATATTTAACTAAAACAATATTAATGAAAGCTGTAAGCTGAGCTGAAGTAGACTGAAGTAGAGTTGAAGTGTAACTGACGTGTATTCTTCAATATATTTCCCTCCACTAAAACAGAACATAATTTAGGGCCACCATGGCGGTCATCAAAATAGTCTGATCATAAATGTCATGTTATGTTAAATTCCACTTACAATATTTATCTTGTTGAACAAATCTCATTCATGATTAGGGTTGACAATTTCTAGCGACGATGACGGAAAAGGGGTTGGGGACCTTCATTGTAATTACTAGTAAAGAACATTGATGGAATGGAGTAAATTGTTATTTCAAATGCTTGAAGGGAAAATATTTATTCAACGAAACCTTAGGGGAAAGATTAATTTAAACTTTAATTTTAATTATATTTTATTGGTATGTATGTACATATAAAAAAATTATCTTTGCATTTTCAGCAACCGAGAGGCACATAATTAGTTCTAAATATCTCTGAAAATGATGCTCTCAATATTGTTGTGATAATATCAAATTTACGTCTGAAATGTAAAATACGTCTTGCTTGTAGTCGACAACTATCTTACAATATTGTAGTCTTGAAGATTTCGATAATACAAGTCTACAATTCAAAGCTCTCAATCAAGAAGATGAATAGACTTACCATCTATGGACAAAGCAAGTTGCACAACGTCTTCGACCAGTGAATTTAAAAGACATTATCAGGGAGAATTGGAGGCTTAAGATGTTATCGCATTTCTTTCATAAAAACCTAGTTCAGACTGTTAGTGTTAATCTTACTAGTTTTTATATACTAATCCACCACCCATACAAATCAATAGACACTTGATTTAACCACTTGGCTTGTAGTCAGATGGCAAGACCTTAGATCACCCAGATGTTTTGTGTTTTGAGTCTCACCAAGTGGTTACCTACCACATTTGCAATTTATCTGGCTCATTAGACTTATAGGGTGTTAAATGGATTCTGATAATTAGTTGAGATATGCGCAAGCTGACTCGAACACTCCGGTCAAAAAAAAAAAAAAAAAAGGGGCCCTTGACATTAAAATGCTACATTTAAAAAAGAAACACAATTATTTCTAGTAAGTTGGAAAGTGGTGTGGGGATTAAAGAGAATGTTATAAAATATGTGGCTATGCACCACACAAATTGATGGCACATGACCATGCTTTTGACATGTGGCCTTTTAATGTTATTGATTTGTATGGGCAACGAAATAATATACAAAGCCACTATGTTTCCTTATAAGATTAACACTTAGAATAATATTATGCTTACAGTTGAATTATACAAATGAGTCATACAACCAGACAAAAAATAAAGGATAAAGTAGTTATTTTATATGAATTTTATATAATTTTTGTCTGATTGTATGACTCAATTGTAAATAAAACATTGTTATAAAAGTTGTTATGAAAAAGCGCAATAGCATCTGAGCCCAGTGAATTAGGTTTCTATGAAAAAAGTGTAATAGCATCATAGTGTTTCAGTTCTCTCTCTATTTCATCTAAAAGTGTTTTCTAAATTTACTAATTGAAGATATTGTGTAGCTTGTTTTGCCTATAAAAAATATGCTATATCATCTTCTCGGTATAGTTTTTTTTTAATTGTAGACTTCCAATTTGTTGTTTCATATAACATTAATAAGAAGATAAATAATAATGCAAGCTAGCTTTATTTTATGATGTGGAAGATTCAATTTTATTGTTTCATATAGCCGTAGAAAACAATAATGTAAGTAAAACTAGCTTTATTTTCTAATATTGCACTGTTATGTTATTAGTTTTTTTTTTTTTTTAATCACTTCTTTTTCTTGATAATGTTTTAATTATATCTTGTTATAAATTTAACCTAAACGGGTTTTCTTTTTTCCCGTAAACAAACAATTAGTTTTTTTTATGATATTTGAAAAAACTTGGTTTTACTTGGACTTAAATCAAGATGTATTCATTCATTTTATATACATGTGACAACATTTAGCAACAACTAACCAAATTCATGTGACCACATATTGATTCATTTTATTAAGAAATGAATGCATATTGTTGTAAATTTTACTATATATTGATTGATCCAAAAAAATTAAACATTTTTCATTTAGTGAAATTTCCTTCTCAAAGTGGGCTTTCATTGAGTCAAGTCAAGTCTACCTAAATTAATTTAATTAAAACTGAGATATTTTAATAAATTAATATTAATAAGAACAGAACCACCAATAATAATCCATTGCAGAATAAAGAACCCAAATCAGGAATTATATATAGATTTTGAAACGTGAAACTTCCCACATCTCCAAAAGTTCTAAATAAGCTAGCGGCAGATAAGATATTACACCCAAAAAAACAAAAAAGAAATGTTTTGAACTTTTATCTCCTTACATCTAGCATGATGGTCTTCAAATTCATCATCTAAAATTATCAATATATGAGGATAACTTCACAGCATTATAGTTCCTAAAAGACAGTTGGAGTTCAAAAATGCTGCCAACATCAATAAGTTGAACTAATTGCACGGACTGTCGTTGGCAGCACAAAAGCCATAAGCAGTATGATTCTCAGTTTCATTGAATGAAGAAATTTCTCACCTCCCATCTGCAATTATGTCACTGAGCTGACTGGCATTTACTGGAGCGAGCAACGGGTCAACTTTAGGGCAAAGATCAGTTGCATTGTCATATTGGCTATTCTTTTCACTGTAACTTCTTTTCGATGAGGTTGTAACAATATCTCCCTTCATAAAGCTGTTTGTTGTATCCTTAAAATCCCAATCAGTCAAATAACTTGGCTTCGAAGTAACTGGTCCCACTTCTCTGTCTCCAACAAGCATGTCACAACATGTGACATTGGTGGCCGTAACATTGGTGATGCTTGAGTGCACAAGAGAGCCACTCCCATTACTCTTAAAGCTTCGATTTCATTGAACTCTGTTAATGTGGGATCTATCAGCCCCAAACTTTGGTTACTTTCATGAAGACTCCAGGCCTAGAAATAGCATATAGACAATTCAAAAAGAATGCGTTTTTCTTTAACTACAGTACTTAGAAGCAAGCAGCCAAAACAAATCAAAATTCAAGTTCATTTTCTTTACCCATTCGAGAAGATAAAACTTTTCCCTATCCAAGTTGGTACTAGAGTTTGCTCTTCTCCAAAGCAACAACACCAAAACTGAATACATCAACCTTCTCTGTCAGGTGCCCAAGCATTGCATACTCTGGTGCTAGATAGCCACTGCAAGACAATTAAGTGTTTGTAAAGGTTAAAATCAAAAGTCTGTCTGGACATATAGATTGTTGTCAAACTGAGTTTGACAGTAAGGCACATACTATGCGCCCATGCCTTCACAATGTGAATGCATTTTGAATTTAGAAAATCTTACATAAATACAAAGCAATAGCATCATATATCTACTTCTATCAAATTATTCTAGCATCTATGACTGGGTGACTATCAAGAAAGACACAAGAAGTACTCTCAACTGTTAATAAACTCTTCAAACAGTATATAATTATTATTTGGTTGTCGTTATACAAATCTGCTGGGTATTGATGGTAACTACCATGATAGCGTGTACAAATTACATCATGTTCACTCTGCAGCACATTCCAAACGAAGCAATTAGGAAGAATGGTAATCAAGAAATGATTGAAAGAGCTTACATGGTCCCTGCAACCGCTGTGCTGATGTGAGTTTTCTTATCATCAAACAGCTTTGCCAATCCAAAATCTGATATCTTGGGGCAAAGTTCTGTATCAAGTAAAATATTACTTGCTTTGATGTCTCGATGCACAATTTTTGGCCTTGACTCCTCATGAAGATATGCTAGACCTCTTGCGGTTCCCAAGCATATATTAAACCGGGTAGGCCAATCAAGATGTAACTCCCTATTTCCTGCAGAAAAGTTGGCACAATCATTAAGAGCTTCCAGAGTTATTGGAGCAGAAAATTGAGGATTCAGGAATAATGTATGTCCAGGAATGATTTGGAGCTCATTAAAGTATTGTCAATCAGCTCTATGAAAACCTGTTGCTCGTTCTTAGAGGTTTAGCTAGCTAATTTTGTAGATCTCTACCTTGTTCAGAGTCATTATCATTGTGATTCACAAAATGCATATTTCAAGCAAGATGAATATTTCATTCTTTAAACTTAGTTTCAGTTAAAATATTTTAGTCATAAAAATTGATTTCGGTACAGCAAGACTTATAGTTAATAATTGACCGAGTTCATAGGACAGAAATCACATGCATTAATGTTTCAGTTGCTGGCAAGAAAACCAAGGTAGAAAAATATAAAACTAAGGTCTAAGGTTGATTATTAAACATCAGCATCCTCATACCAAACAATACTTGATCGAGGCTTTTGTTTTCATGATATTCATAAACAAGGAGGTGTCTAGTTCCTTCAATGCAGCATTCATGCAATTTCACAAGATTGTGATGTTGCACTGCAGTTATGGTAGCGATCTCATTAGTAAACTGATCTTTCCCCTGGTTGGATCCTAGTGAAAGTTGCTTCACAGCTATCACTCTTCCATCAGAAAGCGTACCCTGTAGCACCAGATTTAATAACATAAATTATATCTGCTCCATCGTGAAAATCCGAAAGCTAAATTCAACCTAGTTTTCCTGTTATATTTTCTAGCTATGACTGCATAACATATAATCCATCACAACCGAAGTTCCCAGTATCTATAGGTTGTAACTTGTAAATGTAAGACATAGTTACCTTGTACACAGGTCCAAACCCTCCCTCTCCTAGCTTATTTGAAGGGCCAAAGTCTTTTGTTGCAGATCTCAACTCAGCATAAGTGAAAGATTTTGGCTTAGGTCCCATTCCAAGTAGCACTATGTATTGAGGCAAGACATTAGATTACAGAACATTGAAGGACTTGTAGTACAAGAAATACAATACAGCAGCAAACCCAGAATAAAGATACAAAGGTGGACTAGGTGTCCACGTCAATAGAGTTAGATCTTTACAAAAATCTTGTGTAAACCCCAAAATTGTTTTCTCTTACAAAAATCTTTACAAGAAACATGGTAGCAGAGATTTTATGACTACAATAATCTAGGGTGCTCTTACCTTCCACATCATTGTTATCTCTTTTCATCCTCGTATAGAAAACTAAAAATATCAGTATGAACCCCAAAATTGCAAGCGTGACCGCAATACCAACAATCAACCCAGTCTGGTTCTTCTTTCGTTCAATATTAACAGTTTGCTCAATATCAACAGTTGGTGGAAAACCTGAGCAGTAAAATTCAGTTATAAGTATCAGCAAGAAGAATATTAGCACATATATAGTAGTTCATCTAAGAAGAAGATTCAATGAAATCACATAGTTTACCTGGAGTGACACTAAGAGCTGAAATTAATGGTCCATAACTACCTGCGGCAGGCACGCAGCAGGTCCCTTTACCAGCCCAAAATAGGTGAATTTCAAGATGATTATCAGACACAGTAGCATTAAAGCTCCTCCTAATTTCTCTTCTAACCCCACCTGCTTCCTTTGATATAACAAAATCCTTCAATCGACAAGTGCCCTACAGGATCAATGATGAGATTCCCAGTGTAAAACCAAATAGATGGAATTGAAATAATAGAATCTGTAGATAATAAGGGTACACAATGTTTACCTGAATATAAATGTCAAAGACACGCCTTCCAAGACTCTCCCATTTTCTTGAGGCTCGATCTTCATAAACTATTTCAGCAAAGAACAAGCTAACATTGTAAGGCCCATTCTCAAGACCAAGTCCATAATATCTAAGTGACCCGGGTGATTGTCTTGAAGTCTGATAAAGATCTGGGGTTGTGGTGTTAATCACTTTTGAGCCCTCATTTTGAATAAGTGTTCTAAATCGTCCTTCAGAAAACAAACCCACATTACTAAGTGCCCATTTTTCTGAATTAAATACACCAAAAGAAGCTCCATCAATGTTATCGTCCTTATACACTGTATTGCCAACTCTCGACTGTTTACCACCACACTTGATTGCTAACCTTGAATCTGCAAACGCAAAGATAAAAGCTTTAATGACAACATTGATCCGAATTTCCTACAGCAAAGATTCAGACAAAATTCATGGAGTATAAGTATTCAACTACCTAATACAATAATTCTGAATAAATAAAACTAAAACAGATGGCAATACATTAATTTTTCAGACATGGAGGTTGAAGGAGAGGTTTTTACTTGAAAGTTCATTGCCAATGCATGGTTTCTAACTGTTCTTCTTTTTTGGTGGGGGTTTGGTATCCAGATATCCCTTGGCCTCTCCTATATGATCATTGAGTTTGAAACTGGAGGTTAAAATCAAATCCTCCAACCTTGGCACTCCAGAAACTAGTAGCATATAAGACATAAACTTAGCACTCTTGTTTGGAAGTCAAGGGTCTTAACCACCGAACCCAACCCCTGAAGCTAGGATTCTAACTGTTTATTTTTCTTACGAAGGTCAATAGGTATATTAAACCTTTTAGATCAAAATGAATACACTAATTTAGGGTAAATGCCAATTGCACCTCTTGAAACTCGCAAAACTAACACTTAGACCCCACAAAAAGAGAAAAACTACCGCATTGTCCCCTTATGTTAGATTTTCCGTAAAATGTGAGAGTTAGACCGATTTGACCAAGAGAATTAGAATTTGCCCATAGTTATATTTCAGACTTGACTATTCTACCCCTAAATTTCATAAAAAAATAAAAAATAAAATAAAAGAACTCATTTTTAAATAAAAGGGTAAAATAATTAAGAAAAATTTAAAAAAAAAAACCCAAAACAATACAAACCTAAACCTAAAATCCCAAATATTTAACTCAAAAAAAAAAAAAAAAAAAAACCCTAGTCTAAACCTAAAATCCCAAGTATTTAGCTCAAAAACAAACCCTTAATAAAAAATATATATATACCATGAGTAATCCCCACAAATATGTACATTTAAAAAAAAAATAAAAAAAATTAACATTTATTATAATTTTTTCATAAATTTTAGTAAAAAAATTCTATCTTTTTTTAAATTTCTACAAATTATTTTTGCAATTTAAACATTTTCAAATTCCTTTTCCTTATTTTACTTTCATTTTTTTAATAAAATTAAAAAAAAATTATTTCGTATTCTACTAGTTTTGAAACGTCTATTTTACCCTCCTCTCTATGAACTTTAACACCAAAAACAAACGGCAAGAGGTGTCTTGGTACTTTTTGCACTTTGTGGGGTCTAAAAAGCTTTGCCCTCAACATCAACGGTTTACTGAACCTATCTCTTAATTAATCTTTTTAGAGCTTCTCCAAATGACTCTTTATATAATTCAGACTGACTCTTTATATAAATCAAACTCTTTATTATAAAGAGTTTATCCATAAAAACAAGAATCCAACAGACTCTTTATCTTTAAAATATAAATTAGAGAGTGAATTTGACTCTCCACATTTAGAGAGTCAAATTTCACTCTTTATCCTATTTTTAATTAATAAACTACAAGTTTTAATACATTTTATTTAATAATTCTCTCTCCTATTAAGTCTCTTTTTTAAAAAGAAAGAGCATCTTCATTAAATTTAAAGAGTCTATTAGATTTGAATAAAAATTGTGTTCTTTATATTTTAAAATTAATGAAGATGTTCTTTATTTATATCAAAGATGTTCTTCAAAATAAAGAGTATCATTAGAGATGCTCTTAGATGGGTTATTTTTGTACTAGTGGATAACTGATCCACTATGTAAGTTTTTTTCACAGTAGTTAAGACATATCTAAGTTTCCTATCAAAACCAAATTGACGCATTCACTGAGCAGGAGCTTTATTAAACCTTTATCTTATGAAATTTCTTTGAACCTCTTTTACTAATCATCAACCATATCAATGTTTACATCTACATAGATTGCTTAACAATAAAGGAGGTGAGAGAGAATAAATTTTATTAAGCCCACTACTGCATGCTAGCTTCACTTCTTACAATAGGATCTTGCTCTAACATTCAGAAGCATGTTCCTTACATGTGTACAACATCCAAGTGCAATACAAAATTATACAGAGCACTATCAGATTGATAAATAAAACAGCAGCATCTACACTAAGGAAAATAATCCAGAAAGAATAAGGTAATATGGAAGTACAGTAAATAATACAAAGGGAACTAAAAAGCAGCTTACAGCGAGGAGAATTATTATTGCAGTGGAAATTTCTCTGGAGGCAGTTCAATCCAGGAACAAGACTGGCAAGTACAGAGAACATTACTGGTCATCTTTATTGAAAATTCAAAAAGCAGCATGTTCTGTTAAGGAGTTTTTATGCTACTTGTCTTCTCTTCTTTAAGCGAGAACCTTTTTCGCAAAGCAAAATCTGATCATTATTATTATTATTACAAAGGAAATTATTACTCACCTGCTGTTTGAGCTGTCAAATGTGAAGTTGTTGCCAACTAAATTCCTATACAATTGATTGAAATGATCAATTATATGTAAGAGTTTGAAGCATTCTAGTAAGAGATGCAAGGATGTTTGACATTTTTTTTTAAGTAATACTATACTTACAAAAAAAACTTACAAAGATCTTCGTACAAAGTGATGTGTCAAAAAATGAATGGAAGAGTAAATTTAATAAGTTTGACTTTTTGTTTCACTCTTCCATTCATTTTTTGCCACCTCACTTTGTATGGAAATCTTTGTAAGTATAGTATTATTGTTTTTAAAATATAGTGAACCATAATTTGAGGAATAGTTGACTACATTACAAAGACATCAGAAATGAGCTATGCCTTCATGGAATGCCAAATGGTTTTTCTGAGTGATCTTTCTTTGCGAATGGAAATTAAAGCACATCAAGGCATTAGACAGGCATTATTCAGTCCCATGATATTATTTCTTTTGAGTGCCAAAAAGGAAGGGACACTGGGTTACCAGCAGTGATAAGTATTGGTCATGAAGATGGGTGCTCAATAGATTCCCAGACAGTCATCTGCTTTTCTTTTTAATTAGCCTGATGGTCATAAATTTTTTCATCGATTCTTTTGTGCAATCATGTGAACTATTATAAATTAAAGAAACAAGGAAGAGAGTTCATGCGAGATTCACAATGCCTACACTAATTCCATAAAATGAAGACAGACAAAGGAATTATCATGGTTTGAGAGACATACAGCATTCCAATAGTAGTCACCCACGAGGGAAAAGTTCATGATAGATAGTTGGAAGATAAATCTCTGCAGGAAATAGTATTATAAACACCAGTGAGCTGAAGACATATATATCTGACTAAGAAACAAGTCAGTAAAGAATTCGATTGCTTTTATCAATTAGTTGTCAAATCAAATTGGCCAAAACCATGGTTGTATGGAATTAGAAGAAATGGATTGAATGCATTTATAGAAAACCTTGTATGAAAGAGTTCTGAGTTACACATATGATAATTGTCAGTGGCCTAATTCAAAAATAAATATCTATAGGAAAAGCGCCTTATTAATTCTGCTTTTTTTTTTTTTTTTTTAATCTCAACTTCTAGGTAGAAACACACAACGTAATCGTCATGGTTCAATTGCAAGCATTTAAGAAGATGAAACTAGAGATATGTGTGTACAGTTGCTATATTCATACTCATGAACATGCATATCAAAATGTGGTTAATATAAAAAATACATATTAATTAAATTAGTGAATTTTTTTTTTTGTTTTTTTTTTTTTTTTGTTTTTTGATAGGAAACATAGAAATGTATACTAATGAAAAAAACATAGAAAGTATATCAGAAATCCACTCCTACAAAAGGGGCTAAAGCTTTACAAGTAGTATCAAGAGCCTGTGTAAAAAGAAATCTAAAAAAGAGAGATACTATGGCATGGACAAGTCCTAAAAACCAGAATTATCTTATTACTGCTAACCACTTAAGATGGATAAAGAAAAAAGAGGTATCCTCAAAGTCTTTTGAGACAGAGGTCCAAAGAACTCAGTTTCTTCTTCCCCACCGTCTTCAAAGATCCTTTATTTCTTTCACCCAAATAACCCACAAAAGTGCAAGAATCACACAATTATTGTGAGTCTTGGCCTTTTTTCCTTTACCAAAGAAAGTAGAGTTCTCCATAAGTAAATCATAACAAGGTCTTGGAGTAACCTAATGGAAATTGGTTTCACTACAAACTTTTGCCCATAATCGTGAAGCCATTGGGCAGTGGAGGAACAAATGGTCAGAGGATTCTGCATTATTCTTGCATATTAGACAAAAGAAGTTTGGGTTAAAGTGTAAAGAATGAAAGTAGATTGGGTTTCACTACAAAAACACCAATATGATGTACTTTTGTATTAAACTCAATACGGTGGCGTTTTTATATCATCTTCCTGATATAAAAACGCAACCTGCTCTGTTCCTAAATAAGTTAGTAAAAAGTTTCAGTTCTATTCGTTATATGTTCAACTGTTTTTCTCAAAGTCTTCAATTTTAGTTAACTTTCTTTTCAAATCTGGTCAAGAATCTTTATGGTATCAGACTTGAATGGAAAGTCTTCCTCATTAAATCGTACTTGTTTAACAATATACACCCTGCTTGAAGAATTCATGCATCGATAACCTTTATGAGCAAGGTTGTATCCCAAGAAAACACACTTTTCGGTATGAAAAGACACCTTATATCTGTGGTAGGGCCTGAGATATGGATAACATCCACAGCCAAATACTTTAAGATCAGTGTAACCTGGTTTTTGCTTAAAAGGAGTTTCAAATGGAGAGACAAACTCAATAGCAGCTGAAGGAAGCCTATTTAGCAAGTATACACTAGTGCTAAAGGCTGACCACCAGAATTTTAGTGGCATAGCCGCATGAGCTAGAAGAGATAACCCAATTTCAGTGATGGCTCTATGTTTTCTCTCTACTCTACCATTTTGCTGATGAATGTATTGACAAGGATGCCTAAACATAACTCCATGTTTCTCCAAATAACTAGACAAGGGTCTAAACTCCCCTCCCCAATCTATTTGCAAACATTTCAGGTTTGTATCCAACTGATTTTCAACAAAGCAATGGAATTGAGTGAATACACCAATGACTTCAGATTTAAGCTTTAATGGATAGATCCAGGTATACTTACTAAAATCATCCACAAGGTCACATAATACCGATACCCTTCAGTAGATATAATAGGTGCAGGACCCCATAGATCTGAGTAGACTAATTCTAAAGGTTTTTGTGCTCTTGAAGTGGAAACAGGGAACTTACACTGCTGTAGTTTACCAAATTGACATGCTTCACAAAAAAAGCTTTTATTTCCAACAATAGTATTCTTTACATGCAACTTTTCAAGTACATTATTCAAGACTTTAGTATTAGGGTGACCTAACCTAGCATGCCATAGACCAATATCACTAGATGGCTTAACAAACAGAAAACTATCTGTAGAAGTACGTTCAAGAGCATACTCTCCACCATTATCAGAATGTTCTCCTTTATTAGATGTAGATAAATTAACAGCATGAATTTCAGGAGCTGAAGTGAAGCGGAAGCATGACATACTGACTTTATTTGAGAATCAGCAGAACAGAAATCAGTTGTTGGCAAGGTAAGCTTATAGAGGCCATCCTTTACTATCCCTTGAAGGAGTGTAGCCTTGCTATATTTATCCTTTATTAAGCAACAGTCAGCATGAAACTCAACTATCACATGGTTATCTTTAGTGATTTGAGATATGCTTAACAAGTTTTTAGCAATCTTTGGAACACAGAGAATATTCTAAAGTTTTAGAATTCTATTTGAATCAGTGGAAGGTAACAATAGCATACTTGCATGAGTGATAGGGATGGAGTGCCCATTAGTCAAGGCAGCAACCATTAGAGTTATTTTGTCTCTTACTATATATAATCAGTGGGAAGTGCAGCAACTTGATGTAAACAATGCGTTTCTTAATGGGGAGAGCTGACGGAAAAAGTGTATATGATGCCACAAGAAGGTTTTTCTAATTTTTCTCAAACCAAGCAGGTATGTCAACTACATAAGGTGTTGTATGGGCTTAAACAAGCTCCAAGAGCTTGGTTTGAGAAACTGAAAAATTACTTATTAAGCTGGGGTTTTCAGAATTCAATTTCTGATGTGAGTTTGTTCTTTTACAAAAAGGAATCCTATGTTGTCTATCTACTGGTGTACGTTGATGATATCTTGGTTACATGCAACAATTCCTCCTTCGTTGATCAGGTTATGACAGATCTGAATACACAGTTTGCTTTAAAAGTTCTTGGTCCAGTTAACTACTTCCTTGGATTTGAGGTTAAGAGAAATGACAAGGCATTACTCTTAACACAAAGCAAGTATTCTCAAGACCTTCTAGTAAAAGCTGGGATGCATGACTCCAAACCGTGTGTAACTCCTATGGCCACTGGAACTAAACTGAGTAAAGAAGACAATATTCAATTTGATCAACCATCATTATATCGGAGTATCATTGGAGGACTGCAGTATCTTCCGCTGTCCAGACCGGATCTTGCTTTTGCTGTGAATAAACTGCAGCTTTCTTCAATGTCCATCACAATCATTGGACTGCATGTAAGAGAGTTCTTAGATATGTAAAGGGCACTCTAAATCATGGTCTTGTATTCACTAAAAAGGAACACTTTATGCTAGAAGCTTATGTTGATGCAGATTGGGCAAGTGATATAGATGACAGGAGGTCCACAAGTGGATATGCTGTTTTTGTTGGGGGTAACCTAGTTCAGTGGAGTTCAAAGAAACAGAAGGTCGTTTCTCTATCCTTTACAGGAGCAGAATATCGGTCCTTGAGTCAGGCATCTACTGAACTTGTATGGATTAGGAGCTTGTTTGAAGAAATTGGTATTACTCTGAATGGTTGTCCTGTCATCTGGTGTGATAACATGAGTGCTGGAGCACTGTCCTCAAACCCTGTGTTTCATGCTAGGACTAAACACATCGAAATTGATGTGCACTATGTAAGAGATCTGGTAGCAAAGAAGAATTTAAGTGTTCAGTATGTAGCCTCTGAGTATCAAGTGGCAGACATTCTAACCAAAGCTCTGCCAACAAATCAGTTTAATTATTTGAAAGACAAGCTAACTGTTTCATTTTCCTTGTCTGAGTGATCTGTGCAAGAAGGAAATTCAATTCAGGAAGGAACTGCAATTCTGATCTGGACACTGATTCTAATATTTTGGGAGTTTATATTGTTTTGAGTAAGTTGCAGAACTGTGGAATGAAGTTGCTGTCAAAAAAATAATAATAATAATAATAATAATAATAATAATAATAATAATAATAATAATAATAAAGTTGTGTGAGGAATGAAGTCTACAGCAAGTAGTGAATTCTGCAGCAAATGCAGTTGGGTGACTGATCTGTGAATGCAAGTCGTATCTGTGTAGCAAATGCAGTTGTGTGAGTGATCTGTGAATGTTATAGAATGAAGTCGCTGTAATAAAGTCTGCAGCAAGTAATGAAGTCTGCAGCAAATGCAGTTGTGTGAGTGGTCTGTGCAGTAAATGCAGTTGTGTGAGTGATCTGTGAATGTTTTAGAATGAAGTTGCCGTAATAAAGTCTGCAGCAAGTAGTGAAGTCTGCAGCAAATGCAGTTGTGTGAGTGGTCTGTGCAGCAAATGCAGTTGTGTGAGTGGTCTGTGAATGTTATGGAATGAAGTTGCTATAATGAAGTTTGCAGCAAGTAGTGAAGTCTGCAGCAAATGCAGTTGTGTGAGTGATCTGTGAATGGCATTATTTTTGCTTTAGTCAATATATGTGAAGAAATAGTAGAGATGTTTTGTTTAAGGGGAAATATTAGGAAGAGTTAAGATCAAGATCAAAGATGTTTTGTTTAAGGGGAAATATTAGGAAGAGTTAAGATCAAGATCAAGAGATGTTTTGTTTAAGGGGAAATATTAGACAAAAGAAGTTTGGGTTAAAGTGTAAAGAATGAAAGTAGATTGGGTTTCACTATAAAAACACCAATATGATGTACTTTTGTATTAAACTCAATACGGTGGCGTTTTTATATCATCTTCCTGATATAAAAACGCAACCTGCTCTGTTCCTAAATCAGTTAGTAAAAACTTTCAGTTCTATTCGTTATATGTTCAACTGTTTTTCTCAAAGTCTTCAATTTTAGTTAACTTTCTTTTCAAATCCGGTCAAGAATCTTTATTGCACATAACACACCAATGAGGGGAGAGACACATTTGATGATACTTTAATTGGATGATGTCAGCTGTACTGAGTTTTCCTTGAACCAAAATCCATGCAAAAAATTGAAATTTTGGGAGGAACTTTTGCCTTCCATATTGAGTTGCAATGTTTAAATTCAAGTGTTAAGCTTTCTTCACATAACTTCTGAAAGTAGGATTTGCAAGTGTAGCCTGAGGAATCAAGCTTCCATTTACTCTTATCTTCTCTCGACTCATAAATGGAAGCATTGTCAAGCAGCCCCATAAGCTCTGCGAATTCTTCAATCTCTCATTCCTTCAGATTTCTTTTTAAATTTAAGTTCCAGCTTCCATGTGGGGAAGAAGAGTCAAGATAGGCATAAACTTTGACTGTCTTATTATGGGTCAATCTATAAAGAAGAGGCCAGATTGATCCAAGCTAAAATCCCCAAAACATTTATCTTCCCAAAAACAAGTGTCTTTGCCATTTCCCACCTCAAAAGTGACAAAGGGTTGGGAAACAATTCTCTAGAAAACACTTAGAAACATGTACTACGTCAGAAAATCTAGAAGTATAACCTACAGCATCTTTTGTAGGATATGAAAGGAAGTCCCATGAGAATTGAAATGCTACTATTTCTATCATTTTCTAATTAATCTACTTATTCTGAGTTTGGCACCAAAAGTTCCTCAAGACTGGAGCCTCTACAAATTTCAAGGCAGATACAACAAAAACACGCGTATGAAATTTATCTAATTGGACATGATATAGTAGGAAGAGATGCATACACTGCGTCAGGCATGCAGCGACACAAACACATGTATTTATACATAGAGAGAGAAAGAGGAATGATTTCATTTTGTTGAAACAGATTTAGGCATAATTTCACAACATAACTGAATGTAATAACCACCATGTTCAGTGTGACAAAATACTGTTGAATGAAGGCTTACATGGTTTGAAGTTTTACACCTTTTTGCAAAGGAAGAGGTCTTGACAGACTATTGTTTCCAAAAAACCTGACCATTGGAAAAGAGTAGAAGAGAAGCAATGAGAAAATATATGCATATTAAATGAAAGAATAAGGCTCAGACCAAAATCTAACGTAAAAAGGTAACCTAGGTACTCAAATCTTGAAATTGATGGAGAGAAATGTCAAAAGAATTACAAGTTAGTAACAGCATCAATACTAAACAAAGCATGGTTGTTAGTATCCTACGATACCCGATACGTATCATACGATACGATTCGATACAGGTCACCAACGATACGTATCAGAGGGTGTATCCTAAACCATTCGATATGTTGATATGTATCCTACGATACGATACGTATCCGTTCGTATCCTTAAAAATATCGATATAAATCGATACGACTTTATTAATTTGGGTCAAATGTCCAAAAAAATTCGGGTCAAAACTGGGTCACCCAACCCGATTCACTAAAACTTGTCCAAATTTACCTATTTTGCATGGAGAAAGTAAAGAGGAATATGTATTGCCCATTTTACATGATAATAATAATATAAGTGGAGATATAGATATTAACATTGATCTTGGAATTTTGTGATTAATTTTGATTATGTAATACCGTAATTTAAAGTCAATAATACCACAAAATTCTTTAATTAATCTTGGGGATTATATTAATTTTTAAAATTTTTTGATTATTTTATTAATTTTTTTGAAAAAGACGTATCTTACGATACGATACGATACGATATGCGATACACGATTCAAAAAATTAGGTTTTCGATACACGATACGATACACGATTTGATAACCATGAAACAAAGCACCAGTGATTTGACCAGTTAAGTGGTTGAAACTCAAATCCCTGTAGAAAGAGAAAAAAGATAATTTAAAAAGAAAGAGAAACACTTAAAAGAGTACAAATTGAGGTTTAGTTGCTGATATTAACTTAAGAGTCTTTAACATTAGATATTCTCCAATGTTAGATGGAATGTTACCGATGATCAAAGCATTTCTTAGAGATCTAAGGGAGATAAAAATGATTGATTACTGTCAAAATGAATCAGTTGAGAAGACAATTAGAAAATCCAAGTTAGATATGTGTATAATTGAATGGAGTATGTGTAACTTACAATTCAGTTAACTTCGTCATATTTCTTACAAAATCAAGAGAGGAGCTCACGTTGTATATGTCAACGGACAGCTTTGCTGTCCATATTTATTTCCAGATTTGTTTCCATATTTGTTTCCTTGATTTATGGTTATTTTAATTAGCTTAATATTAGCAGATACTTAGCTTTTTTTCCATGTATAGAATTCTTTTGTACAGTTTATATAATAGAGAGAAATCACAAGGCCAGCCACTCGGCCATTCATACAGCATCTTTGACTTATTTCTGACATGGTATCAAAGCAAGGTTGAAATTTTTTGTTCTCTTGGTTTCGTGTGTCAGCGTCTTCTGAGTCTTGGCAGCACATCTCGGCACCTTCTGGTTCTGGTGTATCAAGCACCGACGTCAACACTTCGTGTTTTTCAGTATTCTGTTTTTGAGAAAATCTTCGTTGCATTTTTGGGCATTTTCTGGGCGTTTTCTGGACATTTTCTGCTGGAGTGGTGTCCTTCGGCAATCTCTGTTTAAGGTCCTTCTCTCGGTTCCTTTATTTTTTTTTTTGGCTATTTTTTTGCTTTGTCTCGGGTTCCATTTATTTGCAATGGACGCTGCACTAGTGTGTGTCAAGTTTACAAGCAAAAATTACTCTACTTGGGCTTTTCAGTTTGAACTTTTCCTCAAGGGAAAAGACCTTTGGGGCCATATTGATGGCACAGATGTTGCACCAATATCCGACACTGACAAATCCAAGGATGTCCTGTTTTCTCCTTCTTGGGCTGTGCTTGATGCTCGAATCATGTCTTGGCTTCTTGGTTCGGTGGAGCCACATATCGTCACCAACTTGCGAGCTCATCGCTCCACTCAATCCATGTGGAATTATTTGAAGAAGGTTTATCATCAAGATAATGATGCTCGTCGCTTTCAGTTGGAACATGCAACTGCCATGTTTCAACATGGTAGTCTTTCCATCCAAGACTACTACTCGACATTTTTGACTATTTGGCATGAATATTAGGGGTGTTCAAAAAAATGCAAAAACCGAATCGAACTGAACCGAAAAACCAGTTAATCGAAAAAACGGTTCGGTTACGGTTCGAAAAATTCAAAAAACCGAATTTTTGGTTTGGTTACCGGTTCAAGAAAAATTAGAAACGGTTAACCGAAAATCGGTTTTCTAAACCGGTTTTTCAAATATATATATATTATATTAAATAAATAAATAATAACCTAAACTAAAATAAATCCCTAATTCACTCAATCTAAAATCCCAACCCAAAATTTTTTTCTTAGTTCCCAATGTATTGTCTATATTTACAATTTAATTTAGGACAAACTTAAAAAAAAAAAAAAAAAGTTTTATCAAAAAAAAAAGGGAAAACCAGTTCAAAACCGGTTAACCACTTTTCTTAAAACGGTTAACCGGTTTTTCGATTAACCAAAAAACCGGTTTTCCCTAAAACCGGTTTGGTTTCGGTCCGAGAATTTTCCCAAACCGTTTTACTGGTTCGGCCCGAAAAGCATTAACCGGTTCTTGCCTTAACCGCTTTTGAACACCCCTAATGAATATACTGCTTTGGTTACAGCAGATGTTCCTGTTGCTGCTCTTTCAACTATTCAGAATCTTCAAAGACTAACCAGCGTGATCAGTTTCTTATGAAACTATGCCCAGAATATGAATCAGTTCGCTCCTCTCTACTAAACAGATCTCATGTTCCCTCTCTTGATATTTTTTTTGGTGAGTTACTTCGCGAAGAACAACGTCTTAGTACTCAAGCTATTTTGGAGCAATCTCATGGCAGTTCCAAGACGACAACTATGACTTATGCTACCCAAGGACGTGGATCACCTATGACTTCTAAAAATCTGCAATGTTTCTGTTGCAAAGAATATGGGCATATTGCTGTCAATTGTCCTAAAAAATATTATTATTATTGTAAGAAAAAGGGTCATATTATCAAAGAATGTCGTATCCGCCCCCAGAATCGTCAGGCCCAAGCATTTCATACTTCTTTTGTTGTTCATCCAACAACGACTTCTGTAGCACATGGCTCTTCCCCAAATGGTTCCTCTGATCTTGCACCTCCTGCAGCCACTTACTGCACCCCTGAAATGGTGCAACAAATGCTAATTTCAGCATTATCTACGATGGGATTTCAAGGTAAAAATTCTACTACACTCTGGTATGTAGACTCGGGGGCTTCTAATCACATGACGAATACTCCCATAACTCTGTCTCATGTTTGGCCCTATGTTGGCCAATCAGCCATTCAGACTGCCAATGGTAGTTCTTTACCAATCGCTGCTGTTGGAAATGCCTCTTCTACATTTATTGATGTGTTTCTTGCTCCTCAACTTTCCACGAATCTTATTTCTATTGGTCAATTAGTTGATAACAATTGTGCTATTAATTTTTCTGGTGATGGTTGTGTTGTGCAGGACCAGGTAACGAGGGAGCCGATCGCGAAGGGACCTAAAGTAGGGCGCTTGTTTCCACTATTTTTACCTGTTCCAGCACTTTCTCCAGTTTCTTCTATTAAGTCTTTTGCTTGTAATAATGTGCCTGATCTGAGTATGGTATGGCATCGTCATTTGGGCCATCCCAATACTCAGATCTTATCTCATGTATTGAACTCTGGCTTTCTTGGTAATAAAGAACGTTCTTCTTTATCTCTTGAGTGTGATTCTTGTAAACTTGGTAAAAGCAAAACTCTTCCATTTCCTTTGTATGCTAGTAGAGCTTCTCACTACTTTGATCTTATCCATAGTGATGTTTGGAGACCTTCCCCGGTTAGTTCACATGAAAAATTTAAATACTATATGACTTTCATTGATGATCATAGCAGATTCACTTGGGTTTATTTTCTTCGCTCTAAATCTGAGGTTTTTCGTACTTTCATTGAGTTTTTAGCGTATGTTGAAAATCAATTTTCTACGAATATTAAGACATTACACACAAATTTTGGTGGTGAATATTTGTCTACTGAGTTTCAGGCATTCTTGGCTTCTAAAGGAATTATCCATCAACGTTCATGTTCTGCTACTCCCCAACAAAATAAAGTAGCCGAATGAAAAAATTGTCATCTTCTTGATGTGGTACGTACTCTATTGTTAGAATCTTCTGTTCCATCCATGTTCTGGGTTGAGGCTCTAAAGACTGCTACTCATTTGATTAATCGTTTACCTTCCCAAGTTTTACACATGGAGACTCCCTATTTCTGCTTGTTTGCTAAGCAACCTAGTTAAGATAATCTTCGTATCTTTGGTTGTGTATGTTTTGTTCATTTACCTCCTCATGAGCGTCATAAATTATTTGCTCAATCTATTAGATATGCATTCTTAGGATATAATGTGTGTCAAAAGGGGTTCGTTTGCTATGATCCTACATTACATCATACACGTATTTCTAGGAATTTTATTTTCTTTGAAAAACAACATTTCTTTCCTGTGTCATTTGTGCCCTCTTCTTCTACTGTGGTCCTCCCCTCCTTTGAGCAACAATTCTCAGATCTTCCTCAAGTCAGTTCTCGCTTTAAACCAGGTATAGTGTATACGAGACGATCCCGCCCACGGTCTCTTCCGGTGGCTCACCCGATATCTGATCCTAACATGCACCAGAATTAGTCAGTTGCAGCACCTCCAGAGCCTTTGGTATGTCACTCTTCTCGAGTGGCTGTACCCCCAGATAGGTATGGGTTTTCTTCTGGCAATTCTATTTCAACTCTTACTGCTACATTGTCCAATTTTAATATTCCCACATGCTACTCACATGCTGTCAAGCATGATTGTTGGCAACAAGCTATGCATGAAGAAATTGCCGCTCTAGAAGCCAATCACACCTGGGACGTTGAGCCTTGTCCTTCCACTATAGGTCTTCTGGCTTGCAAATGGGTTTACTCAGTCAAGGTTCGCTCTGATGGAAGTTTGGATCGTTATAAAGCTCAACTTGTTGTCCTTGGGAACAATCAGGAATATGGTGTCAATTATGAGGAGACCTTTGCTCTTGTGGCTAAGATGACTATTCACATGATCTACGATCCTTATCGCTTGCCAATTGATTGGCCACTACATCATATGGATATTAAGAATGTTTTCCTTCATGGGGATCTTAAAGAGTGTATTTATATGAAGCCACCCTTGGGATTGTTTCCCTCTCCGACCTCCAATGTGTGTAAACTTCATCGTTCTCTTTATGGTCTCAAACAAGCTCCGCGGGCATGGTTTGATAAATTTCGAACCACTTTATTACAATTTTCCTTCAAGCAGAGCAAGTATGACACTTCATTGTTTCTTCAGAAATCAAACATGGGTATTGTTGTCTTTTTGGTTTATGTTGATGATATTGTGATCACTGGTTCTGATTCCACTTTACTTGTCCAGCTCAAGACCCATCTCTCAAAATCCTTTCATATGAAAGATCTTGGGTCTCTCACGTATTTTCTTAGTCTTGAGGTGCATCGTAGTCCCTCTGGTATTTCACTAAATCAACATAAGTATGCTAGTGATTTGGTAGCTACAGCTGAACTACAGGAAGCTACCTCTATCGATACTCCCATGGAATTAAACGCAAAAAAGAGGGTGACTTACTTGTTGATCCCAATTTATATCAGAAATTGGTGGGTAGCCTTATCTATCTCACCATCACTAGACCAAATATTTCTTTTGCTGTACAACAAGTCAGCCAGTTTCTTCATACTCCTCGTCATCTTCATTTGGCTGCTGTCCGTAGGATCATACGCTTTGTTCATGGCACTTCTGCCCGTGGCTTATTCTTTCCTGCCGGTAATTCTCCTTGTCTTGTTGCTTATAACGATGTTGATTGGGCTGGTTGTGCTGATACACGTCGCTCTATCATTGGTTGGTGCGTGTTCTTAAGTGATGCATTGATCTCCTGGAAGAGTAAGAAGCAAGACAGAGTTTCCAAGTCATCTACAAAATCTGAGTACTGGGCGATGTCTCTTGCTTGTTCCAAAATTATTTGGCTTCGAGGTTTACTTGTTGAGTTAGACTTATCTGAAACCAATCCTACACCTTTACATGCCGATAATACAAGTGCTATTCAGATCATGGCCAATCTTGTCTATCATGAGCGCACAAAGCATATTGAAGTCAACTGTCACTCTATCCATGAAGCTTTTGAAGCTTGTGTCATCACTCTTCCACACATTTAAACTGAACTACAAATTGTTGATATCTTCACTAATGCTCTCACTCGTCATCAACATTGCTTCCTAAGTAACAAATTGATGCTTGTTAATCAACCCGCATCAATTTGAGGGGCTGTCAACAGACAGCTTTGCTGTCCATATTTATTTCCATATTTGTTTCCTTGATTTATGATTATTTTAATTAGCTTAATATTTGACAAATTGTATAGGGATAATATTAGCAAATACGTAGCTTTTTTTCCATGTATAGAATTCTTTTTTACAGTTTATATAATAGAGAGAAATCACAAGGCTAGCCACTCAGCCATTCATACAATGTAACGCCCCGCTTGAGGTACGTATTTAAGATTTGTTGTATTACTTAAAAGTTCATTGATTTAGTTTCAATTGAGTTTGTATGTTGTATTGGTTAAGCATTTGCTTTGAAATTGGTTGAGATTTGGTGAATTTTGGAAATCCAATCTTCGCCGGGGCGAAGGAGAATCTTCGCCACGGCGATGAGGTGCTGCACCCACGGGTAGGTTCTGCCCTGTTTCGCCGGGGCGATGGAAAGTTCTTCGCCGCGGCGACAAGCCATTTAAAAAGTTTCTTGAGTTTTCTAGAGAATTCTTCTTTTGGGGCATAATGACCATTCTACCCCTAATTAGTAGAAAAAGTGTGGAGTAAAATGTAAGGAAATTAAGTAGAGATTGTGTTGGTAATAAGGGTGTTTTTGCAAAGAATCAAAGGATATGGATGGAATTTCCAAGGAAGAGCAAGGGCAAAATGGGAAATGATGCTTATAATATGAGTTAAAAAGAGTTAAAGTGTAGAGAAACCTTTTGTTCATCCATTTTCCACTGCCATAACCATTCTCTAACTTCTCTCAATTTTCCATCCAATCTTTCAAGATTTCCAAGGACTTTTTGAGTAGATTTTTAATCTAAAGCATCCTAAGGTAAGGATTCTTACTTTAGATGAGAGTTTTAGTATGTTTTGGTTAAAGCTTATATTATTTTTGTTTAAAGTTGTAGAGAGAAATCAAGCTACTAAAGGAAAGGAAAAGTGTTAGAGAAGCTTTTTCCCTCACAAGGTAAGTAAATCCAACCAAGTTAAGTTTTGAATAAGCTTTGAGTAGAAATTTATTTTAACTATGTATGTATATATTATACCTACTGAAAATTGAGATGAGATGTGTGCTTAGTCCTAGTAGTTGGGTATGATTAAATTTGAGAAGTGTTTTTGATGTGTGATGGGAAAAGGAGTTTGAGATGAAGTTTGAGGGATGTTGTGTAAACCTTTTTGGAAGTGTTTTTCTTGACAGGGATTATGAGTATTTGAGGGAGTTTTCCCCCATTTTGGATGGCTGGAGAATGAAGTATAGTAGTAATTTTAGTAGAGTATTTTTATGCACATGAGTTGCTTGATGAAATGCCTAGGTGAAATCTGCCCTGTCACTTCCGTGACTTTCTAAGTAATTTTTTGGCATCTTACGGATTTAACTGGGCTGAGACCAAAACATCAAAGTTGTAGCCCTGTGTTTAAGCTTTAAAACGAGACCAAAACCGTAGCAATCCAATATGTATAACGCAAGTTATGTCCTTTTTAGTGCAGACTGTGCAGAATGACTGTTTTGAGGAAATCTTGCATTTGGCATTTCATAAGTGCATTAGTGAGCATGAGTTGTCCTTACACATTTTTTTTATGCACTTAAGAAGTAGCTTGAGACTTAGTAGAGAATGTAAGTATAAGCTACTTTAAGAATAAAGAGAGAGAAAGAGAGTATGAGCACTAGAGAACGAAGAGAAAAGAGAATAGAGTAGGTTATGCGATGGGGAACCCGTGAGTAATGGGTAGAGTTTCCCGCATGTACGCCGCATTGAGAGAGCGGCATGAGTAAGAGAGAGAAAAAAAAAGTGGTGTAGCCCGTGAGAGTGCATGCGGATGAGGGCTATACCCAGTACCCTGAGAGAGATTATACACTCACATGGCCAAGGGTTCCGAATCCATGCGTAACCGAGTCTGATCGGCTAAGATGAGTAGAAGTCACGTAGAGTGGGAGCGAGTCTCGGCCGTGCCTCCGGTAAGATGAGGTCGTGACTACTAAAGAGAGTTAGTAAAAAGAGTTATGAGAAAGAGAAAGTAGTGAGGAGTATAAAGAGAGAGTAAATGAGAACTGTAAGGAAAGAATTAGAGAAAAATAGTTACGGGGATAGATGTGTAGAGGATTTACTTACTGAGCATTAGTTGTGCTCACCCCGTTGTTTTTCATGTTTTGCAGGATCCAGGTGAGGTCACGGTCGGATGGGCGTCGGCAAGCGGAGGGAAATGGCTACACTATCCACTCTGTTTTGATGTTTTGTACATGACATAACTTTTTGTATCTACAGGATGTATATATTTAATAAAAAGAAAAATTTGGGCCCAACCTTTTTATGTTATTTTATATGTATTTTATTATGTACATGCTTTATGAGTATTTGAGTAGAAAGAGGCTATTACATACGACATCTTTGACTTATTTCTGACAGTATATATCAGTGATCTGCCTACACAATTAATTCAAACATCAATGATACGAGCCATCTTTCCACAAAGAGAGGAGGAGAAAGTTATAAGTGTGAAGATTAATATAAATATTAATACATTTGGAAGTGCTCACGAACCTATTATATATATATATATAAACTTTTTTATAGGAACTGATATGGTATTACATGATTGTTACATCGTGTACTTAAAACGATTTAATTATTTTTAATTTTGATTTCTTCAATCACGTCATGCCACATGAGTTAGTACTAGATAGTTTATAGGGAGAGTTGGTATGTTTAATGTTATTTAAGATACACTCACAGGACGGTCAATGAGGACAAGTTATAAAAGCTGGATGGTATAGGATCTTGAAAAGTGTTTCCTCCAAATCTCCTACAGAAAAATTTGACAGACTAGTCAACAAAAAATCAGAATGCTAAAATCTAGGCATAGCTAAAGATAACTCTTGCAATAATTCATGTTACACATTTTTAATATCTTTAAATAAGTTTTTTATATATTACAGCGGTATAAGCTTGGTCCAATGCCCAATGAAATTAGGTAGAGTGCCCAATGAAATCAGGTAGAGTGCCTGTTAGAGGATAATCAAAGGGGCAGTTTATTAAAAAGACATTTGGAGTTAAAATTTAATTAAAAGACTATGTAGTTTGTAAATGTTAACTAAATAACCATATTTTTTATTAAGCTTAATTATATATGATTAGGGGTTAATTAGGATTAATGAATAATTATGTAATCTTTTAAAAATTATAATATATCCCCAAAGAGTCGAAAATCTTGCAAAGAAACCCAAAAACCTTCTTCTTCTTCCTCCCGCCGCGTTAACTCACTCCTCCGCCATTAACATGTTTTCCAACACCGATTCTCCTCCTTCTCCTGAAATTTCATCTAGGTATGTGTATCTCCCTTTCGATTTCATATTTTGATTTACAAAGATCTGGGTTATGGTTTTGATTTAGCATGGATTGGGTTTGGGTTATGATTTTGATTTAGTTGTTTAGGTTGTTGGGCTGTGTTCGATGTAATGGAAGTTGAAATGAGTGAAATATGTTGAAAATTTGTTCTGGGTATGATGGATCGATTGTAGGTGGAGATGACTGAAAATGTGTTCTGGGTATGATGGATCGCTTAAACGATCTGGCGTATCGTTTAAGCGATGTGGTAGGTCTAGTAATGCAGCAAATAGATCGCTTAAGCGATCAGGTATGTGGCATAAGATCGCTTAAGCGATCTGTTAAAAGTCCGGTGTAGGAGCAGATCACCTAAGCGATCAGTAAATGGCATAAGATCGCTTAAGCGATCATGGTTATTTATACTGGATCGCTTATACTGGATCGCTTAAGCGATCGAGTATAAATAACCATGATCGCTTAAGCGATACACCAGACCATATAAGCGACAGTCCAGATTCTTTTTAAAATATTTTAACCCTTAGTACAACATTTAAGAATATTTTTTTCTTGCATTACAGGTAGTTGGCTATTATTACACATGGGACAAGTTGTTTTGGGTGTTGAATATTTTGGTGAGTATGTGAAGGAAGAAAGTAGGTGGAAGTGAATTGGGAAGAGCAAAGAAGTTATACCAATTGCTGTGAGCATAGAGGTTAGTTTTGATGAGTTGATTGATGAAATAATTAGAAGAGGTGATTTGAGTTGCTTGCGTAGTGATATAGTTGTGAAGTATGTTTTAAGCAGAGTTCCTGAACATTATAAGGTAGCTCCTGTTATATTAAAGTCGGATGAAAGTTTGAAGTTATATATGATTGATGTGGCTGATAATGGTTCGAGGCCGATTTTAAGGGTTTCTTTTGTAGAAAAACCCGCGGAAATTGGTTCAAAGGAAGGGGATAACGAGGAAGTAGGCGGAGATTTGCCTAGTTTTAATTTGAACTACGAGGCCATTGATTTGTTGAAAAATCAAGAGTAGACGGTGAATTGGGTGGTGAGGATGACACTGTAGAAGAGGTTGGTGATGGGAGGCAGAATGAAAATGTTGAGGAGGGGGACCCCGTACATGTTCCCACAGATGTAGAGATCCTTTAAATACAGATTATGTAGAAGGTGTAGATTGTGAGGAAGAGAATACTATGGTTGTTTATACAGGTTCAGAGGGGGCAATTGGAGGCAGTAGTGAATCAGCTCATGTTTTTACGGATGGATCGGAGTTGCGCATAGGGTATTTATTTGACAACAAAAAGGAAGTGGTGAGGAAGCTAAAACTTGTTGCCATGAGAGGTTATTTTGAGTTCATCACCAAAAAGTCAAATTCATTGGCAGTGACGGTTGCATGTCGTGACCGAAAGTGCAAGTGGCGGGTTTATTATAGAAGGTTGGCAGAGTCTGAAAAATTTATTCTTAGCACATATACCCGTGAGCACACATGTGGTTTGGGACATATTTCAAGTGAGCATCGACAAGCCTCCGCTGATGTTATTGGACAATTTGTCAAAAGTCAGTTCGTTGAAGGGAAAGGTCCATCTCCTAAAGACATTTAGAGACTTGTGCGCACAGAGTTGGGATGTCTTTGTTAGTTCTTGGAAATCTTTGGAAAGGGAGACAACATGCATAAGATTTTGTGAGGGGCAGCAGCGAAGGAGCAGTGCAGCGATATTAGAAGCGTACCGTTATATGCTTGAGTTGACAAACCAAGGTAGCAAGACGGCTTTGGAGTGGAACAGGAATATGATGTTTAAATATTTTTTTGTTGCTTATGGTTCTGCTATAAGGGGTTTTGTAAACATGAGAAAGGTGTTGGCTGTTGATGGTTGCTTTCTGACGGGAAAGTATGGAGGTACATTGTTGGTGGTCACTGCACAGGACGGCGAGAATCACACATATCCTGTTGCATGGTATGTGGTTGACTCTGAGAATGACGAGTCGTGGACTTGGTTTTTTCAGCAATTACGTACGATAGTGCCTGACAGTGACGAGTTGTGCATAATATCCGATAGGCACAACTTTATAAAGAAGGGGATTGCCACTATTTACCGTCAAGCACATCACGGATTCTGTATAAAGCACCTTGGTGAGAACATAAAACAAAAGTTTAAGTGTGTTGGCCTCCTTCGGACATACTACATGGCAACAAAAGCTTATCGGGTTAACGAGTTCGAGGAGCACTTCCAGCAAATCCGAATTAAGGATGATAGAGTTGCTAAGTATCTTGAGCGTGATGTTGGTTTCGAGCAATGGAGTAGAGCTTATTTTCCTGGAAGAAGGTTTGATGTCATGACCACGAACATAGCCAAGTTCCATAAATTCGAAGTTGTTAATAAAAAGAGAGTTTCCAATAGTTGCACTTTTTGATGCAATCTAGAGGACATTTTCGCGGTGGTTCCATGAACGTCATACGGAGTCAGATAATTTTATTATAACCCTTGTTCCGTCAGATGAAAAATTATTGCAAGAACATATGCAACTGTCAAATGCATTGTTTGCCTATCCTCTTAATGTTCAAGAGTTCACTGTGTGCGGCTATGGTCCGGATGCCCTAGTTAACCTTATTAGAAAAACTTGCAGCTATAAAGTGCTTGACATTCAACGTTTACCTTGTCCTCATGCACTAGCAACACTGAAACACCAACCGAAGGCGGATTTTGGTTCAAGAATTTACATGGAACTTTGCTCCCCTCTCTATATGGCAAATCACTCCATGCTAGCTTATTCAGAAACGATATATCCAGTGCCTCCAGAAGAGCAATGGGTAGTGCCGCCAGAGTTGGCTGACATTATCATCCATCTGCCATTTAAGAAGACAGAAAGGGGAGAAAAAGAGTTAAGTGTATTCCATCAGTCTTTGAGGTTCCCCGGAAGATGAATAAGTGCTCAATTTGCAAGCAACCTGGCCACAAGAGAAGCAGTTGCTAGAAGCAATCACATACAGATCCATAAAATTATGTTCGAAGAAGGATGAAATTCAGGGAGTTGCCAAGGCCAACCGTTGATGAGTTATTGTTTTCAATTATTGATGTTTTAAATTTTATTGTTACCTTGAATAAATCATTCTTTATATTTAGTATTCTTCTTACATGGCGTAAATATTTGTTGGTATTTTAGTTCGGAATTAGGTTATCAAATTAAGGAGAAAGTATATAATTAATATGTGTTGGTAATTTTAGTTTGTCAAAATTCAAGAGAAAAAATGGAAAAGTATGTATTGTCCATGATCGCTTAAGCGACTAAGTATATCGCTTAAGCGACAACGGGTTGTTTATATAGGATCGCTTAAGCGATATCACTCATCGCTTAAGCGATAATGCACCTTAAAACTGACTATTTTACCCATCACATGATCGCTTAATCGACCAAGCGAAAAAGGGAGGAATCGCTTAAGCGATATCACCCTTCGTTTAAGCGATCATGCACCTGGGCAGATATTCAATCTGCCCATCACATGATCGCTTAAGCAATCTAAGATCGCTTGTTCCGTCAGATGAAAAAGAGAGGAATCGCTTAAGCGATATCACAGATCGTTTAAGCAATCATGCACTTGGGCAGATATTGAATCTGCCCATCACATGATCGCTTAAACGATATAAGATCGCTTAATCGACCAAGCGAAAAAGAGCAGAATCGCTTAAGCGACCATGCATCTTAAAATAGATTTTGAATCTGCCTATCACATGATCGCTTAAGCGATGTAAGATCGCTTAATCGACCAAGCGAAAAAGAGCGGAATCGCTTAAGCGATTATGCAGGATCTCTTAAGCGATCATGCACCTTAAAACAGATTTTGAATCTGCCCATCACATCGACCAAGCGAAAAAGAGCAAAATCGCTTAAGCAATCATGCACCTTAAAACAGATATTGAATCTGCCCATCACATGATCGATTAAGCGATGTACAATCGCTTAATCGACCAAGCGAAAAAGAGCGGAATCGCTTAAGCAATCATGCACCTGAAAATAGATTTTGAATCTGCCCATCACATGATCGCTTAAGCGATGTAAGATCGCTTAATCGACCAAGCGAAAAAGAGCGGAATCGCTTAAGTGATCATAAAAGATCGCTTAAGCGATCATGCACCTTAAAACAGATTTTGAATCTGCCCATCACATGATCGATTAAGCAATGTACGATCGCTTAATTGACCAAGCGAAAAAGAGCGGAATCGCTTAAGCGATCCTACACCTTAAAACAGATTTTGAATATGCCCATCACATGATCACTTAAGCGATGTAAGATCGCTTAATCGACCAGAGAAAAAGAGTGGAATCGCTTAAGCGATCATGCACCTTAAAATAGATTTTGAATCTGCCCATCACATGATCGATTAAGCGATGTACGATCGCTTAATCGACTAAGCGAAAAAAAGCGGAATCACTTAAGCGATCATGCACCTTAAAACAGATTTTGAATCTGCCCATCACATGATCGCTTAATCGACCGAGCGAAAAAGAGAGGAATCGCTTAAGCGGTATCACGGATCTCTTAAGTGATCATGCACCTTAAAACGGATTTTTTGTGCAAATGATTTTGCACAGTTACGAATCCGTACATAAAATTGTTAGTTGTTGGCAATTGTTTGATATAGACGTAAACAGTCTACACCATATATGTTTGATATAGATGTAAAAGAATTATATGTTTAATTAAAATAGAATAACAGTCATGTTCCACTGAACAAATCGTACACCCTAAAGGTATTTTATTGCTCAAACTCTTAAAATCTTTATGTTCTGAGAAAAGAAGAACAATTTTTGCTCACTAAGCTTGCATGGTTACCTAGTTCTCTTCAATCCTATATATTTAATATAGACGGCCACGTTCTAACATTATATATGTTTGATATAGACGTACGAGAACTATATATTTAATAAAAATCTAATAACGGTCATGGTTCATTGATCGAATCGTCAAACCAAAGATGTTAAGAGTTCGAGCAATAAAATGGCTTTAGGGTTGAGATATGGATAAAGAAGAAGACGGTTTTTGCTTGTGCAGATGGTTTTGCAGAGTTACAGCTGTCTTCCATGTATATATATTTTTAAGCCACATTTAGTTCTTGTACGTCTATATCAAACATATATGGTGTAGAATGTGGCCATCTCGGAACAAATATATAAGATGTACGATTCGTTCAGTGGAACATGACCATTATTATATTTTAATTAAACATTTAGTTCTTTTACATCTATATCAAAAATATATGGTGTAGAATGTGGCCGTCTATATTAAATATATAGGGTTGAAGAGAACTAGGTAACCATGCAAGTTCTCGGAACAAATATTGTTCTTCTTTTCTTGGAACATAAAGATGTTAAAACTTCGAGCAATAAAATGGCTTTAGGGTTGAGCGATATCATAAATAGTGAACATATCTTATCCTTCTTTCTTCATAACATAAAGGGTGCGTTTGGTTGAATATTCGTATCCATATTTCCAAAAGGTTTGTTTGTTTAATTATTTAGAAATATTAGCTTATATTTTTAATTATTTTTAGGCCCCTTAAGTTTATTAATACTCAAATACCCCCAGGAGTAATTTTAAAATTTAACAAATACACCCCCACCTATCGAAATCTCACCGTCGAAAAATGCCATATCGACGCCAGCATCCAGCCAGAAAAGTGCGTTACGACGCAAACCTGTCACATCGACAACGGATGTTGCCCAAAAAGACCAAATCTATGGCAGATCTGGCCGTCGATCTGGCATTTTAAGGCCAGATGTGGCCGTCATTGTAGGCTTTCCTTTGGCCGTCCATGACGGCCACATGTGGCCTTTTCCGGTGAGATCCAGCATGGATCTAGTGAAAAAAAGCCACATCGGTGAATTACCACCGACGGGACGTTTGTAGGCCGTTGTCACACATCCCGACGACTCTTGGTCGCTTACGCTATTTAAGATCGCTTAAGCGATCTCTTACTAGGCAAAATCAAATCTGCTCAGATCTATGATCGCTTAAGCAATCCACTGGGATCGCTTAAACGATGACTCGCTTTTACTCTTGGTTGCTTAAGCGATCTCTTACTAGGCAGAATCAAATCTGCCCAGATCTATGATCGCTTAAACGATCCTACAAGATCGCTTAAGCGATGAATCGCTTTTACTCTTGGTCGCTTAATCGATCTTAGATCGCTTAAGCGATCACTTCCGAGACATCTGTCCAGATGAAGAATTGCTTAAGCGATCCATTGTATCTCTTAAGCGATTCTTCTCTTTCAAGCTTGGTCGCTTAAGCGATTTAAGATCTCTTAAGCGATCATTTGGGGAAAAATCTTGGTCGGTTAAGAGATATATGTGGTCGCTCATATATCGCTTAATCGATCATGAGAAAAAGAGAAGAATCCTACATTTCTCCTGAATTATGTAATGATCTGTCTTTATAGAGGTAATTTTGAAATACTGTGATTGTGATACATTCCGAGGCAGAATCATTTTCCTCCCAAATCCGAAAAGAATAAGCAGCAAAATGAAGTCATTTATATCAATCTAATCCATCACAAATCAAAATGTAAGAGGCATCAATGTAATTGAAAGTTTAAACTTAAAATCATTCATAATAGTGCCAAAACAGAATAAATCCTAAGCCACTTTGAGAAGTTTTCGATTTCGGTATAATCACTGTCAAAGATCATTGTTTAGTACCACGCCTTGCCAGCAGCCTTGATTGCAGATGCCGCCACTTTGAGAAGCTTTCAAATTCGGTATAATCACTGTTTGAGATCATTGTTTGGTACCATGCCTTGCCAGCAGCCTTAATTGCAGATGCCTTGCCAGCACCTCTACTCGACAGCCTTGCCGCCTTTGAAGTTCCCTCTCATTATTTGCCAGCAACCAGTAAAATTTTCTCTTCACAAACCCAAGTTATGGAGTGCAAGATTGAGAAGTTCACTGAGTCCGTCTCTTTCGGTAAAGCTCTGTATAAGCATGACACCTGCAGCATCAGCACCACAACCCAAGTATAAACATGAACATCACATAAACTACAAAATTCAAAGTCCAAGTTCCAAACCTTTTAATTGGGTTGTGGTAACTCAAAACGGATCCATTTTCCCATGGAAGCACTCAACAGCCCAATGCTCCTGAAAGATAGTCATTGTTTCGTCATTCAATATGTCCATCGGGGTGTTGGTCATGTCGAACTGAATAAATTTCAGGACATATGCCCCACAATCAGCACTGCAATAGGAAGAACACATTAGCATTAGAATCAACTTATAGAACAATTGTATTATGTAAGTTAGTTTTATACAAAATTTACCTTGATTCATTTGTTGGGATGGGAAAGCGCTTGACTGGCCACTTTCCCGTCAATGCTTCATCACCAAGGTGGTCAAACATCCCACTGTCGCGTAACAGCCGCGGGAACAATACGGACAGTGCTCCAACTCGGCCTCCAACTGCCTGTCTTGACAAATTGTTGGGTTGCAGTCAAGGATCTTCAGCAACCTCTCCTCTAAGAGCGCGACAACTACTATCCAATGCATTTCCTTGACCAGGATGATGTAGTAGACGCTCTTAACCTTTGCCCAACTGTGGTCATATTTGGGCCTGTCTCCCATTACATACTGCATCATCTTGTCATCAAACTTAAAATCATTAGGGACGCAGTCCAAGTCTTCTATGCCCAATCGTTTTCGTTTGGCTCCTTTTGCTATAGATGTACCAATGGCCTTTTTCAAAAAATTGCGATATGTCAATACCAGCGTTTGGCCAAGGGCCACATTGGTGATGGCACAATCAGGATATAGTAGATCACCATTGCTGGTTTGTCGCAACCTCATCAGTGCCAATACCTCATCGATGTGCTGCATCAAATAAAAACAACATGATAAGTATACAATACCTCATGGAAAAGATAAGCAAAAATAAGAAAAATTAAGCGAAAATAACTCACCGAGTCGTGAAGCCACTTGCCCATCGTCAAAATCTCTCCAAACCAATCCCAAGAATAATCCCCGGTCTTACACTTTACAAGGGCATCACTTCCGGATTCATTGTAATAGGCATAGAAGGGTTTTTTCTTTTCCTCCTCTATTGGCCTATACAAATCGACAGTGGACTACTTTTTTGCTTGCCCGCTTCCTCCCCCTTCCTCCATTTCTACATCCCCGCTTCCTTCGCCTCCCGCCTCAACCTCCTCCATTATAACTGCCCCACTTCCTCCTTCAACCTCTTTAACCTCCTCAATTTTGGCTTCTTCCTCACTTTGTTTCTTTGTTTTCCTCTTAATTCCACGTGTTAGTACGGTGTAAGGCGATTTCACAAACCTGCTCTTTCGGCTCTCTCTTTTCAGCCCAAGTTGCACTTCAACCGCCTTCAATACTCCACCAACTTCCTCCTCCACCCTAACAACTTTCTCTCCCACCTTATCCACTTTCTCTTCCACCCTTTTCAACTACTCTTCCATCTTATCAAACCTGCCATAAACAGCTGTTGTAAAACTATCAAACAAACTGTTTATGAGGTCAACCACCTCACTCTCCCGACCTGGACGCCTCGGCAAAGCGATACTTGTTGTACCGATTTGCTGAGGCCTACGAATCTCTTCCTCCCTCCCCTCCTCCTCCCTCCCGCTGATTGCAGCTTCATCCTCCTCGGCGTCAACCACATTCTCAAGCAGTGGCCCTGCAATTGCCCTCACATGTGTGACCCCTTGTAGCTCCCGCGTCAGGCGGTCTATCCCTTCATCCATTTCATCCTCTAGTGCTCGGAAAAGATGTGACATAGTGTTGTTGCGCTTCACCCCCAATAGCGGTGAGGAAGATACGGACAACCCCCTGCAATAAGAAACAAAATCAATCAGATTTAAGCGACATTTTAAAGCAAAAGTACATATTCAAAAGCTTAATCCTTTAATCTTACCCGAGCTGATTGAATTTCAATCTCTATTTGCTCATAATCCCAATGGGTACACTTCTGGCCCTGCCACCGCAACATCCTAGGAAATGTCTGTTGCACAACCGAAGAAGACCTAATCCTCCCCCCTACCTTAGCCAGGACAGGGATGACCTCATACATCCAAGCCTACATTGTAAAAAAACAGTCCATATCATAATTCAAACACATATATTAAAAAAAAATATAACAAAAAGCTATTAATATTTACCTGCATTGCCCATGGGAAGCCAAACAAATTGTACGTAGCCGCTCTACCCTTCTTCGTCCATTGGGAGTGCTTTAACGCTAGGTCTTTTGCTTGCAGGGACTCTATGGTTCGCTTAAATGATAATTGTCCCCATGGATAAGCATTAAAGAAGTTCAAGCTGCTTACAAACATCACCCAATCAATATCAACGGCTTTTGTTGAGTCACCAGCCATTAGGATTGAATGTAAGAACAATACCAAACATAGTTTGAACGTCTCTGAATCGTTAAACTCACCATCTATTAACATGTCCTCTAATTCTTGTGCCTTAATAGACGTGTTCCGCGCCAAAACCTTGTTAGCCAACCTTTTGGCTGTCAGAGTGTCCTTTATTCTTTTTGCCTCAACCTCAGATGGCAATTCCCCACATCTTAAGCCAGTGACCAACGCATATTCCATCATCCCGAAACGTAGTGGCTTTCCATCCACCACGAACCACATTTCGTACTTTTTTTTGCTTTTTATTGAGTGCAGCAACATATAATGCACTCCTGACCCCCAGAATGTCTTTTTCCATTTTGTGTCCATATCCCAAAATTGACTGAAACAAGTCTCTTTGACTCTCCTTTCACCATTCCTCAGTGTCCGTAAATCCCCATTATTCTCGTTAAAACATCCCAACTTGACCTCACTGTCACCCATACAAGGAAGTACCCTACCGTATCGCTTACATACTCCAACCCGTACTCTCTAAAGTTTATGCTCCGAAAAATCTACATAATCGATATAAACAGAATATCACCAAAAAAATTAAACCAAATCAAATATAAACAAAATATGCTCTGGAAGAATCGCTTAAGCGATGGGCAAATGATTCTGCCTCGTGCAAAATCGCTTAAGTGACCAAGAGTAAAAGCGAAGAATCGCTTGAGCTATGTATAAGATCGCATAAGTGATTGTATCGCTTAAGCGATTCAACTCTTTATTAAGCTGATCCGTAATCACTTAGCTCAAGTTAGCGCATGACTACTTAAGCGATACTGACGCTCTTAGCGTCTGTAATCACTTAAGCGACCAAGAGTTAAGCGATTACAGATCACTTAAGAGATCTTCAACTCTTTTACTCTATCGCTTAAGCGATCAATAGTAAAAGCCATCAATCTCTTAAGCGATACAAAGGATCGCTTAAGCGATCTTAGGTCTTGTCAGATGTTCATTATGCTTCAGACATTATCGCTTAAGCGATCCTACATCGCTTAAGCAACAGTACAGATGCCTTTTCTTCGGCGGCCTCCTTCTCCTCCGCGGCCTCCCCCTCCGTCGCGGCCTCCTCCTCCTCGCCTGAACTCTCGCGGGACTCCTCTTCCTCGCCTGAATTCTAGCCGGCTTCCTTTTCCTCGCCAGAACCGTTTTGCTCCTGTTCTCTTTCTTGTTGTGCCACCGTCATCTCCGCTGCTGGAACACCTTCACTGATCGAAACATCCACCGGAGCAGCCATTGAACTTCTTGCGCCACTGGACTCTACGATTCGAAGAGGCGTTGGGTTTTCTTCGTCATTGTGAATGTCAACCATTGTTTTAAGAAAGGAAGAAGCTTTATGATTGAATTTGGGTTTGAAAATTTGTAGGAATGTGGACTGTTATCGCCGAAAATTGCGCAGAATGCGTTTACGGTTTGAAGAAATCGATTTTTGCCTTAATCGGTTTCGATTAAGCGATTTGAATGGGTGGGGCTCTTTTTCAAATTTCAAATTTTAAAAACTTTCATTAATTATATTTTGTCCTTATACGTTTTAATCTTTTCATTTTAACCCATTTTACATGTTTAATGGATCCTAACTGTGTCACGTCAGCTTCTCTAAATTAAAAAAAAAATTATAAACAGTTTCAAGGCCATTTTTTTAAATCAAAACTTGGGATGGCCGGCCAGTTAAATTTTCCCGACAATCAAATGCCCACCTGAAATTTAAAAATCACCAATTGTAAGACTAGTTCAAGCACAAAGGTAATCTCCAAGCAGAGAAGAAACAGAATGCCATAAGTAGATAGGGTTCTTCCTTGCATAATTAGCATATTTTGAAGATTAGCAAATGTTCAGGGAATCTCACCACCCACTCCAGAACTATCCATATAACTGTTAAATTCACAATAAAAAAATTCATAATTTCATAAGACCTGAGCATCTGGTGTGAAAATCAATGCTGTTTTTAAAAAATAAATTAATAAAGTTATTCAAACAAAGAAGTTGGAACATACAGTTGATCTAGTTTGGCTAAGTTACCCAATTCCGGAGGTAGTGTTCCAGAGAAATTGTCAGAACCTATAGCTCTGCATGACATATATCAGAAGAATATAACACTTCAGTGATCACCGTTGTGTGTGAATACATCATGCTAGATGAGTGCTCATAATTCTCTCATGATCAATTCAGTTTTCAAGGGGCTTTAGGATGAATGTAATTTCAAGTTAAGTACAATGCAAACAATGGCTTTAACTGTGACTCGGTTTTTCTTACGTACTTTGCGGCACATTGAGTCATAGCAAACTTTTCTATCTTAAGACTCATTTTTTTTTTTTTTCTAGCATGAAGAGTGCTAATCGTAATCCATTTAATTAACAAAAACCAAATCTTTTAGTGTCAGACTGGATACATTTACCATGATATAGTTGTCCAGCGGAGATAGAGATTAGATTGAAGCAAAGAGATCAGTGAGAAATAGAATAAAAATTTTACAGAGTACTACTAAGAAAGGGAAAAAAGATATAAGAAGAGCAAGAAGAAACTAGAGAGAAGAAAACACTTAACATCATATTCTTGCTTTAATCAGTCCACATTTATAATTAGCCTAAATAGAACAGAAACTGGAAATCTACCTTTAACAAGTCACATTCTTTCAAATATAAAAATCTAATATAAGAATGCTAAATATAACTTAAAGCAAGTAATATCTGTAAATTCCTAACTTAAAATATATATAATAGCAACAATAGAACTTCTTTTCTTGAGTCTGCATCAACCACTCTAAACAATGGCCTTAATATAGACAATAGCATGTCCATCTAGAATATGATTACTATTTATGCTTTCTTTTCATAAAAATAATTGTATAGACTTTAACTCAATCTAGCTGTCACTGGAAGAGAAGAAAAAGGAGAAAGTATTCCAATCTTACAGAAAATTTAACTCCTTAACGTTTCCAAGCTCCTTTGGGAGAGACCCTGAAAATTCATTGTGACCCATTGACCTGGACACAAGAAGACAATAATACACAAAGAGGCAAAGACCCACCAAACAAGAATTAGCAGCAAAATCCAAAGTCATTTATCCAAATGACATAAAATCAAAACTATGCCAAAAAGAAAACCAAGGTCAAGTAAACACTTCCAATTATAAAGGTATCCTTAAATACTTACAAATATGTCAACCGAATTAAATTTCCAATAAAAGCAGGCAAGGTGCCAGACATGTAATTTTGATCAATTACGCTACAAGTTCAAAACGGAAAGATTATCAAATCAAAACCTCTCATCATGATGAATAAGTAAAATAAAATGTTTGTCCATTAATTTGAAAATGATAAAGGTCAAAGTTGATATTTATGAATCAAATTTGGGAAATGAAAAGGAATCCATACATATGTGTGAGATATCGCAAAGATGTTAGTTCTACTGGAATCACTCCAGTGCTGTCCTGTGCAAATACTCTCCTGAAAAATAAAATACCTGATTAAATGCTTTGTCCAGAAATGATGTTTTCCTTTTTTTTTCCATGAAGCCATTAACTTTACAAACAAGATAAGAATATTTTATTGTTTTATTTCCTAATTTTATTTCCACAAATCTTCAAAGTTTTATGTTGTAAATTTTTTATAATTCTGGGGTAACAAAACCAATCATCTGTAGTTGTGTTTCTCCAGCCAGCATTGGCAAGTCATGAAGTTATTCAAGTAGCAATTTGGTTGGGTCAAAGTATTGGCTTACAGCATCGCTCAACCCCAAAAAAAACAAATAAAAAAATCTCAGCTTCAAACTTCTCTAACCCAGAGTCAGACAGGAGTACTATATTTGACTAATTGACACAAAATCCAATTCTGGGGTTTTTGTTTATGACTTTTTTGAGCTTATAAGTTAAGCTCATAAGCCAAAAAAAGTAAGTTGGGGGAGGTACCTTTTTTTTGCTTATAAGCACTTTGCTTATAAGCTAGTTTGACCAAGTATATTACCACATTATCCTTGTTTAATTTTAAAATTTCATAGTATACCCTTGTTTAATGTAAAATTTCATTCATCTCTCCTAAAATTTGACCAAGGTCTATTGGCAATTTAAAGGCAAAATTTCATTCATCTCTCCTAAAATTTGACCTGATCAGAATTGCACTGTTTTGGCTTAGATAAAAGACACATAAACTAGGGAAGGTTACCACAATATCAAAGAATTTTCGGAACTTAAATGATTTGCATGTATTTTTAGCAAACTGAAACAACTCAAATATGAAATTTTCCAAGATTTGGTGAGAGAAAGAGAGCTTACAAGTGGGTAATATGGCAGGTTGAATTATTGTTATAGCTACAGTTACAAACGATGGAAACAGCGTGGTCTTCCCATTTAGTTCCAGTACATGGCTCTCCACTTATGTTCCATAGTCCCGGTGGTGCGAGTACACCCCATTTTTTAAATATTGAATTCAATGCCTTCACTGTCCACAACACCAAACCAAACCAATAAATACTTTCAGAACTAGTTGATAGCAATGCACGCAAACTTAAATATTAACAACACAAATTCATTAAAGCTATAAATTTCAAATCTAACGTTCAATGTTAAAAGATACTATGTATATTCTAAAACTGATTAAAAAAGAATTGAAGTTACAAAATATTCAGAAAATCCCCACCCGTCGAACCCCACCCATTTTGCCCACCTGCAGCAGCCGCACTCCCACCCGTTGCCACCACCTTCAGCCGTCGTAGACCCACCCATTCCCCCTATCTTCCAGTCGTAGCACACCGTTCCGGCAACCACACGCCGTCCCACCCGTCGCAACCTACCCATCCAATCTGTCACACCCCTCACACAGCTTCCTCCACCAGCAGAGCGGACCAAATGGCAGAGAATAGATTCTTTCTCTTATCCTTCAAATTTCTTAAGTAAAACCTTTAATCTTGGAGAAATATTTAATAAATTTTAATCCCTGAGATTTGATCTAAATCCTATTTAGTCCAGTATAACTTTTTAGTAACGTTTTAGTCCCTATCAATAGTATTTTAGTCAACCGACTTGATAATAAATAGTTGATATACATACAAAAATGTTGATAGCAACATTCTGTAATTTTATGAGTGATGCAAATAAGATGACGATTAACCATGACGTCCATTCAATTATTATACAATTTTAGTTCATTCACATTCACGGAACCTGCACGCATTGAACAAACATGCTTTCAACACCAACCATTTTTCCAGTTTGGTTGAATCAATAGCGACAAGAATTGGGTTTGGTGTTGGGCTTGTTTTCTTGTTAGTTTTTGTTTTTCCTCAGTTTGGTTGAAGAATAATTAAGTTTTTTTTTTTAATTAAATTTAATGACAAATTACAGTTAATTGGGAATTTTCTGAATGCTAATAATATGTTTCTAAATTACTTTACCTCTATTGCCGATCTTTTTAATAATTTTGTTCCTATTAACTTAGCAAATTAATATTGTTATGCCTAAAAAATCAAGGTTGACATGAGCTCACGCCAACAAGGGTCAATCAGAGTTTAGGAAGACTTTCTATTGTCTAGATGCTGTCACGTCGCGCAAGACAGAAGAGGTAAGGCTATCGTCAGTGTAACAGGTGAATGTCAGGCTTGTGAGTGGCTAGAAATTGTCCACATGCCCAAGCCCTACGCGATTTAAGGATGTCTCTCATGCAGACAATCAATAGGAAGTAGGTTAGGAATTGTACACCACCTACCCGACTGCAAAATCATGATTACTACCTTGAATCCCCCAACTATAAATAGAGGGCTCCTCTCTCATTTACGGGATTAGCTCATCTTTAGTCTTCAAAAGCATACTCTCTCTCTCTCTCTCTCTCTCTCTCTCTCTCTCTCTATATATATATATATATATATATATATATAAACTCTTTTTTTATTGTAATTCAGCTCGTTGTACGCAACCTGACTGTAACCACCTATTAATACAACCACAGTGGATGTAAAATTTGCTTTTGAGCATCCGAACCACTTTAAAAACCGCTTTTTATTTATTCTCTCGTTACATAGTTTTATATCACGTGTAATTTTTAAGTCCGCTTAATATTTTACATGTATGAGTTGTTGGTGTTAAAATCAAGCATCAACAAATACCATTTCCAACATATGCTTATGGTGTTAATAGGAGTACATAAAAATTGTAACTTCACAGGAAACTTAGGTTTAATTAATAGAAATAACATTTTTCTCTCATCTTGTGTTTCTTCAGCTTTCTCTCATTTTCTCTCCCACCAAACATCATAAACTCTCACCTAAATTTTATAAAAATCTATATTGAAGATCTTAGGACCTCCAACTATAAAATATCTATATTGAAGATTTTAGGACCTTCAAACATATTGAATTAGAAGGGTATATTATTATCTCTAGAATGATCCAATTTATGGTTTGCTTTTGGTTGTAGGTCACACAAGGTAATAAATGTGACAATTTGTTTAAAACTTTCAACAATAAAATCTTCTTCCTAGTCAACCAGCTATGGTAAATATATGCTCTTTTGTGAAACGAAACAGATAAATAATCAACAAAAAATACCAAAAAAAAAAAAAAAAACCTTTAAAAAAAGGAACGGTTTCTTGATATACAGCTAACTAAGTTTGTTCAGCAATCAAAAAACACTTTTGAGAATTACTTTCTGCTAAGTGTTTTTTTTTTTTTGGGTTAAAAAAGAAGAGTAAGAGAATGTACCTTCAATAGGATTAGTAGTGGCAGTTTGAGCAGTTGATTCTTGTAAGATGAAGAAAACAATGAAGCAAATGCAGAATAAATGAGCGAAAGATGAAGAAGAAGAAGGAAGTGGCTTCAGTTTGAAATTCATCTTTATTAGCCGAGTAGGAGGAGGAAGTCTGGCAGTGATAATAGTTATTTATATTCACATGCAAGACGGGGTGAACTAGTTATTTTAAGAAGTTTTGGGGTAGATTGTGATTTTGTGGGGGTTTATTAGATATATCATGTTTGACCAAGGTCTAGTCGTTATATAACTATATAAAGACAAAAATAACCCTCTCTTGCTAACAGGGATTATATGAAGTTTTTATGCATAGTGGGTGCGTTTATATGTTTATATGGGTTTGTTTCATAACGTTTTTGTTTGATTTCATGTATAAAAATCATGTATTTTGATTAAATCATTTTTTAAAATATATTAATAACTAAAAAAATAATAAAAATTTGTTTGATTTATGGATAAGTATGATAATGTTATAATACAATATGAAACAAACATTTCTAGATTGAATATATAGTTAAATGCATCGATCCTTTTGAAGTTTGATGTAATAACAAAAAATAAATTCTGAGATTTTTGAAACAATAAAACTCCTCATGCCATTGGAATTAGTTAAAATTTATACTATACGAGTTAATAAATATTTACTCCTTCCAACCTTTTATATTAATACTTACAACTTAATGTTAAGAGATTTTAATATTGAATCAAGTATTAGGGGAATAGTGTTTAGTATCATTAACTTTCAATTATTATCAAATTTTCACAATAAATATATAAACATTTCACTTTAAATCTCTTCTAATCTAGTATATTTTCTCTAACTAAAGTAGGGGTATTTTTGTCTTTATAAGATTTATGTAATAAGAAATTAGGATAAATTATTAAATTGAATGCTCTTTTCTTCTCATTAAAACCCGAGCCCAGTTTGAGCATTAGCGCCAAAATCAATAAACAGAACAAGATTAGACTAATTACTAGTTTCAGTCAACAATTAATTTTATATTTAACTAACTAATTACATGTTGGCAGTATGCATGAAACCCTCCCGAAGTATAGAATACCAAGCCCAATTCTTGTCGCAAGATTAATAATATAAACAAAACCATAAGCCAAAGTTGCCTTCATATTCATGATTTTTTTTTTTTTTTTTTTTGTAATTATATGGTTTCGGGTTTTTGAATTTAAAAGAATCTAATCAATTGTTTAACGAGAGAAATACTTAATCCATCTTGAGGTTTTGATTCAATTTTCAAGATCATGATCTTTCAAATATTAGGAAATGCCTCCTCAAATTAACTACTCTTA